>VZRJ01011303.1:1526408-1841912 GCA_013397565.1 Ptilonorhynchus violaceus
CGCCAGGTAACCCGGAGCGTGTGCAGGGCTGGAGAAGCCACCTGGGGTGTGGGATGAGCGCGCTGTGGAAGTGCCGCGCTCACACAACACTCCACATCCCGGCCTCTGTTCTCCTTTATTTATTTACTTATTTATTTTTAATCCATCGGACACGTCAATTTCTGGATTTCTACAAAGGCAGGGAGAAAAAAAAATCCACCCCATAAGAAGATACTCATATCCGCATTTCTGAATATGAATCAAATCAGACATCTGTAAGAGAGGGGAAAAAAAAAAAAGCTAATTCCCAATGCTTCCCAGTGTTCAAAAATCCCATTGAAGTGAACGGGTAATGCAGCTACAAGAGTCTGCACCAGAGAATACCAAAGTTCCCGCTGAGGTGCCTAAATAGATGTTCAGAGAAGCTTTGTATGGAAACACTTACTTTGTAATGCAAGAATAAAGAGTGTTTTAAACGTTATTAATTTAAGGATTATTTTCAAAGGAGTTGTTCAACGAGCAAAGCCAACACAGAAATATGTATTTGTGGGTATTTAGAAGGATCTTTTAAGATTACAGCAAGCCTACGACATTGTGATATAGCCTGTATTTTGCTGTATTAACAACGTCCTATAAGGAAAACTTTTATTCAAAAGAAGGTCAAGAGGAAAACGTTCAGGAAATACTTCAAAATAGTGAAAGAGTAAAGCAAAGTATTTTGCCTTAGGTTCAAGAGGAGGTAGAAGGAGAAAGTTGGAAGTTCTAGAATTTGGGTGTCGGACACCCAAATGGGTGTTTGGGTGTTTAAGTGACCTTTAAATATCCCTTCCAACCCAAATTATTCTGATTCCATGAGTCTCAATACTGTTCTGTTTTAGAATGAACACAGTCAAAAGGAAAGTAGTATTAATTACCTACTAAGGAAGGTACATTGTACATTTTGGGGTGATGGGTGAGAATTCAGACTTTAACTCTTCTCCAATTCCTGGTTCAGGAGTAAGTTGCTTCCAAACCAGACTGCCATAAAATATTGGTGCAGGACATGCCGTGTAAAGGACTCCAGGTTGAGTCACTTGGACCACTCAATGACACTGCTTGCCTGCGACCTCTGAGGAAAACTTTTCACCTCTGAATGGGAAAGGCCAATTAATTAGCACAGGAAGAGTGAACTGAGATTCCTTCCCTCACTTCTGCTGTTGCATGGTACAGATTTGGACCTTTTATAACAGCATTTCTGTTTCTTTATATATATATATATATTCATGTATTTATATGCTTATATCTGTGCAGGCACTCTCCAGGCACTTCTGTGCATTGTGCATCTCCATGTACACCTGCCTACACATCAGGCAGGCGTTTGCCTTCTTCAAGGAGCTTGGAAGGTCTGGCTTCCCACTTCTGTTGCTTTTACATGTCATGTCAGACTGCGGCTGAATACAAAAAGGAGGCAGTGAACGATGTGACAAGAGCACAGACAAAATGAGTGTGTTTCCTCTCACATGCAAGGACAGCTTTGCCTCCTGCTAGCCTTGAACTGCACAAGTGGCAGGAAAGTGTTGGGTAACCAAACAGCTAAAAAAGGATGGGTGGCATTCCCTCCAAAGTGTCCCTGCACCAGCTTTTAATTTGAATTTTAACAGAATTTCCAGGGGAACAACTTCGAAAAAAAGGTGCTCGTTCATCTACACACATATTAAATTTTTATAACTTTGTGTATTATTGTGAATTCAAAATAAAATCTTAACCATTGTGCTTTAATTTTTCAGATGTGTGCAAACATACTAAATGTAACAGAGGATAGGAAAAATATTAAATATAAAAAAGTACAGTCCTATTTTTATAACCACTTTTTTCACCCTGAAATTTAAAGTCACTTTGTATAGTAAACTTTGAAATGTTAAACAGGATAATTGCACCAGGTAAGATAAAGAAGAGGAGCCACAGTTTGAATACTTTCATCCTCAGACTTATAGAGAGTGTGTTTTTGTAGAAGCAAGGAATTCCATATGCTGCTGTTCTTAAAACAAGCCAGAATGTGATCTGCCCTGTGAACACAAAATTATCTATTTTATTTTTATTCTTATATTCTTAAATAAGGGGACAATCTCTCTGTTAATAATAAAAAAACCAAACAAGAAAGGAAATACAGCATATAAATTACACGTAATAGGTTGTCCTTTCTTCCTTGTGTGGTTAACTAGACGTGATTTATCTTGAAGATATTGTGATGGTGTTAATTATAACAAAACTGTGACTTCCTCTAAAAAAAACCAAAAGCCATTACTTTTTCATTAACATTCCTCATAATACAGTGTTGTGTGTTAGTCCTTTGAAGCATCACTCACTACTGTATGTGGTTTAATGAGATCAAAGCCAACATTTTAATTAAGACACTGGCCAAGAAGAGATTTACAAGGAACTTAAAACACTTTTTCCATGCAGCACTCAATAGGATTCGCTGATGTTAAAAATGCTGTAATGTTTGGACCAAGACACCTGCATTAAGGTTTTTTAGAAGACTATCACTCACACGTGCTGACCTTAACTACAACCTGTACACTAAGAAAAACACAATGTCTTATTGATCTCTGCAAGTCTGAGGCAAGAGCTTTTTTAGTGAACAGAACACTCTGCTGATTTGGCAGTGTGACCAGAAATGAACCTTCCAATAGTATCTCTCTTATTCAGAGTTATAAATTACACCTTCCTATAAAACTGAAAGTGAATTCCATTTTGTTATCCATTCTGTTCTTGTTTCTGTAGAATTGTACACTTTTTTTGTTGTTTGAATGACTAGGCCTTTTAGTTTGCTAACATCTTTATTTTTCGGTGTGTTTAATGACAGGCTGACACTAGATCCTTATCAATATTCTTCTTACCATAGTCCCCAAATATGCTCATGGTCTGTGCAGCAATTCACATCAAATTCTTTTAAGTATTTGCAGATTTTGATAATTTCCTGTGTTTAAAAGCCCATGCTCCAACACACAAGGGAAGTAAAGTAGAAGTTTAATAAGGTTTGAGGCTTATCTCCTTTCCTGTTGTGGATACAGAAAAAGATAAGGAAAGAAAAAGGGATGAGAGTTGTAAAGAAAACTGCATATTCAAACAGATCTAGAAAGACAAGAGTACTAAAACTAGGCTAAATAGGTAAAATTCTGACATTAAAAATATTATTTGAGTTACATCACCACTTTAATAATGAATTTACCGTGCTGAAGAACACTTTGTTGGAAGCAATGATTCCTACACATAGAGGAAAGTCATTTGCCAACTCCTGCCTGTTAATTATGTAAGTTCTGTTACTGGATTACATTTTTCTTTTCGGTTGGCTTGTGTATGGTATGGACCTGTTCTGACCTATTAGTGAGCACACTGATTGTAACACTCTGCACTGTGCAATTTAATTAAGTGACAATGAACCAATTACACTGAGCCATGTTTTAGGGAAATTGCTGATAAAAAGTGCAGTATGGTTTCATCCCCATCTTGTTACATGCACAGGCTTAGAACTGCCTCAAATTATTTTTACATTAAACCACGATTAGATTAGGTGATGTACAAGATTGTAAAATGTCACACATTTGTCAAAGTTTACACACTGATGTTGCAGAAGAGCCCTATGACAACCCTTTCTTCATTTCCAGTATTTCCTTTTGCCTTTCCATAGTAATTTATAAAATAAACTAAATAGCCAAATTTTAAAGCAGCGTTACAAACAAGTTATTTTCCATGCTTTTCACTTGCAGTTTCTTCAAATAAATCTCATTATTTGGATTAATAGGCAAAGCAGAAGATACAGTCTAAGAAGTTTATGTTTTGCAGGAAGGTTTAATAGTAATAGAATTGTCCTGGAACTCTTTCAAGAATAACAAATTGCTTGGCAGCGAATATTTTCAATATTTAAATTTAGTGAGTGTAATCTTGCTGTGGCGGAGCAAAGGGATTCCAGATAAAAACAGCAGAATTAATTAAATCACAGATCCTGAAGGAGAGGATTGGAACATCTAGACCACAAAAAATAAATATTGGGGCTTCATTGGCAGTGTAGGAGCCAAAGTTTTCCTCATGGTGTTGGCAGAGGTATTTCCAGAGAGGTGGGTGTGCATGTGGTTTAGTAGAGCATCTGAATTAAAATGCAAGAGAGACCAGAATTACAGATTAATCAAACTTTGGAGTCCAAGACAGGGAAGCTTTTATGGAAAGGTTTTATCCATCTCACTAAATTAAATAATTCCAGCTGAATTAATTGCAAAATGAGTTGAGTCTCACAAATGATAAAATAATTTTATTCCCAAACAAAATGTTTTGGAAAAAAAGAGACAAAAACCTTGTAGTTACTAGGGAGTGAAGCAGATTCTACTCCAATAGTCCCCTTGGGATAACTGAGTGATGAAGTCAGGGGACACATCAAGGCTGTACCTAAACTCTTTATGTCCTACAAGTTAGAGGACTTACATTCCACTCTTAACAGCACAGAAATCTTCTTAGGTTCTTTCCTGAGAGTATGTAGTACCAATTAATGATTGTAGAAGGATATTTCTTTAGCAATTAGAAGTAACAGTAAATACAACCATAACTGGAAGTAAAATGGTAATGCTATAAACATTTTGGGTTACATCAAAAAGATTATAAACCCAGTTTTAATGACATACATTTCAGATTTGCATTGAAATATTGTTGGTAAAACTTAACTCCCAATATTTACAACTTTAAAAGAGACTTACTTTTAAATTTGGAGCCTTTTATGAGGAGGCAAGAACTTAAAACTTACACCATACACTTGTAAATGGTGAAACCAAAAGTGAGTCTGGACATATTAATTCCTATTGTAGATTAGGATAAAACTGGAGATTTGCTTTTGTATGGTGTCAGCTGTGGACAAATTGGAGCTGTCTGTACCTAAATACCCTACTTGAGATTTATAATGCTTTGGAAAAATGGAAACATTTTCCCATTTAATACACATTGCTTGTGAAACCAAACCCTGTGGCTAAATACTCTCTTACTTGAACTAGCACTGTATCTACTTAAAGATTTGAATCTCCCTGATTGTTTTTCCCTTTTGGTGTTTCTGCCTTGTAGCTGAAAATGAGAAAACATTGGGGCTGGCTCAGTACAAATAACAATAAAGGCAAACAAGCAGACTTATAAAGATTTTGCCCTTATCCAGCTCCAGCTTAATGCAGGAATTGCTTCAGGCACTTGAGCAGATGTGTTTATCATTACCTCAGATTAAAGTTGTGTTGGAAAAGTGACTCCTACACGTTTGCATTATTTTAGCAACTGGTGTGGTGTATCCATTTCTGCACATCCACTTGAGCCAACCTCCTCCACAAGAAGCAATTATTCCCCTATAAAACTAGGGAATAGGATATAGGAACTACATCATGTGTGAGATATGGGGGGCAAATGATGTCAACACGGGTGATACAATGTGAATAACTCCTGGAAATGATGGGTCAAATTATTTACAGTTTTGTGCAAAGGTCCTTCAAAGCACCACCAAACTCATCTGCTGCAATCATTTAGTCTTACATTCTACTCAAAATATTGTAACTAATTTTGGAAAAGTATTAGCATCAAACAGACTATCCCAGATCTGGAAACATCTGTCCTTGGCACACACTCACACTGACATTTAGGAAGTAGCCAGTCACTACAGCTTCAGTAAATTTGGATCTCTCAGGCAGCCTTTACTTTGCCCTTAAAATGTGAAAAAGACTTCTTGGAATGGAGACACAAAGTCATAATCGAACTTTGCAAAATAGCAAGATGTCATCAGGTTTATCTACTTAAAATATCCACCAAAAAATCCGCTTTTAAACACAATTAACATTCATTAGTGTCAGAAGCTCTTGAAATTACAGTTTTGCTTGGACATCGTGTTCCTTTCCACCAGCAATGACAACTCATTCACTGGATATTTGGGGAATGCATTTGGATATCCAAGAGAATTTTGCCCATAACTGTAAGGACGCAGGGGTTTATGCCTGCAGACTGACCATCAAATCCTTATTTATGTGTGTTTAATTTTTAAAGAATTTTAGAGATGATAAAGTGGATAACAAATTGGATGCTGATATGTACTACTGAAGGAACATCTTCAAAGCCTAGCTATTTCCATAATTTTTGTGTGTGAATTTCCCAGCTTTTTGCATTCTTGTGGTTTTTATAAATGAGGTGTTTCCATTATTAGGTGCTTGGTTGGGACATTGTGGCCAACAGACACAGAAGGATAAGGTTCCAAGTGCTGTTCATGATAAAGAAATAAGGGAATTCTTAAAGAATGCTGCTGTGTGGCAGCAAGCCTATTTTACAAAACCTTGGAAACTCCATTTTTATTTTAATAAAATAATTTCAGTCAAAACGGCAAGGACTAAATTGTAAAAAAAAAAAAATTGCGCTTTTGTCTTGTAAATAAGTATTGTAAATTTATTATTTTGCCAATATAAAATGTGTTTTAATGCCTGATCCCTGCTTCATTCAATGCACAGGATTACACAGTTCAGGGCTCTAAAATCAGGTGGGACAGGAGGATATTACCAACATCAGTTGTTGCCTGAGTTTCAGGAAGACAAACTCGATTCTGTCCTGACCTTTTGCTGTGACACTGTCACTGAAATCCATGTTAATCACAGGCAGCCAAATGGATCATGGAGGTTGGAATTTCAGGAACGGGTAAAACAGGTCACAGTGGATAAAACCAAAGGTCACAAAATTTAAAAAAGTTCTGATCCCTTTTCCGGGCTGTGAGTGTCCCTCTTCCCGTCCATCTTGCCATAACCTTTCCTCTAAGTACTTTTATTTTTCTCTATGAGCATAAAATTTTTGAATAAATTTCTTGTTTGACTGATCACACACAAGATCAGGAAAACACGAGACACGTCACTGATGGGAAGGAGGAAACAAAAGATCTTCCCGAGTTTTTCAGTGCCAAAGCCATTCTGATTTTAACTAAAATTTCAGTTTGGTAAATGAGAAAGAAATTGCTACAGATTTTCTGATTTGACCCCCGCTTAGCAACTGTCTGTGGTACAGTGTCAGATTGCAGCTTGGCTTCATCCAAATTAAAAGGATAGATCTATGAGGAGTCTTTGTAACAGGAGGATTGCTTTAAATAAAAAAGAGATGCCACTTTCCTTTGTAATATATTATTGGTGACAGTGAGAGCTGGACTGGAGCAGAAATAACAAAAAGCAACAATTACACTGCTGTTAAATCTGGTACAAATGAAGTGAAATTTATCCCATAATATATCATTATAGAGGGCAAACCCCCTAGAATTACTAAAACACTTTCTTTTAAAGTCACAGATCTAAGAAGAAATCAATCAAGAAAATGCGTCTTCTGTTAAAAATCTATGTGAATGGGCTTAGTTATATTTTTAACAAAAAAATCAGGAAGAAAAGAATAAAAAATTAAAATCCAAGCTGTGTGTGACTTAATTTTGTGCTAATAACTCCTTGGAGGGCTTATCCCAAACTTTGAAACATCTCAGCTTACGGTGGCTGTCTGTGCACAGGTATCTGTGGCTCTGTGCTAGGATTCATTATTTCCTAAGAACTTAAGGACTTCTGCCTGACTTTGCTGAGATCCTTCCCTGCCACAACTTCATCTGGCTGCCCCTTCCTAATCCTGGCAGTGTTTTCCGAGGATGTGGAACAGGATTTTGACACCTGCTTTCTGGCTGCGTGGTTGCTTCTATTCATCAGGGTTTATTCACAGTGTAATTTACTGTGGGGCTGTGGAAAGTATAGAAAAATCAATTATTGTGACCATCCTGTCCACTGAAATTAGTGGAAACTGACAGTGTTCCAGCAAAGCTATGCTTTTGATCTTTAAAAGATGATTTAAAAAAACCCTCAAACCCAGAAATTTTTCCTTTTTGGTTCCTGGATCACCTTAAATTGGATCACCTTAAATACTTTGTCGGCTTTGTTAATAATGAACATAGATTATAATGACCTCCAAAAAAAACTTTAAAAGAGTCTACCTGGATGCCACCATCACTTCTGTGAAGAATAAAATATTTCTGTAAATACACATAACTAAATATACTCATTGTAGTCGTTAACTGCTGATGTAATAGGAGAAAATTACAATAATAAAGGGTGGGTGGTGTATCTAGGAACTTAGCAACTGAAGTAGTGGCTTAAATCTTACATTATTATTTAGCATTATACAGTAAGAATAATTTCATCTTTTGATCTGTGATGTTTATTTAATTCCAGAATCTGAAAGGCATCTATAATCACTGGACATAAAAGACAATAAACAGCAATTAAATAAGTATACAACTAGATATTTCAATTAGAAATGTAGCTTCCTCTAAGAAAAAAGAGTCTTTAAAAGAGAGTAAATCTGTTTGAGCTGATGATCATGGGATAATCAGTCACTCATGATAACTCAAGCAAGAATTTTAAATATCTTGGTCCAGATGCTGTTAATATCTAAACCTAAATCTCTAAAACGTCTTGTCAAGGTGGATTGCTGGTAATTCTGAAATGTTTATTTAATGCTATATTGAAAGTAAACAGTGGGCAGAAGTTAATGGGTTCTGCCCTAGGAAGTATCAGGGCAAATGTTGTTCTCATGGAGATGAGAAAGATGAAATAAAATATTGCCACTGACACTGCTTTAAAAATTCTGCCACTTCTGACTACTTTAAACAAGGAAGAGTATTTTCAAGATGCAGAATACAAAACCACTTTAAATTATAGTCAGAAGCCAAAAAATGGGTGAGAAAATAGAATCCTTACCTCAATATTTCAGAACTAACAATGACCTGGCACACCTTCCTCCAAGTACTAAGTGATATCAACAAAGCTAATTGTTCAGGAAAACAAATTAATCTCAAGAATGCATAGAGTGAACAATATGAACACAGTTTGAACTGTTGCTGAGACTACCAAACGAGTTTAAAGCTCAATAATGTTCTATTTGTTCAATCGATAGATTTTAACTGTTGTAGGGATTAGGAAAGGGAAACAGAACTAAGATTTTATGTCCATCTATAACATACAGGATGCCACTAGAGGGACTTGTACAGCCAAGAGTAACTTACATGGGCTTCAGAAAGAATTGTAGATAATTTATTAGCAAAAATGGAAATATGAATAAAAAGTAGTTATACCTCTATTTTTTCAATCACACCTAAAAAGAACTCTGCCTTTCCATCTCTGTCTTTTCTTGACAGTATCTTAATTTTTTTTTTTTGTTTGCAATATTGACATCCTAAAAAACCATCAGGAGCATAGCTTTAAGATTATATCACGTAGCTAAGAATAGACTGTTTTGAGTTCTGAATATGACTGAAGTGCCTTTAAAGTTATTCTCCCTCCCTTTGATTAAAATTCAATTTGTGCAATTGGAAGAGTTCATTTGTTTCTGTGCAAGGGAGGTGCTGTAAAACAGGATGCAGAGTAAACAGAGAAACTCATATTGGTATAGACAATGAGTATTCCATGAGGGGAAAGGATTGGAGGATTTTCAGATGAATTTTGGGAGGGGATCTTTGCAGTGATTTGGCTGCACCCCATAAGCTGCTAAAAGGGGACAAGGAATTTTCTGCCCTGCATTTATAAAATGAACACTTGAACTGCAGTAGAAGTTTTCATCCTTTTAAGCTTTTCTACACATCTGTTTCAGGTTGTAAAATACGCAACATTAGTCCAAGAAGAGAAACATTTTATTGCTGTAAGTAAGAAATAAATTGACAGTGAAGGATGTAGCCAAACTCTCAGAAAAAGATATTTGTTTAATTGCTGTTGTAAAACTCCAAGTGTAGTTAAAATACATTGATAGGTGGCTTCATATTTATTCCAGACAATTTATATTAGTGAATAGAAAAGGAACTGTGACTGCTTCCTTTTATCATTAAAAGTCTATAGACAATTGAATTTTAACTATAATTTTAGACCTTATAAAATTTAAAACTTTGAAATCACTGCTCTGAAATTCCAGACATAAATGAGTCGAGGTATTTAAGGTAATGATAATTTCCTTTCCTACTGAAATGGTTGGATCTAATTCCAAGCAGAAAGTGTCATTATCTGTTCTATTACTTCTCCAGTTCATGCAAGCTGTGTTTACTTTATTTAGAAAAATATCATTGGCAGAAAAAGAAACACCTTTAAATCTTTCCAACTTCAATTTGAAAGTATTGCACAAAAAATGCCTGCTATCTAATGCCTTTAAAGAACACGTTCTTATTTCCAGGCTGAATCAAATGGAAAAAACTTGATAAGTCTTTTTTGCATTAGTGGGAGAGTAAAATATTATTGTAGATAAAATATTAGAGTTGGTCTCCAAAATATTATTACTTTGAGAAGAATGCAGAAAAATTTAAGATACTTCTTAAAATGGATCAGGTGTACTGAGAAAATATATTCCTAATTTGACTAATGGTTTGATTTTATATTAATATCTCCTTTTCATATTTTTACAACCATTTTGTTTAAATTATTTTTTGCCTATGAAATACCTAAGAACAGATCAAATATTTCGTGTGAGTGTGTGGCTTTTCTGTTAATTATTTTAAGAGCTGCAAATTTGGCAGAGTATAAAACCTTTGAGAGTGACCAGGTAAGGAAGAACCAAGTGTTTATCTGGTTTATTTTTGTGAAAGGCAACAACTTTAACTTTTAAGGAGTTTCTGAAGCTTGTATTTCAGATATATTAATCCAAATGCTATTATTTATGTTACAAACACCTGAAATGAGGAAACAAGGACTTGCATAACTGGAGGTTTTGGTGGAAATCTACAGTTAATAAGATTTTCACGTTAAGTGGATTCAATGTGAAATGTAAAACCATTTTTTTGACATCATCTGACTCTATCTAAAAAGGCACTGTTACTAAAGGATCTGAAGTGGGAAAAGTGAAAAATGTGAGAGAGGCAGTTCAATTTCTCCCCCATTGATTATTTTTAAAATCTCTGGAGAAGTTAAAATTTAGATATATCACAACATACTGAAACAAAACAAAGATAATCACTCAGCTAGGTAGGCAGGCCTTTGAACCTAGCTTCTGGCTTTTAGATAATAAAATTAATAACCAGCACTAACTTTTACAAGTATTAACATTTACCAGTAATTGGAATATCAGATCTTTTGACATTAGGAATTTAAGAGGACATTTTAAGGCAAGCCACCTCATCCTGACCTGAGAATTTAAATTCTCTCACATTGTCTCTGTCCTCTCCCCATTTCCTTCTCCCTTCATGGAGAAATCTGTTGGAGGTGGAATTCCAGTACCAGTACCAGGCATTTAGTCTTCTAAAAAAAAAAATCTAATAAAGGTAGCAGGTCTAATGCAAAGAAATTAATTTTACACTGCTTTCATCATGTTATTCATTTTTATTATTGATACTTCTGAAACCTGAACTTGTGTTCCAAATTATTATTGCCTCCATAAGGAATTGAGCTTAGATTTTAAGTCTAATCTTGCCAAGGACAGTGTATAGATGGGAAAGGTGATTTCAGCTGAGAAAATGTAAAAATTTCTTGATCTAATAATGTAAGGAGACTCTCACAGAATCTACTATCAGAAAAAAAAATTCTCTTTTCTGAAGTGTTTTGTGGTATGTCTATTCCACGGTTAGAAAACTTTAATTTGCTAATTCTTCACATGGAAAATGTCCTTCTCTTTCCAAATATATTCTTTACTAGCTCTAGTTTCACTTGAGATTTTTGTGCACTTCTCTGACCCTAACTTATTAATACGAATGCTCGAAAGCACTTAAGCCTCCTTTGGGGGAATAATTTTTTCAATTAAAATGGATATTTCTAAGCATTCTTGGAGATGAAACCTTCTTACAAAAACCCATTAAATCTGGGGGAGGTGTTTGTTGGAAATGATCTCTCCTTTTACAATACATTGCCTATCAAAAGGTTGGATGGAATTATATTTGTACCATCTTCACCTTTCAAGTGTTGGAAAGATTCTTCCAATATTCTGTTGCTCTTCTCATCTTTTGAGCCAAGTCACAAGCATCAGTTTTATAGAGAGTGGGAAATGTATTGATCTGCATCACCAATGTCATTTTGACAAAAAACTTCTGCCCTTATACTCATCCTTTTTGGGAACTCACTTCAGTTTTCTCCAATGCATACGGGAATAATGAGAGTCTTTGGAGTAGAATTCACAAGTGACACACCGGGAGTTGTCTGAACTAGCAATGGGAAATGATCAGAAATTCCGGACTTCTAAAACGCAATTTTTTCGGCTGGAGTTTTAAATTCTTAGTGCCACAGGTTTGTGGGGCAGGGTGGAAGACAGGGCAAGGTTTGTGTTTTACATTGCAATAGGACAGCTGCTTCCTACACCTGTAATTGGGGTTGCTCGTCCCTTGAATAATTTGCATTGTTTCTTTATTATGTTATGAGGAATGTAAGGATTTTTCTTGATTTTATATTTGTTGAGTTTGTTTTGTGGTTTGCGTTTTTTTGTTGTTATTGGTTTGTGGTTTTTTTTTTGGTTGATGGTTTGGTTTTTTCCCAGATGATCTAAATAAGGAATTTCCATACCTGTATGTTTGTGTTGTGGACTGGTCCCTATGGAAGGAGTCTTAGAGTGGATGGGGTATTTGGGAGAATATTGTGTCTCCTCTTTTATCTGTTCCATCATCCACATTAGGTTTTATCACCATAAAATGTTGCACATAAAATTCTAAGAAGAAAAAAATAATTGTTTAGCACAGCTGATACACTGGAAAATCTTTTGAGCTGCAGACAGCATTTGCAAGAACTGTGTCAAATGCTGAGATTTGCCTAAAATTTCCCAAATTTGCAAATGTAAACCACATTTCCTGTGTGGCAATGTTTAAAGCCTGTGTTACTGAAGGGAACAGAATTATCAGCAATATGAAACTCCTTGAACTTCTGCTTGTAGTTAAGGAGCCTTGAAAGAGCCTTTAGGGAAAAAAAATCCACATTTCCATGTCTTAAAAATGGACCTTGTTAAGCTTCATTTCCCTGATCACAGGTTGCTTGACTCCTGCGATGAGGATGTACAACTTTAATTACATCTTCTCACAATGGAACCCAGTGCACTTTTCCACAGGCACGTGTGCTAAAATTTTGACATTGATTAAAATTATTCCTTCTTAGAATTCCAATTCAATTCATTTCATGGTGATGTCTATCATCTGCCGTGCATATAGACTTTTTTTTTTCCCTAATACATCTGTTTTAGACACAATTAAGTTTTCACAGTGTATATTCTATTGTTGGACAATTGCATTTCTGCATTATCTTCTTAGCAGTACTGTCTTATATTCATTTATATAAAATCTTCACAGTTTTAGAAAAACTGCTGTGAAGTTCAAAAGTAATGAAAATACACAGTCATATATTCTCTGTTTTATATTTCTCACACAGACTTTTTGTGACTTAAATAAGACTTAATGGTAACTTAGAAATTTGCAATTTCTTTCTGTAACAGGTGATATACTTCCAAATTTCTAAAAAAACCAGAATTCTCTCAAGATACACAGCAGTCATTTGTTGTTTTAGATTTACTATCTTTAAAAAAAAAAATCAATTGGTGAGAGAATAACATTTATGAGCATAGTTTGATAACAGATTTTGATTTCTGAAATATACCATGATTAAGTATTCAAGATATGCTGCAATATTTTATTTTTTCCTTTAGACATTGCCTATTACACCATTTTCAGACTGTAAATTATTTAAGTGAGTTGAACATTCTACCTTGAATAATTTATTTACCATGAAATTGTAAATTGCAATATTCTGTCAAATTTTGTGCAATCCAGTGAAAATAATCCAATTTATTGAGCGTTAATATTATTGGTTACCTGAGATTCCCCAGGGACTTGTAGACAGCACTAAAGGAAATTTACTATCGAATAAGAAAGGAAAAGACTGAGTGGACAAAAAGGAAATTAACAGGTCTAAGAGGTTTTAATTGAGACAGTGAGATCATTGGCATTCCAAAACCAGAAAACTTTGCCTGTTTGCCATTTGATTTGTTGTAATGTGTCAGAGATTTTGATTATGGTCTAAAAGAATTGGCATTTAATTGACTGCTTTATTTACATAGCAGCAACTGACTGCAGTGGTTCAGCTGCCTTGTGGAAATTAGTGTACAATTTGCATGAGCTAATAAAAAAATTACATTCCAAAATGAGAACGTGTGATTTTTTTTTCGAGTAAAGTAAAAAATATGTTGGAAAAAATAACTGTGATCTTTCTGTCCTGCCTCAGTCTTGTGAGACCATGACAAACCCAAAGTTTGGATGCTTTCCAATCCAACATGGAAAGTATAATAAGGGACTATTTATTTGAATAAGTAGTGACATTACAGGCAAGATTTTTTGTTCTGTGCTTTCTAGAATGTAAATGGCTGGGATCCTCACATCTTATGCTTGGTTCTAATTCTTCTGTTTGAGATGGCTGCCGTGCCCTAATTCTCCTTGTAATGCCAATGCAGAGTAACCATCCCAAAATCCAGTGGATTGCAGTGGTGCAGTGAGCAGAAAGGAGCAGTTCCCAATTCCTGCCCTGATATACACAGATTGCATAGAAAGAAGATGAATTATTTCTATAAATGCTGGTCTAGAGTTCTTTAAATGGCTCTCCATTAACGCTGCTTTATTTTATTTATTAAGCAATTTAGTTTTAAATGGGAGACAATAGATTTACATCAGACAGAGTCAGATATCCCTTACTAATTGCCAAGTGGATTATGCTGTCTCTGAAATTATGTCTGCCTTCTGCCTTTCCAGAAGAAAAGACTGGAAAAGTAAAACTGCACATTACAGCAAGATATTTCTATTATTCTAATGGCTACAAGTGCAACCAGCTTCAACTTGTTCCAAAACCTAATTTCCATTTAATTTCAAGTACTCTAGCCACACTTTTTTTTTTTCCTTCCAAGGAAAAATGGGTTCAAATACTCAAGTGAGTTAGTGGTTGTCTTTCTTCTTACAGATCTGAAACCAAGGAAAACTTCAGTCATTCAAACCACCTAAATGATTCAAGCTACGAGCAAATCTGGACTGGATGGATACCAATGAGTGAGAACAGGATTTATGCCTGCTTCCTGGTTTTCCAGCCGCTAGAGGGCAAGGTTTTTCTGTGTCTTTTTCCATGTGGGAAAGTATTTGACTCCAAACCCAGAGATGTTATTTCCTTTTCAGCATATATGGCCTTGAACGTGTGGTGTGAGGTGTGTTTGAACGGGAAGCCTTTCGCCTCTGTTGAACAACATTAAAGGAACAAATAAAGTCTCGAGATGCCCACAGAACAAGAGGATTTTCTTTAGTTGGTGGTCATAATAAACATCAGCCTATGTTAATTTAATTCCTCACTAATTTAAAGTATACAACCTGCACCTTTTTGTCAGCTCTGTTATTAAGCTCTCAGATGTACCAAGGTCGGTTGGAATAAGGATGTCAAGTCCTTCAAACCTCTGGAATTTGAAAGGCAATGTTTATTCTCAGATCAAAAAAGGTCAGCTACCAGTTTGTATAAAGAGGTGTATCTAACCTTCTGTTTGTTTTTCTTTTGCTTTTGGCTTTTCCTTTATTTTTCTTTGGACATGCATTTCCTCTTCCAAAGATACATCCTAATCTTTCAGGTTTTCCAACAGAAATTTAATCCCATATTTCTTTTGTATTCTACCACTGTGATTTTTAACACAGTCTGATTTTTTGTGTGTTATTTTTTGGGGAAAAAAATTTGTATCTACTTATAACCTCCAGAGATTTTAACTGATCTTCCTCTTTGTTGCTTTTAGATAGGCTGGATATTACAATGTTCAGTTCTGAATCAATGCAGACAAATATGAAGGGAGCATTTTCATTTGCACAGATCCTCAAAACCACTGTGTGGTCCTCAAGAAAGTCCATCAAACAGATATAAAAAACCAAAAATACAGCATGAATTTAAATGAGAAAGAGTCCAGAAGCAGATTGAGTTGCACTGTAGGAAAAGCTGTGTCTGCAAGGACTGGAAAATAAAAGCCAGAAGAATGTCTTAGTTTTTTTTTTATCTAAATATATTATCTTTCCTGACATATCTTCTTTAACAGATAAGATCGGAAGAAGAACTGAAACACTTCTATACACCTGACTTCCTACCCTGGAGAGGTGTTCAAGCTGTGAGTGCAGTAATACATCTGCAGTCAGATATTCTGACTCTCTGTAGCCCTGTCAAGTCAGCAGAGCTTTCCAGTGAGGAAATCCCTCAAAGTGGGAAGAGAGATGTAACATTTACAGCTGCCTCTCCATTTAGAACACATTGCCTGCTGCTATCCTGGGTAGTCACTCCTGTCAAAAGTGGAGCTTGCCGACTGAAGGGAAATTTGAAATGCCATTTTCAAATAAACATTATTTTCGTTATTTTCGAATCCAAGTGTAATAACACTTGCTGAGTAAATCTCATTGTTCTACAGCATAATAAGAGCAGTGGGGGACCAAATTACAGGAAAGGTCTGTCATTCCCTGATTTTGTATTCCACTCTAACATTGAAAGGTGCATAAAGACTCAGGAGAGAAACTGTGAACTCTCCATTGAATGCATTGCTAATACCCATCCAAGAATGAAGCATTCTATAATACTCAATATAATAAAATATAGTATAATATGCTCTTTAAAATACCATAGATGAATGTATATAAACCACCAATAGAAGAAACATAAGGATTGATTGTTACTTGGTTGAAAGGACAAGGAAGAGAAGTGAATGCATTTTTTCCCCACTGGCCACCTCTTGATAAAAGTCATATTTAGGACTTCTGTAAAGAATGTCCCCTGACTTTCTTTAGTTGATCAAACTAATCCAGAGGCATTCAAGTCACCGGAAAGAGATTGTTGCTTATAAAGGTTTACTTGTAGAAGGAAAACAAACTGTCAAATAGATATAAAATTGCTTCTACAGCATATTCAAAACACCCATATTGCATTGAATATTAGGAATTATAGAGAAGAACCCAATGAAATGCTGAACTTAATGCTGAGGCAGCTGAAGTCACCGGTCCCTTGCAGTGAAGGGACCCTGTCTCCTGCCCCATCAGGTCACCACATATCTCAAGAATGATCATTACAATAGCAAACGATGCAAACTTCTTTGGGATGTATTTTTTTCAGAACAGTTACTCAAGTTCTGTGCATTACAAAATATGTAAAATCCTTACATGCACGACACAAACTTTATACCAATATAAGAATTTCGTTGCTGCACTTGTTAGAAGGCAGTGGGAAACGGAGGAGGGAAAATCAGCTCTGATGTTTTTAAAGTAGAAGTTCTGTTCACCAGTCCCAACTGCTTTCAGAGCATCTTTAGGTTTATTTCTTCCCATGTTAGCAACAGACATGAATTGTTTGTAGGGAAAACTACTTTTCCCCCCATCCATTAGTCTGGTCATCTCATTGCAGCAGAAGAAATGATCATTTTTGCTCACATAAAATGTGGGGTTTAGGTATTAATTGTTTTAAATCTGCAGAACCTTCGGTGAAATTGCAGATGCTTTTGTATATTAAATAATATATGGGGAGTAATATTCATTACAACTATTTACTTTCTGGTGTATAAAACAGTCTCAAACTTCACCATCTTTCAGTGTGTGGTTAATATATTCTACATGACCAACCAGATTAATTGTGTGTCTAGTAAAAGTAACAAGTATAATTGCATGGGTTCGCTCATAGCATTTTGATTTACAGTGTGAGTCACTTAAGGACAAAATTATGGCTGTTTTCTTCGTAAATAAAAAGAAAGTAACAAGATGGGTTGTTTGAACTAATTCATATCATCTTATTCTTGCATTTTTTTTATCCTTGTGCTTCTCAGAACCTAATGTTGTTGGGGCTTTTTCTTCCAAAAAGACTTAAATTCTTTTTAAAGAGGCTTCTGCTTCTCCCAGTGACAAAGTCAAAAAATTAAGGATTCAAAACGTGGCATCATGGAAAAAGAAGGCATTACCTCAAACCTTCAATTTCTTTCCAAGGATTGGGTCTTTGGTTTTTTAAGATATAGGGTAATGACCTCCAATCAATTTCCCCCTATTTCTGAAATGACTCTCAGTGTTTTGTGTGTATTTTTTGTGAGCATTTTGGTGAGCTTTTCACATATTTGCACACAAGCTTGTGGTGATGTGAACTGCAAAACACAGCTCACACAATAAATTAACTTTTTCTAAGAAGGGCAAATTTCTAAGAATTACTTTAAATCCCCAGCTCTAACTTATTTGTATGCAGTTGCTTAATCTTACCAGAAATTCCAAAACTCTGCTCAATACTTAGGCCAACTGTGTGAAACCAAATTCTCATGGGTGCTTGGAAAATCCCAAATTTTTAAAGTATGCTGTTCTCAACAGTATCCAACAAATTTCTTCAATAAATTATTCAAAGCGAATGGCAACAAAATTCCAGCAGGGAAACCTTTGGTGTTATAACACATGATATCATGGATATATTCTGCAAGCTTTGTATTATCTGGCTTCTATCTCATTTATAATTTGTAATTTCAGCCCAGTGGATGCTGATGTGCCTCTCCAAGATGCATGGGAGCTGTATCACTGCTACGGCTGCATGATTACTCTTAAGTCTCAGTGGTAGCTGCTCTCCTAATGAGCCAGGATAAAATCATTAAAAAGTAATTGTGTGCAAGTTTTACAGATAAGTCTCCGCTCTGGAACCAGGCAGCCCTACCAGACAGTAATATTTCTAAGGCCAGATACTCCTCCCTTCTTGTTTAATGAGCTATAGATTTTTAATCTGGGAGTTTTGGTGGTGGGCAGAGTGAATGCACAAGAGGTTGGTCTGGAGACATCTGTGTGTTATACACGGCTGTGTTCACACAGACAGTGGAAAGATGGGAGCCAAGCCCAGCTGTCAGTCACCCCAGAAGTTCTGTGTTGCTGTTTCCTGTGGTAATTTTCAATCACAAATCCAAATGTATATTTGCTTTCCAGTCATGGGCTGTATTTGCTACCACCTTTTCGTGTGAGTGACAGCAGACAAAGCCAGGACTTGAGTTACACGGCAAAACTGGAAGGAAATCTACTTCTAGTTTGTAAAATCACTCAGAAAATTTTTGCAGCAGAGGATTTCCCATCCCTGAAAGACGGAATGCAGCTGTATCATGGATATACAAAAGCCAGTTCATGTCTCAAAAAGAAAAAGGAAGTGAAAGACAGCAATTCCTTAAAGGAATTCTAATATTGTTAGTGTGCTACATTCACCACGAAACACAGTCTATTTCACAGTCATTTTGTAATAGTATCCATGAAAATAGGAAAAACCCCGTATAAACCAGGTAAGATATATCCCAAAAGATATTGAGGAAAACCAGGAAATCTACCAGAAGATGATGGCACCATTTCAAAGTACCTGTTCTTCTTTTCACCTCACTGGCTTTCATGACTTCATAAAAGCTGTACTCCACTTTCACCACGCTGCTGCCAACATTTCAGGCTTTTAGCATTCACTGCCCTGCATCCCCTCATTCCACTGTACCTCAGCTCTGCCTGCCTGGGATCACGACCCTGTCACGAGCAGACATCCAGCAAAAAAGAAATTGTTGAGTTGGAAAAGAACAAGGTTGAGAAAAATCTTTGAATTATCACATATCCATACAACGCTATTTTCCCAATTGTCCCTACCAGGTTTCACCATCTCTTGATGAGAACAATAACAAGAGCAAATTGCACATGACACTGCAAAGGTCTGAGTAAAGATATTTTCATGCAAGTTGAGTCAGCTTACTGGGGTTTATTCTGCAGATATTGGTGCATCCCCTCCAAATGAAGACAGAAAACAAACTAATCCCCTCTAATGCATTTATGGGAAGTATATTTTGTGCAATGCCTTTATGTAAGTTCAAAAGACAAGGATTTGATTTCAGCATTCGATCAGATGAACTCCCTTTTCTGACACACCAAAAAAAGGGTTTTTGCTTAACAGGGAGGACAGGAAAGTTGTACTTTGTCTGATGGTCTGTATCTACCACTTTTTCATCTATAATTTTGTTCTGGAGGGAAAAGGAAACAATCAGCAATACACTCAACCCTACTGAGGATTGAGGAGTTTGGGTTTACAATATTTGCATTTGGAGTCTTCAAAGGCAAACCGTGGGTAGCTATGAAATTTCAGGGAAACCTCTTAAAGCAGCAGTAGGAAAGGTATAGAAATGTACATACTATTGACACTATTTCATGTTGTAGATATCCACATCCACATTCTACTACAACCTTAACTTCCCAGCTGAAAGAGCTCAATTTACCCTGAACCCTTTTCATGAGAAGAGATTTTCAACCACTGTTTTTATTAGAAAGGAGAAATCCCTTCTGTCACATCATGAAGCCCATTTAACCTCCCCAATCATTATAAAACAAGTGCTGTTTGTTTTCTCTCCATACTCTCTCTTTCTCTCACCCCACCTCTCTTGGTATTTTTTTTCAAGAAATTTATGGTGATAATGGCATCTGTGCTGGTCAATGAATTTCTCTTTCTGTGTTTCCACCCCTCCCTGCCACCAGCTGATGTTGTACTACAAAGCTCTGCCCCACAAAAGGGAAATGCTTTGGCCAGACCCTTGTGCTGCTTATTGTCAGGGGTTGTCCTATGAAATCGTCATCTTAGGACTGTGATATGAAATCTTCATCTTAGGACTGTGATATGAAATCAAAAGGAATAGATTCTCCCATTTTTTTCCCTTGCCTTTAGAAAATAAGATAATAATCAAACAAGAGATGCTGTTATGATAAAAGGACCAGGAAAGAAGAAACGGGTAAAAAGCTGGGCTGGAAGGAGAATTGACTTTTGCACCTGGTTTCTATATAAAGATTTTTATGTGCCCTTCAACAATTTTCTCAACTATGACACATTTCCCCTTTTGTATAAAAGATGGATTAGGTTTTCTTACATCTTTGACTGTAAGAGTTGGGGCCTTGTCCCACAATGAGCTCTGCACATTTTGAGCTTTGTTCAAGACTGACACCTGCCCCACACAACCCTCAGTAGACACAGGGTAGTTTAGGAAGTTCCTCATTTGTAAGTTCGGGACGTGGCACACACACAGGAAAAATGTCAGTCCCATGTTGAGAACCTTTAGATCAGAAAGAGCAAGTGTCATAAAAGCATTTATGCTTTGTCTGGATCATTCTGCTATTATCTGTCTTTCAAAACCCAGCTGAAGGGATATATTTTAATATTCCTCTACATTTTCTTCTTATTCCTTGAGTCACCTAATTTTTAGGACCACTCACGTATCACTGATGTTATAGGAAAATATGATCAGAATCCATAAAGGCAACGCACAGTTATAAACTTATTTGTTTTCTGATTTCATTCCTGGAGGATTTATCCTTTATATGGGTAATTGGTGACATTTTCAACAGTCTCCAATCTCCTCTAGTGTTAGACATTATAAATTGCACCCCAAAGTTATTCATTACTGAATTTCTTTACGCAGCTGAGAAGTGTTCAGTGTCTTTGAGGAACTAACCCTAACTCCTCAGCCTTCTGTTTTAATGTTATATCCAGACTATCCATCCCATAAATGGTATCACCCATCCTGCCAACAGTCCTTTAAAATGTTGAGAGTTTCTTCAGAACTCTCTAAATGCACTTTAATAAATCTGTTCACCTTAAGGATAGGAGGATATGAAACTGAGGTGAAAGCTGGGAAGTTAGTTTCTTACTTTCCATCAAGGTGGAAATGAGCATAAGAAAGTTAAAGCCAATAAAGTTCCTGTGATTCGAGGGGGATTTCAGCCAAATATAGGAAAGAAATTTAAAAAGAGGATAAAAACAGAATAGAGCATTAAGTTTGGTAACACCTTTATCTGTTTGCGTAACAACGAGAGAATTTCCTAGAAAACATTTAATTTCATTTCTCTAGGGCACCTTCCAAGGTGACTTTGTGTTTGTGGCGGGCTTACACTGCAATATTCACTTCCTACCTCTGCCCTAAGAAAAGTAGAACTTTTCTTCTTAAGGAAACACCAAACTTTTTAACATCAACATTCCTAAAAAAGAGACCTAATGAAGTCTTATGCCCCAAACAAAATAGAAAAAAATCTCTATCTACACCTGTGTAAGGGAGCTAAAAACCCTCTCAAAATTCCAGACTGAAGCCATAGTCTTGTTCTGAAGTAGGCATATTTCACTTTACAATGGTTATGTTGCATATTTAGTCAACTGCAAACTTGTTCCTCTGCTTAAATTTCACTCAAATGAACCCCAATGAATGTTCACCCTTGGTAAGATGGAGATAGACACACTTGGAGTGTGCTTGGAGTAAAAGTCTCAGGAGAAATGTGTCCAATCATTGAAACATAGCTCAAGAACCTTTTTATTTTTATTCAGACAGTGCATGAAGCAAGACATCCATAGCTGCACCATCAAATTGATAGAAGTGGTTTTATTTATACAGAACCTTTAAAAACATTTATCCCCTTTTGAGTTTATGGCAATAGTTTATTGCCTTTTTGTCTTCTACAACTTTGAGTTGTGCCACTCCACAGAATAATATATCCCTCTGAAAGGATTGACTGGAAAGGCCATAACACAAAACCTTTAGAGAATCTTAATTCCATCTGGGTGGACATTTTCAGCTTTAAAGAAGCAGCTTCCTTCTCTCTGCTTCCCACAGATGTAGATAAATCCTCATGGAATTTATGTTTGGACTTTTGGTGTTCAAATAAATTCTTCCCGGAAAGGTTTGAACAGGCATTAGATCAACAGAAAATATGAGAAAAATAGAATTAGCATTAAATGGAGTAAACAAAAACAAAACAAGTAACATTTATTAGTCAAAATGTTTCCTAAAGAGCTGTGACTCTTCATCTGGGGCATACAGGAAGGACAATTATTGGCAAAAGCATTGAGTGGGAAAAAAATCTCTAAAATCTTCTGGTTTAATATAAAATATGTTGTATAACGAAAGTTGTTTTCTCTTTTGTTCCTGTGAGCAAGGATTTTTTTGATTACAAAAGCAATGCTGCTCTTTACTTTTGCAATCTAGCAGAATCTTGAATTACAGAGATATAATTATTATTTAAGAGTTTTAACTGGTGCTAAGTAATTATTTTTTATTCCTTGTTTAAAAACCGTTTAATATAAATCTCTTTGTTCCACAGCCTATCTTCTATATTTTTTAAAAGAAACTATGTTGAAAGTGACTATATTAAAGTTGTTCTGGTGTATGTTCAGTTTTGTCTCCCTTGTAAAGCATAAACACTCCTTTGAAGTGACATTGGGACAAATTCAGAAGTCAGGAAAACTCATGTAGGAACTGCTCCAAGGACTTCAGGATACATAGACTGGATATTAACTCAGAATCTCAATAAGCTGATATATTTTTCCTGGAAATTTCTGAAGGATTGAAATGGAACATCATCATCCATCCACGAGCAGAATTTGGACCCAGACAAAATGTAGTGAACTGCACCACCACTGATTCATTGGTTTTTCAGCTGGGAGAATTCATCATTGTTTTTTTTGTATCAAGGTCACAAAACGAGTTTGTGTCAGCATTTGGTTATACCAATACTCTGTTTTAATAACTTCATTTGAAAATCCATTTTTCTGCTTAACTTGAGTGGGAGCTGGAATGCAAAACCTTTGCCATTTTGTTACTTTCACAAACTGACATTTTTTGCAGCTCCGTGCTGCCAGTTCATAATTTTTTTGTTTTGCCAGGCAAAGCATTTTAGCTTTTCACGACAGCCAAGGCAGCCAAATCTGGTGAATCACCAAGAAGGTTAAAGGAGAAGGCAATTTCTGATGAGAAAGTCACACAAAATGTTCTCAGGCTGAGCCCCTGGCTGGGAGCTGAGAAACCCAAGAAGGTTCCCCACATGGTGCAGGTATTAAACTCACACACCTTTCCCTTGATTCTCCTTGGCTTCTCCTGCAGCAATGGAGAAAGAGTAGAAGATGTTAAAATTTGATGTAACTTGTGTCAGTCAAGCCAGACGTTTGTATTTTCAGGGCTTTATGGTTATCACAGTAATAAAAAAAATTAAAAGGCCAAATTCTTCTATTTCATGGATGTTTTTAGTGCAGCAAAGCTTTAGCATAGGTTTCTTTTTGTCTTTTTGTAATCAGGATTGGTTTTTCAAGTGTACACACCCATGGCAGCTGCACTCGAGGTGTGGCACCTCCACCAACAGCAGTGACACCCCACATCAGGGACCACTTCACCAAAATTTAGATGATATTCTGTTTTATTGCAGACAAGTGACTCAAGCTGAGCAAAAAGATAAGCAAGAACCATGATCTAAAGAACTGAAATATAATTATCCTCTTGGCAAGGATGTTATTTTCCCACATGTGGGAAAAATAAGTTTCTCTAAGTAGATCATGATAAATCTCCTGGGGAAAAAAAAAAAAAAAAAAAAAATAGGGAAGAGGGCACAGCACCAAGCATGTCTGAGTTCAAAAAGTGTTTGGACAAAGCTCTCAGGCACGTGGAGTGATTCTTGGGGTATCCCGTGCAGGAGTTGGACTCCACGATCCTGATGGGTCCCTTCCAACTAAGAATTCCATGATTCTGTGATAGATTGGGGTTTTTTTTGTTTGATTCCAAATGGAAACGAATGTCTTTCTCCAGGGAGCCGAGAATGCATGGTTTCCAACAACCCTCTTATTGAACCAAAAGCAGATCTTATCTCTGGGGTGATGCTGCCGTGTGAAGATGAAGGAATAATGACTGTAATTTGTCCGGGTGCTGGCACGCTGTGTCTGGAAGGTGCTGGCTGCAGAGTGCAGGGCAATAAATCACCAGCAGCCTGTGGATGTTGGGATATCCAGTGCATTGTTATATTTGCTCTGAAACCTTTTTAGATACTCAACAATGACTTAATGCACTATCTGGCGACAGTATAGAAATAGAAATGATGAACTTTATTAGCGAGCCACAGAAAATTCCTGGTCCTTAAGATGTGAGAAATGGTTCATTTCTCAAGTGTGTACTGGATCTTTTGTGAAATACAGCTAAGAAAGCTTAAATGTAATTAGGAACTAGCTTCAGCAAGGCTTTATTTTTACCTGTTAATTCTTATGATGGTTTAAAAGCTGGTTGATCCCAGCTAGCACATTTTGAATTCACTGCATTTGTTATTTGTAACACTGATATGCGTTCAGTATGTGCCCATGAGTAACCAGTGAGGAGGACGGAGTGTTAAATAGTCAGATTATAAATGAACATCAATTTGAAGACTTTTATCTAAACTTTCCCTATTCTGAACTTCAAAAGAAGCAAAGATGCACCTTAGTATGGCTCTCTCAAACATCCAAATGTCCCAGAAAATTGTCTGAAACTTGTCCTGAACTTCTCTTCAGTAACACCACCCTTACAGGCTTCATTATGGCCTTTATTATCCTGTTATCCTTTGTTTCCACCTTCTGGAAGGCTGTTCTGTAGAGAATCTGTTTTCCATAATTCAGTTTCTTAAAGGAGAATCCAAGCATTGAAATGATGTGTGAGGCAACTGTTGTTGTGAGGTCAATAAGGAAGATTTGTTTACATTGACTACTTGCTCCCCTGAAAGAACACAGGAAAAAAAAAAATGGTTGTGGTGCACAGAATTCTTTTACAGCCTTGAAAAATTGCTCATTATGATGATCAGGCCCTAATGACAGCTTAACATAATGAAGAATGAAATGTCTCCCAATACACAAGGCAGGAATTTGAATATTCTGCCGGGTGTATTCTTTCATAACACAAAGCAAATTCTTATAATGCTTATTAGATAGTGTTGTATGTATTTACTAAGGATAGAATTATCTGTATGCCAAAAAAAAAGGTAAATATTAGTAAGTACTGACAAATATTAATTCTGTCATAGATCTGGATGCTGCTCATCTTAGTGGACTGTGTGGAAAAGGAACCAGCATAACCACACTAAGTAAAAGATTTTAAAAGATCACTTTTGTTAGATGTCACGTACCTGTAGGCATAAACAAGTTACAGAAGAAAAGATAAAATTTCTGGATGTTTTCTCCCAACTTGTGCCACAGGAGTCTGGGCAGGTACATCTCTCCCTTTTTACAAGGCAGTAAAACAGGAAAAACTTTATCCTGCCTGTTTATACAACGTATTTCTGTCTTACAGGCCTATTTCACCAGAGGAAATGTGTTCTATTTGACATGATACACAAAAGTCAGGGAAGTGCTTCAATGTCAAAACCCCATCTCTGACTGGTGTGTCAGGAGTTTATCTCACATTATGAAGTTGTTCCACATCTATGTGGCTCCCCTGAGGAAAAAAAGTCATTTACTCTCTACACTGAAGCACAATGGCTTGAATATATTTACAGGGACTAATCGGTGCTGAAGAAAACGGCTCACTAAAATTTCAAAAGGGTTGTTTTAGGATAAAGCCCAGAGACAAACCAGCCTCAGTCCCACAGCCCTTGGATCTCCAGTTCTCTCTCCACGCATTTCAAGGTTACTTTGATGGAGGAGCTGGTGCCTGCCATGAGTGGGGATAAAGTCCATGCAGAGCAGGGACTCCTGTCTCAGGGAAGGAGCAAGAGAGAGGAGGAAGGGTGAATAAATCATTAAATGTGTAATGGTATTTTGTTATTGATGGCAGGATAATAATTTAAAATTACTTATTAAATTATTACTAGTTGTTTTTGTCCCAATAAATCGTAAATTATAGGTGAATACTGAAGAATTAATGACCCTTTTTCTCTCAGCATTCTTAGATGAAGGCCACAGACAAGGCCAAGATCCCTCAAACAATCTCCTCCCTGCATCCCAAAGGAGTCTCCTTCAGTAAGTATTGGAAATAAGCAGCATTGTGTGAGTGCAGACAACACAATTTTTTTTTAACTGACTGACCAGCAGTTCTTCTACTTGTAATGGTTCATCCAGAGGCTCTGTAGCTTTCAAAATCTGAGGTTTAGCCCATCATTTTTGTGCTCATATGTTTATTCCCGCCTTTAACTCCAGTCTCACGCAAAGCATTAGAATCTGGTTTTTTTCTGCAACGTCAGCAGACTCCCAAAATGTGCTTGTTTAAGAAGAACTATATTGAAAGTTATTTACCCCCATTTGTTATGAGTGAATACACTGTATGTCTCTCAGTAGGCATTCAGATGTTCAGTGATAAAGCAATTTACTGAACTCAGTCCTGAAAGCCTACACAAAATAATACTTCAAGATCATCTTTCCCCTGTCACCCCTCCCTGAGATTTCTCTGCAATTCTTCCATTGTCTGTGGTTCTCAGGAGTGATAGCCTTATTTGCTGGATCTTGGGCTGACAAGTGTGATTTATTCACTGGCAGCCATCTGACTTATGCACAGATCTAGACCAGAACCGTATCAAAAATGTGTTTAACAACGGAGAATAAGATTAGTGCAAGTAAGACGTGTCTGAGATTACATTTTAAGTTATTACCCCTAATAATTCTATGATATTCCATTACTGTTTTGTTTGTTGCCTTCACTGTTTACAGCATGTCTGTGACGTGCATAAACACAATTGATGGAACACCTTGCTTTTCAAATGCCTGCTGGTAGATATGGCTAAACAGGCTTTTCTGGGTGAGTTAAAAGAGCAGGAGTGCATGAAGCACCTCAGCTTCAAACCTCAAACTTCTTGTAGTTCAGAGCAAAGGGAATATCTATAAGAATCTGCTCAGTTTTTCTCTGATGAACACTCTTTACCACCACAGCTGTAGAATTTCACCCAGCTACCTGTGAGCAAGACCTGTGGGTTTGACGTGCAGCAAGACTTCTCAGGTGTAGGAAGAGAATAGTCTCGGGAAATCTGGTCAGCCTTGAATTCAGAGCTCCAGGTAATCTTCTATAGCCCTAGTTAAGCTGTCCCACTGGCCTTATTTTTAAAACCTCCATTTTATCTCAAGGCTCTTTCTTCCCTCTTCTTTTGTTTAGTGTCCTTGTCAGATTCGCTGTCACCTCCTAGATTAAATCCCTACGAGCATTCATTACCGAGGTGTGGGGATATAAACAACTTCTTGGACTACTCCATATTGGTGGAAAACAAACGGTGCAATATCACCCCTCAGTGAAGTAGAATATACATCTTAAACCCCTGACACTTACTCTGCTTAGTTTAAAAGCTTCTTTATTCAAAAGGTATTTTCCCACTGTCTTGGCCACTGAGTCCCTCACCACGAGTGTCACATCCTTCGCCAAGGAAAGGATTGCCCCGCCACAGAGACAAACGATAGAGGTGTGAAGCAAACCCCAGGCAAAACGCCAAACACAGTCGAAATGAGGGAAGCCGTGAATCAGCAATAGCCTGGCATACATAAATAATTGGAGGGATTCGTTTTGTTTAGCGCAAGCCAAGAGCTCTGCCGCGGTGTGGGATGTGTTGCATTCTTCTCAAAAGCTGCTGCCACGCAGGTACCAAATGACAGAAATGACTCCAAACGTTCCCACCTTTGGCCCTGTGCACTGTCTTTAGAAACTGTCACAGATTTACATCCAACACGTCCCATGGCTTGGCAGCGTGAATTCTGATTGTTATTGCAAAATTCTGTAGTGGTTTTTTTTTTTTAAAGCTGATTCTTTTTTTGTAACCTTAGGGTATCAATAAAAATAACAGTGTATTAGTAATAATTATTGCTCATTGTTTCACCAATGAGATAAAATGCTGCTATCGTTATCTGATTACACGTAAATTTGTTGCGTTTATCTTGTATTTTATATGTAACATTTAATTATCTGACTGTATGAGGTTAGGCTTCACACCTGCATTATTTGTGTATTTTAAAGATTTTTATTGAACTCTGCATTAATGCTTTATCATCTTAATAACCTGTTTAAAATCTCTATGCTTTATTCTGTAGGTGAGTCTTGGATAGCAGTTGATTAAGACTGCTAAATAAAGCGTTTAACATGAATTTGAACTCACATCCCATCTCATTTTCATCACGTCTCAAGGTATCTAAAATTGTCAAGGTGTATTAACACAGCAGTATCTAAACACATCATTATCTTTTATTCTTAGCTGGGAATTGAAACAAATAGCTTTTAATTTGTAGAAAACCTTGTTTCCTTCAATATTTGATTGTTTTCTCACTGCAGAATGAGCAGTGTTTCTCAGCAGTCAATGGCATATCTAGGACTATGTGAAGGGAACAATTTTGAGGCTGAGCTATTTGACTACAAGACAGGAAAAGATTCAAAGGTCACAGGAAATTTAGAAGAGCTTTTAGCTTAAGCTGTATTTCCAAGGCTGTTGCTGTGCTAATGAAGTCGGTGTGGTGAAAACTGCAGCTGTTTGCAATACAATTGAGCTAACACTTTGTTTTTAATTAGATCACACTTTGCCAAACCCACCTGCAACATTTAACAGCACTATAAAGGAAACCTCTCAAAGTTGGTGGAAAGATGGGTTCAAGCAGTAAGTGTCCTTTCATTTGTTTTTTTTTCTGGAATTCATGTGATTAATAATTGCAATACTCGTGCTTATTTCACCGCCGAAATCACCTCAAATGCTGTGGGAAGTGCACATAATTCTTCTCTGAGTTTGAACATTGGTACTTTTGGAAATGAAAGGGAAGAGAAAACAGCCTGGATGGTCATAACATATCAAGGTAAGTGTATTGCAGCCTGAAAGTGAAGTTTTAAAAAGTGATTGCATTGAGCAATAAGAAGTAGTTAATGCAGCCACTGCCTGATATATTCTGTGAACTCTGTCAGAAACTTGCAGGTAAACCGGAATGGAGGCTTTCTATGTGCAGGTTTGCTACTTGAAAACATTCATTAAAACTTCCATATGAAATCTTTAGGATTAATAACGTGAAGTGTCAAATTGTTGCATGGTTCTTTCAAGAGCATGAATCACAGTAGCAAAAAGCAATGGGGAAAAACATCTTAAAAAAGATGTTTCTTTGTCTTCTTAAAAACAATCCTGTAGGTGGTATTTTGTCTGTCATTTCTTATGCTGGTCATAGAAGATTTGTTGTTAGAAACTTATGATGGTATAAGCACATATGATTTTCTTCCATGACCTGTTTTTAGGGGTTTTTTTATCCGTTGAAGATAAACTAAAACAAAAGCATGGCTAATTTTTTTGCCACATGTGACTATTAAGAGTTTTAAGAGATGTAGCAACATGTTTGGCCTCCACAGCATTTTCAGACCTCAAGTCTCCTAGAGGTAACTGAGAGTGTAATTTAGGGTTGGAGATACACTGGCCTTTATTAACGTGCAGGCTGAGTTTGAAGGCCTGGCAGTTAAAAGATTTGACTTAAAATGTACATAAAGGTTAATTTTATACAGTATTTTGACAGGCAGCAAATATTGCTTAGGGTATTATCTTGTAATCCAAGACTAATGGTGGAACTCATGCTGAAGTTTAGGCTATTTTTGTGATATTTGCAGATGTGCTGTGCAGCTGGAGGGGGTTTGGTGGGTGGTGTTACTTGGTCTGTGTGGACACCAAAGAAATGAACCCTGACTGGTGTAGAAATGGGACAATTGCATGAGTTTTTTCTTAGAGGGCACAATACTGAAGCAGAAATTTGCATTATATTTCCCATCCTCAAATAAGGAGCATCCCATTCATTTAGAGATACAACCCTACACTTGCCCAGGTGTACCTTTAAAGAGCTGAGCTCAAGCTCTTGCCTTAACATGAAGTAAAATACAGCAGACTTGCTTCCAAACCTTGAATCTTGGGTTTTATCAAGCAAACACAGATGTCAGGGGATTTTCTAGCTAACAATCACCTCCTCCTGTCCCTTCCCTCTCTGGTAAATTGATAAGTCTTTTTATGGGTTTTTTCAAAAAGTAGAAGAGGCCATATATGCAAAAATTATTTTAAAATAATGCTCCTTAGGAAAAAAGTTATTATTCTGAAGCACTGTTCAAAGCAGCCCTGCACTTGGTGTGAAATGATGCTCTGGGGAAGGTGAAAACTGAAATAAGTGTTTTGAAGAACCAGGAGGTCACTGCATTAGGCATGGGATTGATTTTTCCTGTGGAAGAGCATGGTCTAAAGACTCCCTAACTCAGGATTTGAGAGCTGGGTATTTTCACAGCTGTGTAGTATGATAACCCAGAGAATGTTAATTTCTAAGCACTGAAATTAAGTTTTATGTGAACTAAGAGCCTTCATTCATGGGCACAAGCCACTCTGAACCATCTGTTTGGAGTAAATAAAGTTGTTTGTATAGATACAGCTGTAATGTCAATTATTATTAGCAGCAATGATGGTGACAGAATTTGACCTAAAAGTCCTGAAGCAAGCAATTCTAGGGTATTGAGCCAGTTTGTTTAGCTCACAGTGTAGTTTAATAAAGTTATCATGTTCATGGAAAATGGCATGTTTAAACACAAGTTTTGCTTACATAGATGCAACACTTCCTGCAAATTATTTGGAGGGCAGGGAACATTTGTGCTTTCTCCACTAATGCCTCAAACCTCTCATATTTGCAGAGCTCAGAGGTTTGGCAGCAAGTCTGCAATATGCTAAGGCTTGCTGATGGGGATTTTTGTATCTTTTTAATTTTTTGTCTTCTAGATCAGCATAATTCTGACCTGTTCTCTGCAATTCACCTGTCAGAGTGCAATTTTGCCCAGAGAAGTCCTGTGCTCTGTGTTAGGCAGGAGTCAAAGGGCACCTCCCAGCTGGCACAAATGGAAATTGTCTTAGAACTGCCCTGTGCAACAGAAATAGGAATAATTTTTTTTAGTGTGTTCTGCCTACTTGAGAATTAAAGATCTGCGTTTTGGTTTTGTGTGGGTTTTTTTTTCCCCCCTGTTCAACAGCTTCTAGTCAGGACATAGGACTAGGTTTCATAATCTGGAATCTATATTAATTAGGAAGCTGCTTATCTTTAGGCCTAGGTCTAGATTTTCTCTTTGTTGCTAGAGTTGTTGGTTCAGATGAGAGAGACTACAAAAGATGCTGTTCTTGGTTTTCTCTGAAAGGGGTTCTCTATGAGAACTCAGGTGAATAACCAAATTATTAATATGTGATTGGTGTAGTGCATCAGATGATGTTGTTTATTCCAGGTTCATTCCCCAAAGGGGCCGGTTTAGTTAAAAACTGACTTAGAGGAAGGTTTCTGTATAAATTGCCTAAATTCCTACCATTTAAAAATTTGTAAATATCCCTTCTCATCTGTGTTGAGGAGACAAGAAAATTTGGTGACTTTTTTCCTTCTTGTGCTGAACTGCTGGGGCTCTCAAAGAGAAGTGTTGGCAGCCTGTGAGCTGGAACACAGTTTTCTGTTTCTGTCTCTGATCTTTGTTGTCTGTGCCTCAGCATCCTGCTTCTTCACTTCCCAGTGGCTGGTGCAGGTGTTTTCCCTGTTTGCTCCTTTCTGGATGAGTCCAGAAAGGCAGGAGAAAAAGTTCAAAAAGAAAGAACATGACTGTGCTGGAATTGTCACCGTGTCTTTGGACAGCTGAAGGAGTCTACTTCTGCTTTTTCATGTGTCCCCATACTCCCTTAGTGGTTCTTTGATAATATGCAACACAGGTGCTAAATGTTGCATTGAATGAGCTGTGAAACAGCAATTTTAGTGAGGAAATAGGGAAAGGATCAGGATACTCAACAGACCCTTACTACTACTAAAATCTGTCTGCAAGTTGAGGCTTTTTTTGCCATTTTAGCTTGAGTGGCAAACCTAATTAGATTGTTATGAAGCCCTGTGCAAAAATAGAACCTTGGTGTCTGAATTCCCAGGCATGACGCTGTCCTCTCCTGGGATACACAATTAGATATGGAAGTAGAGTCCAGCACCACACAGGGCACAGCTACAGCCCTGAGTGTGCAGGCAAACAGGCACAAACAACCCAAAGCTTTCATAGTTAAAGGCGTGGAAATTGGAAGTACAGGGAGAGGGAAAAGGAGCACCTGTTGACACCACTGAGCCATCACAAGTGAGTGAAGAGTGAAATACATTCTCATCATATGAATAAAAAGTGAAATATACTCCTTCTACAAAAGCTGAATATAAATCTAGTTAATAATTTTCCCTCCAGTCCCTGTTCCAGACTTGTAGTGAAACATTCAAGGGATCTGTGTCCCCCTGCAGTTCAGTGAGGAGGACTCCTGAAGACAGGATCTCCCCTGTTATTTTGTGCCTTCAGTTCATGTAATATACAATCAAGTTGTCCAAGCTCACTAAAAAAGGAGGGAAGATATTTCTTTGCAGTGGGGAAGCAGCATGACAAACTGCAAAAAGAGCAGTTTTGGTTTGCTGCTGTGTGTGATTCTGTAATTGAGACAACTTCTCTAATTTCTAGAGATTCTCTTTTTTTTTTTTTTTAATATGCATCTCCTACTGCTCTAACTGTCCCTGGGCCTGATAACTAATATTTACCGAAAAAATTTGTCAACTTCCTTTTTTTTTTTAATCATGGAAATAATACGGTATTCATATGAATGCTGTGAGCTTGAAGAGGAAAATAAACCTAGACATTTTTTATTGTTCACAGTTTTGCTATTAGTATATGGTAAAAAAAAAATTATTTTCAAGTTTTTAAAGATGAAATGCAAACATATTTAATCAAGTTTAATTGCTTTCATTGAATCTGAACCGGTGCTGAGGAATGAACAGTCTTATCTGAACCACAAATCTGCTGCTAAATAAAATCAATGAGAAGTGCAAAAGTCACTTGAATTATGAGCTGACCCTGCTAAATAGGACTCGGGTGACCAGCAGCAGGTTTCAATTATTGGATCACCTCTAGGACTGGATGCATACTTTACAATTAGTTATTGATTTAGCCAACTTCCACACATCATTCTTTTGTCTCTAAACATAATGGTTTTGTCATTCTTTTTTAACTCCCCAGTTGTTGTACAGCTTATTCCCAAGCCTAAATGTGTTCTTTTTTCCTACATGATGTATCTTCTGAGTGACTTGTCTTGTAATCACTCAGTAAAGAAAAAAAAACTAGATTAAAAAGAACCTAATCAGGGCTGTTGGAACGGAGTTTATAAAGGCAGATAACAGAGCATGTTGGAGAAATTAAGTTCTCTTCAATTAGAACCAAAGTTTTCACTTTTTCAAAGGTATCCTTTCAGCGGACAGGAGTGCTTAATCTTGTGAATGCCGTTCCGCGGTGAAGCCCGGGAGCAGCACTTTCTAATGTAAATGGCAAAGGAGAATGGATACATTATGAATAAGATTATTGCGGTGAATTGCATTTTTGAGGTCTTTTCGAAGGGTGCGGACAACGACGTTTCACACAATAATCAAGAGTCGCTGCGGAACAGTTTTACTCGGGTTGTTACAAACGCTTTGTGCTGGTCCTGAGAGGTGTTTTTCGCAGAAGAAAGGCAAAGCCGTGGTTGTCGTTGTCCCCCCGGCTGAAGGTCTTGAAAGGAATTTTTCACCCACAGTTCTTGAAAGCTTTGACAAGCCTCAGCTTTGGAATAAGTGAATAATAGTAAGCAGTCAGCTAAAAATACTACGGTGAAATGGATGAATACTGCAAACGGCGAGCAGAGGGGTTTACTGTTCCTTTTTTTTCCCCCATTTGTTATCCTAACAATCGCAACCGCAATACGTGCTCAGAAAGCAGCAAGTGCATTCTTGATTATACTGATTAGGGGCCCTGATAGAGGAGTCTTTGCAGCAACAAGGAATCAAGCTGGAGGAAGCATGCCCTGTGTCTGAAATGTTCAGTGTGTGGCTGGGGAAAGAGGGAAAAATTGGAAAAAAAGAACTTGATGTTATCCTGTGGGTGTCCAGGGAGGGCCAGCAGCAAAACGTGGGACAGGAGCAGTGGTGGGAGTGTCCATGGGGGAAGCAGGGCAGATCCCCCCAGGCAGGGACTGCTCTGGGATAGCCCCAGCCCTGGGCACCGCTCAGGCTGGGCTTTGGTCGGCATCAGGCTTGGAATCAGGAAAGTTGGGCAGGACCAGGGCTCTGACACTTGTGGCAGAGTTCTGATTTCACCTGGAGGATTTTAATGCAAAGTTCAGCTTAACTATAAAGTATTATCGGCCATAATAATTCTCTGGCATAACCCTTTTCGAGACTGAAAGCTTTGTAAAATCATTAGTAGTTCTGAGGACCTGAGGAGGTTTTTACCAACGTTTATAGCCAGTTATGGAGATCCCATAGCAGAATTCACTGTGCCGACTTTATTACACAATGTCTTTTTTTTTGACCCGTGGGTCTTTAGAGAGTATCATTTGTAGTTAGGCCACTACATATTTTCCTGATTTTCTTGGGCTGGCTTCGTTTCAGGTGCGTTTAAAAACCAGAGTGTGCATCCCCCAACACGGTGGATGGGACATCTGTGTGGCACTAAAGAAAGTGCTGCAAAATCATTTGTTCTAATGAGAAAGCTCTGGTGAAGCAGCTGTAGTTGCTTGTTGATGTTGTTGAAAAAAAAGCTGTTCATTTGCATAGGAACCTTAATGAAACTTTATAGCAAACTCTACAAACCCATAGGCTTTTGCACATGCTCAACTGCTCCGAATGAAATGGTGGAGTGAAAGGTTGGTAGGAGTTGTTAGTTTATTTAATTGGGAATTTTGAATAATTGTCTTTTCAAAAGGAGATGCTATATGGCCGGTTTTACCAAGATTTGTGAAGTCATTGCTTTCTGAGCTTTTATTGCATGTCACCGTGTGTGTCACCAAGCCATCAACATTTCAGGCAGGTGCTCTTTCTTCTAGGAAAGGTGTGAGGACTTGCAGGGAGTTTGATTACAGCCAGTAACTCAGCAGGGATTTGGACTGGGTTTTCATTTCTCTCCTTTTTGAAGAAAAGTCCCTTTACTGCTCTAGCAGGAAACCCGGAGAATATTTCAGTTAATGTAGGAATAGCTTATAAAACATGCTAATGATGATGGAAGAAATGCAGTCTGTTAAAAATTGGGTATGGCCATGCTTGTTCTAAGCACCTTTTGGATTTTCCCATCACTTTATGCTGTGTTGTGTTAATTGCACCACCTTGTCCTGGTGAGATTAAACGTATTCCCAAGTGTGTGATCTCGTTTTGCTCAAGAAGAAATCTGTGTTCCACATTTCCATTAATTATGGCGGAGCAGCTGGTGACTGGTTAATTTTATGTGTGACTACCTGATTGCATGAACTTGAGCTTTGTCATTTCTCCATCTGAAGTGAAAGGTCTAAGTGATTTACAAGCTAAATGAACTCCAGTGGTTTATCATAACAAAGTTTAATGGCTTGGTGTGATTTTTAAATGATGATGCTGTTTTCATTACCAGCTAGTGTTAAATTTCTCTGCTGCTCCTACTTTATATTTTCATTTTTAGGAGGGTAAACAGAAAATGAAAATTGCACAGCTAGGTAGACTCACATGTGAAAAAAGCAAGTAATATTTTTTTTTTGGATGCTTGGCATGTGTTACCATAATAGAAAAATATGTAAGCTGTCAGAAGTTTTAATAGATACCCAAACAAAATATTTATCAAACTTCTTGAGAGTTATGCCAACAAGGTTCCTTGTTTATTAATTTAATCCAACAAAGGTTTAGTTATGCTGGCAATTTTTGGGGTTAATGTCCAGCCATATATATGTCACAATCTGTAATTCAGGACATAAGTATTTGGAAATGCCATTTACCTAAAATCAGATTTTCACGGATTTTTGAATCTCCAGCGGAAATTTCACTCCCCAAAATTGGTACCACTAAATTAATTCAGACTTAACAAATGTCAGAATGTTTGCTGACAATAACAATCTTTTTTTTTCCTCTCCAAACCCCTCCCTCCTTTTCCCTATTCACTTGTCCAAGGGATGGCTTCTTTATTGCTCCTCTCTGGGGCACGTGTTTCACAACCTTTATGTGTATTATACTCTGCCATGCCTTTCACAACATTTTGCTCTGCATTGTGATGTCTGTTTTCTGTCTAGTAGTTCACTTCCTTTATCCTGTGACCTTTATTTCTTTCTCTTTTCAACCTACTACACCAATCTATATCTCACATTCATACTGTCCCTTTTCCTCTTGCCTGTTTCTTTCTCTGTTTTTTTGTCTCTCTCATTGTCAGATTTTCCCTTACTGCATGTGGAATACACATTATATCTCTAAAATTATTATTATTGACACTTTATTCACATCTGCCACCAACAACTGCCTTTCCACTGGCTATGGGAACTTTTTATACTGTCTCCCATTTACTTACCAATGATCCTTATTCTGTTCTCACTTCTTCACATCCTCTGTCATTTTTTCCTCACAGATGGACTTTTGACTACATGTCCACACTGTCATTGAATCTCAAGCTCTGTTTTAATATGATTATTTGACTTCACATCATCAAAAATGTATATTGGGCTTTAAAAAAAGCATGAGTCCTGCTCTTGTCTTATTATTAATCAGACTGGATGTTTGCCATCAGCCTCTTCAATCTCCTATCTCATGGCCTCTCTTTAGACTGAAAGTCAAATTTGAACTACGTGCCACTTATAATGAAAATAAGCCCCAAATATAATAAAAATTACTGAGTATTAGAATTAAATAATTAACATTTTAAACTATACATAATGTTTAGCCTGTCATCAGAAAGTCATTTAAGTATTTGTAATGCTGATCTGCCAAATCTTCTGAACCTGTCATCTGCTTTGTGACAGGAAAGCAAACCTAAAGCCAGAGAACAAAACCTAAATTCTGGCATCCTGAAGAGATGGGTGTGAGGAGATGTTTCTCTGTTCCTGTTGTGACTCACTCGATACTTTTCAGTATCTGACTGGTGTGCAGATGAGCAGAGTGGTAGCTCCACTCAGGACTAAAGCTGTGTGTCCTTGCGTGAGCAGCAAAGTTGAAACCCACTGGTAATTCCAGATACAGATTTCATGAACTGCTCAGCTGCTGCAGCTGCGGTTTGACAGTTATTGCTGGATTTTGCATCTGATATGAAAAATATGGATCACAGGGGTGGTTTTATCTCCCTCCCCACAATTCCTTTAAACCTCCATTTCAAGGCACTCCGCTGCTTTATGTAAATTATACAGGTACTGCTTGGGTTTTATTGGCATCGTGATTGCTTATCAATATTTAAGAAAGTTCTTTCAGAACAGATCCTGAATAAGAATAGTTGGAGTTCAATTTATTTATTTATTTGTTACTTTAAAGGGAAAAACTGACACATCTATGCATCAGTCACTGTAAGGGGAACAATTATGTCGTAATTAACCTTTAGAGTTTAAAAGAGCTTAATGATGGCCGGTGATGAACAGAGGGAGGTGGGGTGATAGCAGGGTTGAAATAAATGAACGCAGTACAAAGGAATGTTTTAAAGTGCTCCAGGCAAAGCAGGCAAACTTCAGAGCTTTTTTTTTTACCTGCTAGAAAAAGAGAGGTTTTGTTTTCAGATAGATTGTTTTCTTCGATACCATTCCATTCAGGAGCTCATCATTCTTAAGAAACGAATTGGCTGTTGATGCCAAGGAGAATTAGGATGGTCAGCACAGTGATATTTTCTGTAGACTTACCAAGAACCCAGAGACCTGACCGCGGGGCTTTTTGCAAGTTTGGAGAAAAGTCAGCTTTTTGCAAAAAAAGGACATCTGTCTGTAAGACCAAGCTGAAGTTTTGGGATTAATGTAGCAGGGCAAAAGCACAGCAAACTTTCTACAAAGAGCCAGCCTATTTTCTGTTGTCACGTGCCGGCTCTAGGGGATGATGTTGTGAAAAGGGAGTGAGACATTGCGGGGAAAAATATAAGAGGGGGTCCAAGGAAGGAATAAAATCACCGTGAATGATGAACAGGAAGGGAGCAGGTTGGATTGAAAGGGCAGTCAGCATGAGGTTGAGAAAATATAATCAAGACACTCTCAACTTACAGAGATCTGTACCTTTCTGTACAAGCTATTTTTACAAGTGTCTCTGAGCTGAAATTCCTGTCTGTATCTTCCCAATATTTTTCCTGTGAAGCTGCATTGTCTTGGTTTCATCAGGGATAGAGTTTATTTTCTTCTTAGAGGCTGGTGCAGTGCTGTGTTTGGGATTTAGTGTGAGAATAATGAGGGTAACACAGCAATGTTTTGATAGTTGCTGGGTAGTGTTTCAATTATTAGGCTGTTTTTGCCTCAACTCCTGAGTTTTCCTTTTTTTTTCCTTGATTCTCCACCCCAGCCCACCAAGGAGGGGCAGAGGGGGAGGGATCAAGTGTTTGTATGGTACTCACTTGGGGCTAAACCATGAGACACATATTAAAGAAGGGGGGGAAAAAGTGTCATCTCCAACATCAATCAGAGTGAAACAGTAAAATCTTTTCCCCTCACTTCTCCCACCTCTGCCAGTGAAAAATGAGAATGAGGTCTTTATCTGTTATTTTTCAATGCAATATTGGAAAACAATTGCCTTACCAATTTTTTTTTTTTTTGGCTGTGGCAAATCAGCATGAATGTGGAACACTGAGAATTAGCCAGGCCTTTTTGATACAGCAATTACTGTTTGTCATAAAGCTTCTGCACTAGAATATAGAAAATGAAGCAGATCTGTTACGTGTTTTGTTTCAAAAACTCCTGTAATGAAACATTGTAGTAGTGGCAACAAATCACAAATGGTAATTTGCACTCACTATGCAGCCAATTAAAATTCTGTGTAAAAGCGTGGGCAAGATAATATTTTCTGCTTAATATCATGGATTTTGCCTTAACTTCTCTTATTCTGGGCACTTTAAAGTGCTAATGCACTTATTTTTCTAACATTTATTTGCCTGGTTGCCAATAGATTAACTTGGAGAATGGAAATGTTTTACATTCTCTTACCAAGTTCCTGCAGTATGTTGAAAAACACTGATTTATATACTCTCTAGTGGATGGATAAAATACTCTTTAGTCAGATAAATATTCCACAGAAATACTTGCATAATAGTTTTAAAATTACTAATTCTTCATCATGAACTTTTCGCAGTTTTTAACTTGCCTTAAAAAATGCATGCCTAGAACTAGCATGGTTTTGCAGACCACCAATGATAAATAGATAAATATCCAAATAGGAAGCCTTACTACTCCTTTCTGCAATGCATTTGGGATCAGCCTGTCCTTCACTTTTATTAACACTACTTCAAAACATCAACAGGGAAATCTCTTTGTTGTTCCTTACTCCTTCAAAGTGACGCTTTCCTCCCATCCATTTACTTTGAACCCTTTGACAGAGCAAAATAGGCCTCTTTCTTTTAAATGAATCCTCTTGAGAAAATAATTGCATTTTCTCATAAATGGAGAATTCTGTCCTGCTTTTCATGATGGCAAAAAAAAAGAAGAAAAATCTTAACACGTGTCAAGTTTTGTTACATGTTTCTTTTGAGAGGAAGCAATGATGAGAGAACTGTCATTGACACTCCAAGAGATGCTCACCAGAGAACAGATGCTGTTGCACTGGGCTTTGTCAAGCAGCAGCTCCATGTGTGGAATTCTCCAGGGAGCAAAAATCATTCACACTTGAGCAACCTTCTAAATGCAAAGTACGGTGTGACCACGTTGGCAGCAAAGCAGCTTCTGAAAAAGTCTTTGGGAAAAGTTTTTCTCCATGCGGTGCTACTCGGGAATAACATTCTGTGGGGTAGCTGGTGCTTGAAATAATGGAATCAGACACATTTTGTGCAGAAGAAGAGAATATAAATAATTGTCAAGTTCTGGGAGGGCAACTGTGTGGAGTGATGTCCCTGCAGGTATGTGATGTGCCAAAGTGGCTCTGGAAACCCTTGCCGAAGGTGCCTGCTCTCTCTAATTGTCACTGCACGTAACTGGCCCTTCAAGAGGCTGCCAGGATTATGGGAGCATTAGTTTGGAGTGCTTGGCTCAGAGGGGGAGTTAACGTGTGCTGCCAGGCTTACCAGGCCTGTGAGAAGCCACAGGTTTTCCAGTTGCCCTGACAAGCTTTAAAACAACTGACAAAAATAAAAATTCCCGCTTAATTGCAAAGCTTAGTTGACAGTTACTTTCTTTTGAGACAGGCCCAGAACTCTCCAGAACAGGAGTCCAGAGTTTCAGAAAAGGACTGTTCAGAAAAATAATGAGGCTTTGACTTTCCTATGTATGTTTGACAGAGGTTTCAATACATCCTTACATATTTTGTTCAGTAGGTTTCTGAGTTTGGAGCTCCTGGTCTTGTAAAATGAATCAGTCAGGAGCACCAAATGATGCTTCACTCCCTGCCTGCCCTGTGTATGTCTTGTCTGATATTTGGTCAAGCCTATTTTTTCCATTTAACTATAACAAAAAACTTGTGGCTTCATACTTGACTTAACCATTAAAAAATTAAAATATTTTTTTTTCTTAAAAGAAGACAAACCCTCAGAGAATCTGTAAATGGTCGAGTATAAAATGTAGCAACTTGAGAAACCGAAAACTGCATGAGGCTAATGCTTAGTATTTCAAGAATCAGTTCTACTGGCAAAGAAATATGAGATTACAGTGTCTGAAATAAATAGCCCTAAACATAGCTTACTGGACCTGGGAGAGAGGGCAAGCTTTAGGATACCCTGACAACCAAATAATCTGAGGGAAGTGCAAGGAACAGTGGCTGTGGACCTCAACCCCTGCAGGAGCAGATCGAATACAAAATTTTAGCCTGTAGTTTACATAGGGATGTTTGTGTGCCAGTTTCGCGAATCCTCTTTTTTTCCTTAAACTTCCTCTTTGTGTCCTCGATCCCTCTTTTTAGCAGCATCTTGACATTTTTTGAAACACAGTTGATTCCACCGGACAAAAATACCGTATCTTTCTTCACCCCTGCTTACCCTTTCTTCCATCTCTTAATTCTCTGCCTGTCACTTCTGTCTTTGCCTCTGTTTGCTCTCTCCACCTTCATCATTCCTGACCTCCCTTACTTAATCTTCTCCTCTCAGAGTGCCTGCAATCCCCTGGAGATCCTTCTCCTGGTCACAGGAGGAACTCAGGATGATTGTCAAAGCAGAATGGAGCTGTTTCATCCAAGTTCTTTTCTTAAGTTTACTTTGAAAAGAGCTTTAAAGGTAGAGTAAAAGTCTGCGGCTCATCAGGATGGAATTCCTCCTCCAACTCCTGTGGGCTGGCAGAGCAGTGCCACTGCCTCTTGTGAGCCATGTTCTGTTTCTTGTTTTGCTTTTCGTTTCCCCTGTGCAGGTGATTACATGATTAAGTAATGGTTTGTTGTCTTTCATTTCAAGAAAGACCCTGCTACCCTTTGCATATGTAATTAGAAGAATGGAAATACAATCCTAAAGTTTCTAATGCCAAAAGCCAAATAAAGACCAAACTGTTATTCTCAAGTATTGTGACTTTTCATGCAGTTGTGATATAAGCTAGGGTAAACCTCTTTTAAAAATTAAAGAAAAAGATCGGTAGTACGGAGGGAAAAGAAATATCTGCTTTATTTTATGAAAAACCCTGAAATAATAGCTGTGTTCACCCTCTGCTAACCCTGACTGCTACTCCACCCTATTGATCTGGAAACAACAGGTTAAACTGCAATATCTGTGATTTTAGTCCTTGAATCCTTTAAAACAGGAGTCTGACAGGTGTGTAGGGATACCTGTGTCACAGCGGTGCAAGCCTGTTTCACATTTTTGTCCTTCAAATGCTGTCTTTTACCACACCTTTTCAGCTTTTAAACCTTTGTTAAACGACAAAATAAAGTATGGCAAGCATCAGCTTGCCATAAATTGACTCAAAATTGACTATTCTGCAGCAGCACAATGCAAGATGCTGTGGGTCAGAACCAGATTTCTGCAAATCTTCTGGTTGCAGTCAGAGGTGAGCAGAATATCCTTGTGGTGCTGTACTTCCTTGTTCATTTTCCACTTTATCTGCCAGTGTGTGTTTAGGGCAGTAGTTTTGGAAGTTCTGCAGGCTCAGGGCCTGCACACAGAGGCTGTTTCCCCCGCAGGATCTCAGGAGATGATGTCCTGTCTGAAGAAAAGTAGTGTTGCAGAAGCTTCAATGTGTTTAAGCCTCTGGCTTACGCAGTCTGATTCAACAGGGTAGCACAGGGGACACTTTATTGATCGAGGAGAAAGGTCCCTCATGGTGCTCTTCAAGTAAGAGGAAGGAAATAAAAGCTCATACAAAAAGAAGTAAAGAAATGGGGGGGGAAAAAGTGCATCAGATGGGAGCTCTAATGGACAGAAGGGCCAAGCAGTCGATAGCGAGACACCATTAAAATGAGTTAATAAAGAGACCATAAACACACCAGCTAACTGAACTGAGATCAATAGCACGTTCAAGTAGTTAATTAAACTGTAGTTTTCCTTGTGCTAATTGTGATTGCTCAAAAGCATGAGTAATATGTGGGGAAAAAAATGGAAAAGTTGGGATAACTTCTACAGTTAATGGCACCTGGTGACAAATGAAGAGAAAGTATCAGAGAGGAAAACTGGGTGAAAGGAAGGTAGCAAATGTTTATAGAGGCTGCATTTCTAGTCTGCCACTGTCAGGGGTACTAAAAACAGCTACATGAACCTTTCAATACCTGACAGATTTAGGAAATGGCTGCTAAGTCTGTGGCAGGGGCTGTTCTGCCTTAAAGCTGAGTAAATTTTGACTCCTATCCTATGATTACTCTATTACAATACTGTAAAGGATGTATTATGTGAAGATATATAACAGACCTTGAAAGACCTTCTTTATCTGACAGTTCAGAAACGCTTTCTGCTTGCAATGAGAAGTGCAGCTCCCGCAGTTGAATGTATTTTCTGGGTACAATATGTGAGTGTTTGGGCAGGGCCTGGAGCGATTGTGATGCTTGTCAAGTCCTTTGTAGGTTCCCACCCGTGGCACATTCACCAGCTTTGTCCTGCTGCCAGGTGAGACAATTCTCAGCTCTTCATCCTCCTTTCACACTCCTGACTGCCTTGGAAAAGCAGCTCCTTGGGGGAGAAGGTATCCATGACTTAATCTGGCCAGGTTCACAGTTCTGACAGCTGGGAGATCAGAACAAGGGACAATGCCAAGCATTATTCCTGCCCGACTCTCTCAGCGTGACCTTTACAGCCAATAAAAGCGAATTCCATCTCGGGTCAAAGTTTGAAAGCTCTGGCTGTATAAAAGACTTTTTTTTTCCTTTTCCCCTCTCTTTTTCCATGAGTCAATCCACCCTTTGTTGCCATGGCAATAGGAATGAAAATCTATTGGCAGCTTGTGGGCAGGCAGCAGATGACAGCTCTCAGTACCAGATTTCAGCAGTTGACTTTCAAATAACAGTTCTAAGAACCCACTGCAATAACAAGCACCAAGATTTTAGTACAATATTGGCTCCTCGTGTAGGCATTACTTTAAAACAGAGAGAAAATGGCTGGAGGATAAAATTATTGCTTAGACAAGTGTTTGTGCTTCTACTTTCTATGCAATGCATACATGATAGTGCAATTTTGGGTAATCAAGGGAGCTATTTGATATCTCTAAAAAGAGAATAGTTTAAGTAAAGGAACTTGCAGAAAGGCTAAAACACTCCAGGATATGGAACAGAAGAACATCACAAAACTTTGGTGAGGAATTTAGGATGCCTTTTCTTGGGATCCAAGAAAGAAACCTATGAAGGAAGAAGAGGTGATCTGGGGATTCTCTGAAGAGCTTCCCAGGAAGGAACACAGCAGTGAAACACTGTCAAAGAACAGATTTTCACTCTGTTTGAGTGTTCCAGGGCTGATCAGAAGCAGTGACAGATAATCACCTTGTGGGTGCTAAACCCACACACCCCTTGCTGCCAGCACTAAAGCTGGCCTTTGTCCCCCTGCACAGAACTTGGAACCTACTGGCCAATGTTTATTTTAACCAGAGCTGGAAAACTGAGTCAACACCTGTTTGTATATTTTATGAATATTCCTTTATATGTAGCTTGTATGTTTTCCCTATGATTTTGCTAGTGACGTTCACCTTTTGAAGAGTGAAAACTAAATTTCAGTATTTAAATCAATTTTGATGATGTCAGTATTTCACAAACCTTGTGGAAGCCCCCTGTTCACAGAGAAATTTTTTTCTAAGCTGTTTTCTTTCCCATCATTCTGTCCTGAATGTCTCTAAAAAGGTCAGTCCATTAAATCACTTCTCGTGAGAGGCATTAAAAGTTCTGAATTGTTAATCGTAAACTCTTCTCATCTCCAGGACTAAAAAAATTCTATATGATGCAGTTCCTGGTAAATACAGACCAAAAGTCAGTCGCTTAAAGCTGGATATTCAACTTCACTGACTCCTCTCTCTGCTTGAATAACTATGAATAATGACAAATATTTTGGAGGAAAGAACAAAACGAAAGATTTCTCAACAAGGAGTAAAAAAGGAAAAAAGGGTGACTGTCACTGGTTAGGTGGTGCATTCAGGTATTCATTTTCTCCGAGTGACACTTTTTTCTGTGGAATACTAAATACTTCCATGCATCCCAATTTTCTTGATTAACTCAGAACACTCAATATCCTAAGCTAAATATTGATTTTTATGGGGTTGAAATAGGGAACTGGAACAATTCTCATGAGTTTGGGCTTCAGACAAAGTGACTTTAAGTGTTAAACCACTGCTTTTAGCCTTGCACGTAACCATAGGCTTTCTTCAAGACCCTTTTCTGTTCCAGGCTGCAGTAGATTCATCTCTCTGAGGAATATTGTTCCTGCTTTGCTCAGGACAGCTCCATTGCCTGAATTTTGACTCATTAGAATCAGCTTGCAAGGAAAGAATGTCTTGTCCATATAAATAGAAATTTTTTCTGTTATGGCTGCCAATGCCTGCCATGGGAACCATTCCCCACAAAGGCCTTCAAGTTGTGAAGCTCTGGGAGATGCTGCTGACTGCACCTCAAACCAGGAGATAGCCAAGTTTATTTTTCTATTAAGTTTAGGCTGAACTTTCATCTTCATCTCTGTGTGGTGTCAGGGACATCATGCTGAGAAGTGTTTTATCCCATAAAATTGTTTGCCAGTTTCTTTCAAGGTAGATGATCTGTTTTGGTTTTTACATTTCTAGGAACTTAGCACAGTAACAGATATGGTTCATTATGAGTTCATTAATTCCTGATACTTTCAGATGAGTGCACTAAAACCTGTCCTTTGAAGAGCCCAATCATTAAAAACCCCTCAGTTCACTGCAGTAATGACAATGGAAAATGTGAAATAATTCTAATAGAGCGTTGCAAGGTAGCATTAAACAACCCAAATGCAGCAGTGATGAGATCAAACACACTAAGGATGCTGTTGGGAATGTGTAAAGCTGGGATGTGGGGGAAAGGATATCACTTCTGAGGCCTGTGTTAAAGGGAAATTGATAGATGTTAGGATCTGCTTCTAATAATGTGAGGGGGAGCATAGATGTTGAAGTGAATAATTGTGATATGCTAAACTTATGATAATCTGTTAGTGTCCAATATGCCTGATTAGAGCATCAGTAGGTTTCTGTGAAAAGGAAATGAAGAGGAGGAAAAAAACCAATTATGGAATAATGAAGCTTGTTGGAACCACACAAATATTCGCTCATCAGTCATTTGTGTTCCAGTTGTGGCTGCAAGTGATAAATGCTAAAGCATAAAAGTTTCCATACCCAACTGGTGCCCTCCTAAGCTGCATTTCCTCTTGTATCCAGATTCAACCTTTTTCCCTGAATCATCATTGCTTATTTAGAAATGTCATAGTTTTATTTCCTGCTTTCGTCCAACGAGGCACTAAAGTAATCCATATATATGAGAGACCCAATCTCAAAGTATTTGTGTAAAAGGGTGGCTAAAGTTCTCATATCTCTGAGCATGGAGGAGTTTCTCAGAGTGACTTAAGTGCTACAGTTTAAATTCCCTGTCTCCCTGTAATGGAAAAAGCAGGAGAGAGAACACTTCGTGGACTCAGAGGTGGACATATAAGGAAATGTTTTGCTAAGAATCCAAATTTTTGTCTTCTTCTGGGCTGAAATACTTTGCCTCCAACTAATCTGCCAAAAATTAGTCTAATCTCTCTCTCTTTTCTGAGAGCAGAAAAGCTCTCAGCGTGGCTTTCCTCTCTTTATTTTAAGAGCGTTTTTATAATACAAGACTGTTCTTTGTGAGGAAGTAGCTAAAATCTTTAATATGCTAGAGGTCTTTACAGATAAGATGGTGGCGTTGTATGAATATCTAATTTTATATTAATATTAAACTGTGTTTAACTGATGTATCACATTTAGGTTTTTTTGGGTTGTTCATTATTTTTTGCTGTTGATCTGGCTTTGGTTGCTTTGGGGTTTTTTTGAGTTTGCAGTGAGAGTCGATCTATTAATGTTTTGGAAAATAATGGAACACGTGCTGAAAGGCTGCAGTGTAAATAAGAATATTTAAATTTCAAGAGCAAAAATAGAAACTGGCAAATAAAGTAGTGTGAGAAAACCAAAGGCACAAGTCTGGGTCTGTTGGCATTAATTTCCACAGGCCAGCCAGGCAGTTGACATGTGAGAGTTTATGTAAGTGAAGAACAGCCCCAGAGTTCAGTTATTTTATTACTTCTGTAATAATCTGAATTGCAGTTCTCTGGTGAGATTCAGTTAAATTCTCAGCATTTAATGGCCCTTTGAATTAAATCACAATATATGAAAATGTTTGCCCACTTAGGCATCTCTCCTTATCTATATGGATCTTTCTTCTCTTTTTTCTTTCTTAGGATGTTCTAACATCTAAAGAAAGAAAATAATGAAAGCCGTGTACAATTATGTGAAATCATGTGAAAGAGGAAGCTTTAATCTTGTGCATCAGGGCTTTTAGGAAACTAAACATGTATTTAAACCACAAATGTGACTTTTTTGTGTTTCTGGTGCGGCTGAACAGAGAATAAAACCTGAATCAGGTTAAGCTTTGCACCAGGTTTTTGTCACAAGGAAATGCAAGACTTTGCCACCAATGCCATTCTTAGTGCTTACAAAAATATTCCTTATTTCTTCCTTACAGAAAAGATAGAAAGCTACCTCTTAGGTTTTAAATAGTATTATGCCTCCAGCCTGGCATGGAATCGGTGAGGTTGGTCATTGGTAGGCTCAGGATGAGCTTCTCAGCCAAGGATCCTGAGCTGAAAAACACAAGCGTGGTTCTCCTGCACTGACCTGTGCTGCAAGTTCCCTGCCCAGCCTCGTTATCAGGTGCCATGGTGGGTGAGAAACATTTTCTGGAAGCTAATCAAGAGGCTTAATTGACAGTCAGTCTTCTTAACTGGTGTCAGTAGCGAGAGAAGCAGAAGAATGAAGGTCCCCAGAATTATAACGCTGTCCATAAAAATGAAGTTTTTGGCTCACAGAGAGGTCTGGACTACAGGTTTGGCTGGACCACCCTACACTGCAAGCCAAATTCTGCTTCCAAATTAGTGACTGAATTAATTCTAAAGAGCATCTTAATACATCACACCACTGCCTGTGATCCTGAAGGTCAATTATGCAATTATTGTGTGCTTCTATTTCGTAGCCTGCATATTACTCCCCTCGAATTTATTTTTGTCAAACAACTTTAGCACAAATACACATAAAAGATTTTTTTTTCCTTTTGTAGTTCTAGGAGAATGTGATACTGCCCTCCTGCCCTTCCAAGATCCTAGTTATGGAAAAGAATTAGTGCCAGAGCTACTCTGCCAGATGTTCACAGAGTTGTTGGGGGTGGAAGGGACCTCAGGAGCTCATCCAGCCCAAGCCCCTGCCAAGGCAGGGTCACCTCGAGCAGGTGACACAGGAATGTCTCTCTAAGGAAGTTTTTAATGTATTATTTAACAGAGACCACTAACTAGCTGTAAACACGTAAGAACACCAATAGATTTAGCACCTTAAGATTATTATGAAGCCCTTGCATGTGTAGCTACACAAAGAAAATAAAATGATAGATCAACAAGACAAATTTGGGCAAGAAATATCTTGAAAGTTCCAAGAAATTTCCATGTAGAACCTCTTGACTGTAAAGTTTCAGTGCCTGTGTAATTTCTCTCATTTTTTCTTACGGAAGGATGTGGACTTTTTAAAGGTCTGTGTATCTGCTCTATAGGGAGAATGCCACTTCTTGCTTTTCTAATATTTTTTTCTTTGTAATGATGCTTAGTAACATGTTGAAGATTACAAACTCTCCTTCTTAGAATGAGGTTTGAAACAGCACCTGAGAGTGAAATCACAGGGCAGAAGGGCAGTAAAATTGTGCTACCAATGCTTCTGTGACTGCATTCAAGGGAAGCTTTGGATTCTGATGAATTATATTTATTATATGAGGGATTGTTGTACTCTCCAGGAAGAACCTATTTCTTGGTTTTTTAATTAAGCTACAAGAAAAGCAGTGTAAATCTGCACTGCACTGAACAAGGATCATACACATGCATTTAAATCACTTAATCCAACTTTTAAATGTGTAATTCAGGACTGTGTTCTTTTTGTATTTGCAATTAGAGGGTTGAACAGATGTGGAAGGCTTAGTCTAAAATGAAATGTCCAATAAATAATCTTTGTTTTTAAGGTATTGCTCATGTATAGAAGACAGTTTATTTTCTGATACAGATATTTGTTCTATTTAAATATATTAAAGTCGTAAAGGATTGCAAAGGATATATTTTGGGAGCATGTGAATGTTCTAAAGCGCTTAACTGAAAATTCCACTTGAAATTATTCTCATAATAATGACTTTGATTTCTACTGGCTAATTCCGACATAACAATTCACCAACAATGGCAAAGGAATTCATAGTTCTTACAGGTAGATCACAGAGGTATCCGAGGCAAATCATGCCTATATTCTTAATAAAATGCTATTTTTTTTGAGATATACCATATCCATTTTTCTCTAATTGCACTGCTGTAACCAAAGTCCTAAATATGCCTGAGACTGCTGAACATTCATGGTGAATCATACTGATACAACAGGTAAAAAGAGAGCAGAAGTGACATTTTTCCAGGGAGTTAAGACCTGTGAAGCAAGGAAAGGAGTTATTTCAGTTGTGGAGCGAGGAGAACATATTGCCAGTTACTACCGAAACTTGAAAGGAATTAGGTTGTGTCCAATGAATAAATATTTTTTTATCAACCTGTTTGCAGATAGAATGTAAATGTAATTTATCTTTTTCTTAGATTGTTACCAAAGGCTGCTCACACATTCACCATTGCCCTCCCACTATTTTGTTCAATTGGTTCTTAATTATTTTTCTTTCAAAAGATGCTATACTTGATCTTTTGCTCAAGCATTGTGTACAGATTGAATAGCAGGGAGGAATCATATATTCCACATATGCTGTGGCAATGTGACATTTTCTTTAAAATAGAAAAGAGTTACGCTTTATAAGTCATTAACATTGTCCATAAAGTGAAATCTGTGAGAACCAGAGATGCCAGGAATAGAAGGGTGCAATATAAATGTAAATTTTCTTCCTAAAACTTTATGAATATATGTTCACATACACCCCTTTTCTTTAAGGTCAACACCCAATAACTGTCAGGTAATAAATAACAGAAGGTCACTAATCTTAACTCAAAACACTTGAGGATAACAAGCACAGTATTAGTTACGGGCAGTATTGAGCCAGAAGCAACTCTCAGAGCTAATTGAGAGGTCTGGCTGTTGAGGAAAGGCCATTGTGGTTAATTTAACCCTAGGCAGAGTTTTCTAATTGCAAGGAGTGAAAGCATCTTGCCACTGACAAAAAAACTACCTTTAAAGATCCTCACGGCTATTTATGGATATTCTCCTGAATGTTTCCTCAGCTGAGCAGCAGTAAACTTAGATTTTTAATTGCCCTGATTTAAGGAGTGAGGAAGAAACTTACCTGACTGGAAATTATTCTGAATTCTACCTATGTAATCACGCCTGCCAGGGCTCTTGAATCTGTCCACCAAGCAGTCTCTCTCTGCTTGTTAAAATGCCTTGTGCTCAAATAATCTCCTCTCCTTGTTCATCAACATTCCCAACAGCCTCTCCCTCCTCCACTTTGCCGTGTCCTAACAGGGACTGGATTCTGTTTCCTGATTCATCCCAAGCAACCCCTCGAAATAAAATGGAATTGAGGTGATGAACTCTCACAAGGTCTTATCCTGAAGCTAAGAAACGGGGGCTGAACCTTGGAATGTTTTTATGGATGCCTCGGAGTTTGCCCAGCGTTGTTAGGGGCGTGTAAAATCCTTTGAAGCCAGAGGCAGCCGTTTTCCTGGCATGGGGTTGGAATTTCCAGATGGACACTAAAATGGCATCGGCGAGACTCCTGTCTCCATGGCAGAAGCCTGCCTGGATAACACTGTCAGGGTGGAGTTTGTAAAGATAATCACAAATGGATAAGGCCAGATACAGGTCAAAGTCCAGGAGAGGAAGGATGCAGATGAAGAGACAAGGAAAAGAGGGAAAACTGTGCAAAAAAAAATTAACTAAGAAACAAGTGTCCTTCCCAATCAGTGATATTTAGCAGCAGAAGAGTAAACGAGGAGTTTCTGCAGCATTAATCATCTTTTTTCCTCTCAAGGGAGCTCCTCATTCAAGGATTGACCCCTTGTCTGGCATTGTGTGAAGCGTGATTTTGTTAATTAAATACCAGCCTCTTGAATATGCTGAGCTCTTCAAATTAGCCCATTAGGAGTTTAACACAATTAGATGAATTAAAACCAGAATTCCTGCTTAGATTAAGACAGTATTTGATCCTCCTTTAGAACCCTCTTTTTTTGTGTTGTTTTTTTTTTTTTTTTTTTTTTTGGTAATACTCATTTCCCAGGTGTTTTAGAATAACATGCTGACTTGATATTGCAATTTCTGCCATGGTGAGTAATCCTTCCTTGCCTGAACCAAATCCCTCCAATTCAAGGGAGCTGTTCATCTCGAGCCAGGTGTTGCTCTGAGGGGCTGGAGTGGTGGAATGGAATCCTTGCTGAAATGATGCTGTGCAAGTATTCACAACACGGAGTTTTGGTGGGTGATATTAAATTATTTTGGTGGAGTTTTCGTTTGACAAGGCTTCCTGCAGAAATCATAACCTAAAGCACCCCTAGCACTCATTGTTAGTGGAAGTAGTCTCTGAGAGAAAATATAGATACCAGGAAACCTAATGTTGAAAAAGGCAAGGGGTTTTGGTTCTAATTTTGTCTTAACATAACCCCACTCTAAAATAAACCCCTAAATAACCCTTCAGATGTGCTAGGTTAATGCTGCTCTGTCACCCTGCCACCTGAACTGTTTGAATGTGTAGGCAGGATGAGGGCAGGGTGTGGGTGGTTGCTTGAGATGTAACTCAAGGAAATATTCTTTGAAGAGGCTTTGAATATGCAGCAAGCAGCATTTAAAAAGTGACAGATTTTGCACAGCACTTGGCAGCTTGAGTGTGATAAATAAGCTGGCTGTGATTTGAAATGAGGCTTTTTTTTTTCTTTTTTAGACTGAATTTGTCAATACAGACCCTGCCATTTTAGCCATACCCATTGAAAGCAGTTTTCTTTAAAAATGGGCAAGATTATAAAATTAAAGTCTTGTAAAATCCTTGATGGGAATGGCTTGCAGCTGGTGACTAAGCCTGGAAGTAAACCATTGGTAATGAGGGATGGTTATGAGACTGTGGAACATCCTCCTGCCTCTCAGCACACGCTGCACACACACAAAACTGCACACATTTCCCACTGATGTTCCTCATTCCATCCTTGCTTTGCCATAGCAGAGGCTTCCATCAAAAATTCTTTTATTTTGCTATGCCAGATGTCAAGTGGTTGCATCTTTAAAGAGCAGGTGACTGTAAACTAGGTTATAAGGTCAAAGGAATGTGTAAAAGTGCGGTTCAAAGAGGGTTTTTCTTTAGATACTCCCTAAAATTTTCTTTCAGTGTGTGATAAATGCTGAGCCTCCCTGGTGGAGCTACCGGAAAGACCTGAAGAATTATGCACTGCAGTTTGGTGCATCTTTGTTGTCTTCTCTGAGCTATGACTGTCTACAGGAAGTCTTGCAGTGACCATTTGTGTGAACTGATGTTACAGAAAACTGGGATTTTTCTGTGGATTGCTGAAATCGTATGAAAATCTCATTTTATCTTCCATTTTATCTTTATTCCAGAAGTTCTCACTGTGCTAAGTTCAAATCCAGTATCCAATAGGCCTGTGATCTTTTAGGAAGTTATACCCCAGAAAACTATATTCTATAATCTTCATTTTGTTTCATATTGTACATTCTACCTGTGAGCTAACTCGCTGCAGAAATGTCTTCCCTGAAGTTCAAAACATTGAAAATTCAGCGTCTGTTTCCCTCCACCTCCCTCTCCTCTATATATACGCATATATAGATATATGAAAACTAAAACAATTTTTTGTTATTTTTATAATAGGAAATATGCTTCAAGATTGGTTTTCTCAATTTTTAGATGCTCTATAAACAAAAAATATGGAACTGGTCAGCAGTACTGATCTTATTATCCAACAGATGATGTGAAAGGAGTAACTGCTTCTACCTGGACCAATGTGCTCTCAGCAAAGGCTGGCTTAAGCATAATTTACACCATATTTATTACAGTTATTTAGGATGGTTGAGAAGTCCCCTGTTAGATGATTTTGATTTTCTTTAGATTTTTTTTCTTTTAATTTACCAGATGCAGCTGCAAATCTTCAGTTTACATATCTCACTTTTCTTCCTTTTCTTCATATTCTTAGAATAAAAAATGCATTGTAATACCTCAGAAATCGAGGGCAGAGGTAGTTCTCACCACAGAATGGGTGCATAAGAAACTCAAACTGTGACCCTATATATATATTTTAGGTAGATTTAAGATATTAAAGTTCCAAATTTTTTCTGAAAAATGATTCTCATGTTATTTTCAAAGGAAAAGCAGGAAGATTTTGGTAGATAACACTTCTAATTCCATCAGCCTTCAAATATTGGCATCTTTGTATTAAGCCTTCTATTCCTCTGATTAATTAAAGGTTACTTCATAATCAGTCAAATTTTATTATTATAGTGTATAAATCTATACAATAAGTAATGATAAATCTATGATATTGAGCTGGGCTCTGCATTTGGACCACAGAATAGATTTTGCTGATGTCCTGTGGGTAAATGTTGAAGGCTTTTTCTTATTCCCAGGTTTCTACATTTTGCCATGGACTGTAGAAACATCTCACTGGAAAATGCCACGCCCAACTGTGACAATGATAGGTGAGTAATACACACAGAGAAATCCATAATAAAATATCTTTCTATACAGCATGAACTAAAATCAAACACCTGCTTTGCTTACAGTGAGTAGGAAAGGCATCCTTAAAATAATCCGAGAAATATTCTGATGTTTGTTTCAAAAAGTCCCACAACCCCAGGTAATTTACTAATCTGTAAAATATCCAGTATGGCCCAAATTAAGGTGAATAAACAATGACATTAATGCCATCTTTTTAGAAGTCAGCTCTGAAGAAATTAATGACATAAAAAGTTAGAATGTATGATAATTTGGAGATTTTTATTATTTCGCAAATATTCCGTGAACAGAAATCAATAAAAAATAATGTAACACATAGAACAAGTACAGTAAATAGAAAATATGAATTATGCATTTGTCTCAAGGGTTTTCTGATGCCTTGATTTCAATTTTAAATATGCAGTGAGACTAATAAACATCAAAGGCTCTACATATATAGAAATTTTTTTTTTGAAATGCTCCCTGCTGTATTTGGAGGCAGGTGTATTTTCTTCTGTGAATTATCTCTGATACACCACCAGGAAAGCATCACCGAGAGGTGAAATAATTTGCATGAGACAACAAAACAGAAAAGATCAAAGTGTAGAAGGAAATCTGTATCTATTTTTTTTTTTTCCTTTTCTAAACACCTGACACATTTATGCTTGTTCGAGACTGACCACAAATTGGGAGCTCTTTTAATATTGAAATGAGCAGCTGTGATAAATTGCTGAGAAGTACTAGGAGCTGCCATTGCATCTTGGAGTTTTATTAAGAGTTTAGAATTCTGGTAAAGTATAAACAAACAAAATAATGCTGCAGTAGCTAAGATAAGCATTTCCCACCAATGCTGACAGAGTCAGCAAATTAGTTTCTCAGAATAAAGAGTATTAGTAGGAAAATCCTGCGTGATAATGTAAATTCATGACTGTTGCCTGTTGCTTTTGTGTGTCAGTAATGGGAACCTGCAGCAGCTGAATGATGCTTTTCCTTTGCAATGCCTTGGGAAAGAATTACTTTAATATTTTTTTGAGAGCATGCATAAAGTAACCACAAATTTTGTGCTGTCTTGTTCTGGGGTTAGTAAAACTAAGATAGAAAATCAGGAAAAGACATTCTTTTTGTGTTGTGAGTTCCAAACCCATTGTCACATCCAATCCACTTCATCCACCCCATCTCTGAGGAGCAGCAGGAGACAGGTCAGTGACATGGAAGAAATTAAATTCAAACACGAATTTACACTCGAATCAGGTGTGTCCAGACAGCTCTTCTGGTCATTTTTCTCACTGCTGACCAATGATTTAAATCTTTAAGCACCTCACCCACGTGGGAGCTGCCTTGTCTTTGGGACGACAGCTGAGAGTATCAGGGAATTTCTGGAAAGCTACAACTCCCTGTTTTTCCCCTGAAGCTCCAGGCAAGGAACAGGGAAGCAGGAGTTTCTGTAATGTGCAGCACCAAACTGCTTGTGAAGGGTCATCCTCCCCCTGTCAGTCACCCTTGAAAGGGTTTGAGGGAAGACAACTCAAGGTTTTGGATATAAAACACTTCCATCAGCCTCCTTCCTCTTCTGCTTCCCAATTCCGTGTGTTAGAGCCCTTTTGCACCTCACTACATGTAGGATTTTCATGGAAGTGCTAAGTCCACCTGTATATAGAAGCAAAGCCTTATATTTGTTACATTTAAACAAAAAAGTTGAAAATTAGAGAAAATACTCCAAAGAATGATATCTAGATGCTCAAAGTGGAACTGTCTCAAAACAAACAAATCAGGTGTTATTTGCATTTTTAATGTATGAGTGTTTTAAATGAAATATCCTAATTCTAAGAAGTCCAGTTTCTAATGTTGAAGTGTTTAGGACTGACCGTCCATCATATCAATTTTATTATTAAATCATATTGCTGGGTCATCCCACCTGTGGCAGATACTTGTATCTCCAGTAAGATTAAGGGTTTTTTACTTAATTCCATTTTATTATCTTCTTTTATTTTTTTTTTAATTTTACCCACATTTTTCATCCAGGCACCCAGGAATGCTCATCTGTTTGTATTGGAACAACCAGAAAACTCAGGAAGTTTGCACTTAAATGGCTGATTCTTTTTCCCCCCTAACAATTCCTGTGCAAATATGGAAAACAACTTTCATATTTTCTTTATTTTCATTTTTTTAAGGCATGGGTTTCAAAAGCTGAAATCCTAAGACCAAAATAAACGAATCAGCAATTATTGCTTATAATTAATGCTCTACCATCAGAGCAATCAGAACTCACTGTTATTCAGCCATTCTCTTCATGAAATCTCTTGTTATTAATACAGGTAAATACCTACAGTACATCTGGCATTATATTTCCCTTCCTTTCTTTCTGAAAATTTTCTTTATTTTTATGGCCACCACCTGGTTTTTTTCCCCCCTCTCTTTCTCGGGAACATGGTTATATTCTTTTACCTGTTTTATGATTCTTTGTCTGATTCTCTCCACATCTTTTTTTTTGTCCCTTTAGCAGATGTTTCCCTCCTTTGCCCAAATTCTGGTTGCTTCTCCTTTCCATTTTTCATTTGTTTTCCCTCTCTCCTGCTGGCAGACAGATGGGGGACTCACTGCCTGGCACTGAAAATGTTATGGAGAGGTTCAGTTCCCACCCCACTATGAGAACAGGCTGTTCCTGTGATATTTCTTTGCAAATAGGAGGAGACTGCTCTGGAGTTCCAAATGGCACCTTCCTGGGACTGCTCTGTTTTCATGACATTCTGAGAAGTCCTCAAAGAAATTCATGGAAAAATTCAAAATTTGACAGCCTGGATTTGAGTCCTTTTGTCTTCCACACAATTTCTGGTGTTGTGTACCAAGCACTAGATCTATTCAGCTTTTTTCTTTTTGAGTGATGCATCGAAAGACAAAGTGTGGAAGAAGAGCTGGGTTTGGTCTCTTCCAGTATCAGCCTAGAGTCCTCAAAACACAAAATGTTCTTGCTCTCCAGCAAGAATACATTCTGTATGTGTGGAACTCTCTCTGAGCATACATCAGAGGCTGCTCTCATCTGCTGTTTTTATGTGAGCAGCCTGGCACTGCAGCCATACCCATTACCAGGCATCCTTCCACTCAGAAACATTCCCTGGAAAAGCTTCTGCCACTTTTTAAATGGGAGGTAAAACAAATTGTGGATTTTCTTTTTTTTTTTTGGTTAAAGTTCATATGAGCTTGGTTTGAAAACTAAAACAAAACTGTTCCAAGAGGGTTGTTACAACTGATTTGTACAACTGGTAGGTTGTCTCTAGCAAGGAGGAATGCAGCTGCCTGTTTCTGAGTGCTTACCCAGTGCTAACCTTCTGGAAATAAGGTCTCAGCCCTTTAATTGAAATATAGGTTGAGAATTGTGCATAAACAACCCTCAAAAGAAGGAATCTACAAACAGGATCACATTAACTGGTTTTTATATGCAGCTTTAACTGAGAATGGAGCTCTGTCTTCATAAGACCTCCAAAAAGCTTCAACGTGTTAAAAACCTTTATAGTTCTAACAGAATAAAATATTCTATAGCCAAGAATATTTGTATTTGTACAAATTTTTATTTGAATTTCCTTTAATCATTCAATGGCATTTCTCTGTGTAGGATGCCAACCTCATGGTGTGCTCACCACTTTTACTCAGCTGAGTAAGAGCTCCAAAGCCTCTTTCTAGTACAGGAGGCTGAGCTTCCCTTTACTGCTGGAAGAAAAGCACAGAGGTGGAATTTAAGGTTTCCAGCATGCAGAAAAAGTTACATATTTTATCATAATGCCAACCCAATTTGCTTCATGAGAATGATGCTTTTAGAAATCAATGCAACTTGAATATCATATACGTAGAGGGGAAGGCTTGTGGAGACCAAAACTGTCTTTCCCCTTCATTAAGCACTCAGCAGTTTTGAATATAGACTTAGAAAAGGCAATTTCACAAGTTTGTATGCATCCACTCTCATACAGCAACAAACATGTTATGCCAGTGAGTATCTCTGTAAGAAACAGGAGATAATTTATACTAATTATTAAATGGTCCCTTTGTACATGCTGTTCAGTCTGGTATTTCAGTGACATGCATAAAACCAAAAGCATTCTTTTCACTTCAAATTGCTGTTCATTATTAGAAATTCTCCCTATTCTTTCCTGAAGACATCCCAACAAAAGAAGTTGCACAATCCAAGCCTCAGTGTGAGTTTTCTGGACTTACTCAAAACCCCTCAGAAGTGCATTATCCTAAATAATTTATCTTCAATTTCTAAAGTATTGATAATTAACTGTTTCTGAAGTATCAAAAGAAAGGGAATCTCATGCCTATTCTGGTAGCAGTTCTCTTACACTAAGAGCAGAATAAAAGCTTTCTTTTTTTCCCAAATAACCAAGCTGCCGCTTGACAAATCATTGGATGTAATAGATCAGCTTCCTCTCTTTGCTGCAGCAGTCCTGAAAAGTGGAAACTATATCCTATTCTCATGCAAGGATGTTCAAGCATAAATTGATGCATAAGTTAAAAGTGGCAATTAAGAATCAAAAAAACCCCCAAAGAACATCCATAAAAAGGTTTCTGGAAGTTATTTACTGTTTCTTGAGATAATGGTATGTGAAATGATGCAATTTAAGCAGAATGATATTTTTAAAAGAAATATGTGGCAGATTTTTAGGTTTGGTTTTTTTTTCTCAATTTTCAAAAAATCCCTTCAGTGCCCAGGTGTCCAAGTCACAAAATCTCTCGAGATCTGAGACACTCAGAAAGCTGGATGAATATGGCTCAAACACTTCTTAAATGTCCTCAATTTTCAGATATAAAATTAGAAGTTACTTATCCCCCATGATCTGGTTGATTTCTAGAAAAAGCATCTAAATTTTCTTATGCATAATAGGAATATTTCTGTATTCCTATAAAAATGGGAGTAGGATCGGGTACTGAAAGCTGTTCAAGAAACAAAGGTGTGTGATTTCCTTATGAATTAAATGTAAACCTACAATAAGTCATTGCTGGGTTGCCCATCCAGAAGGAAAAGTTGCTTCAAAACATTAAAAGTTGTATTTGCCCCATCTCAAGCTGGGAACAAGAATTTTTCAGGTGGAGGGACATGTTGATGGAATATGTCCATGTCTCCGTGTCTTTTTACAGTAGGAAATTTTGATATACAGCAGTCTTGGAACAGCCTAAATCCAAAATTTCCCTGTAAAAGTCATTATTGGTTAAGAATTGAGGAAAACACAGAAATAGGAACTACTCCTAAACTTACTCTTATCTGATGCTTATGATGGAGAAGTGATCCCCCCAACTTTATAGCAATAAATCTCTTCACCAAGTAGATACTCCAATAAAACTTTCCTAGGAAAAGGAACAAAATTAGACATCCCTAGAGGGGGAAACTCCTCCATCCCAGGAAAGCTTTCTACAGTTGCAGATCACAATCAACACTTCACTCTGTAATTTTAGCCTGAGGTAGACATGGGACAATCAGGATAAGTGCTCAAACAAGATCATTAACTGGGATTGCTGACACATGGAGAAATACTGCCAAAATAAATAAATAAAAACACCCCAAACACTTCAGGTGACTGCTATCTGATGGTTTTTTGACTTCCCAGGTGGATTTGATCTCTGTGATGAATCTAAACTTGTCCTCAAGCAAGCTGCAGGAAGAACTCTGAGTTTGGGGAGGAAGGTATCTATAAGTAATTTTTTTAAATATAAAAATGGAAATTAGGAGTGAAGTTGAGGGATAAAAAGACAAATTTCTGTGTGGCATAGTAAGTATTTGCCAACTAGGGATTATTTTTTTTCGGTGGTTTTCTCAAGTTCAGTGTTTAGCTCATGGAATTGAAAATATTAGCCTTGTAAATATGAACTAAAGGAATGTAGGGCTCTCTATAGGTGCCGAAAGCATGAACAGTAGAGGAAGATGTAACTTGACCTTATTATTTACTAATAATGATAATAATGCTGGAAAGAGATTTCAAAATGTCTGCTTGTCTGTGTGCTATCTAGAACACTAAACATGCTGGTGCTTGGGAGTGTAGATGAGTGTACTACAAATAATTTAAATGACTTCTTAAAATGTTGTTAAAGTCTGCTGGTTGTGTAGCATTGGGCTAGATAAGGGCTGAATGTTGATAACCAACTTTGTAAAAAGAATACTGCTATATTCTCTTAATCTTCAAATAATACAGTAAAGGTAGTTTTGTGAGGCTCTTGATAGAAATAGGGTTAAATGTTTGAGTAAATTACTTTGGGGGGTGTTTGTTTGTTGTTTTTATTTTTTGGGAGGGGGTGTTTTGTTTGGTTTTTTTTTAATCAAGAAAAATCAGTTTCCAAAGTTGAGTGTCCAATGTTGGGATACTTAAACTTTTTTACAGTACCCCAGCACCTTGTTCTTAACAAAAATCTATGCAGCTGTTGATATTAGTAAATTATCAAATTGCTTGGGTAGCTTAAGCAATCTTTTCAATTTACTGAAGTACTAATTTTGACAAAATGGTATCTTTCTATCTCTTTCTGTATCTGTTTTTTTACAGGCAAGAGAGATATTGCACTTGTTTGATTAAATTTCTTTGAAGGTCCTGTGCACAGATATTCTCTTAGTCCTCCTGTTGATTTATTTTTTCAGACTACAGTTTCATTGTCTTCTCTCTTCAGTCAGAGGGTGACCAGTAAAGGAATACACAAAATGAAAAGCAGAGAGAGGAAATTGCAGCCTCCATACTTTCCTTTGGGTTTTGAAAAGATCCCAAAAGCAGTAAATGGACCACTTAAGAATTTCTTTTCTCTGGGGTGCTTGGAGAACTTTTACTTTCTTGTAGAGAGTCTGTGCCATCCAAGACTTGCAGCAGGGTTGGGCTGTGCAAATGCCACTTTTGAGATTGGCAAATGGCACCCAACAAAGTGTTAGGGTGCATCTGAAGAGAGAAACAGAGAAGCATAAATTAATAGGAAAACTGAGTGCACCCTGACACCCTAAGAAAGATAATGGAAAATTGATCCGTATTTTGATGTTTTTCACGCTTTTGGTGGTTTTTTTCACTAGTGCAAAACCAGAAATAGTGATGCTATTTCTTTTTGCCTTTCTAGATCATGGATTTGGGAGTGAAGCGATGAAATGTGGTGAGTAGGTTGAGGTGGAGCAGCACTGTAATATGGAAATGATTGCCTTGGTTACATCAACTTGTTTTCTTTCTGTCACTTGTGGCAAAATAAGATTTCTTCCAAAGCTAACTTTATTCTCATGGAGAAAGGAGTCAACTAGGCACATGGTAAGGGTTGAAGGACAATTTCCATTTCACTGGGCAGTCTGTATCAGTTAACTTGATGTGATCCACTTCTGTATGCAGCACCTTTCTGAAATTTGTGGGACTTCTTAATGTTATCTGTTTCTACTCTGTATTGATTTTTTTTTTTTAATGGGATTGAGAAAAAATTAAAATTGTGTGTTTCCTAACTTATCCTCCTTGCCTTTTCCAATGGTTTAAGCATATGAAATGTTCTCAGTCCACATTTCTGTGAGATGTTGTGTGGCCACAGGAAGAAAAATTTATTCACCAGTGTGCTTAATTTTCATGATTTCTTGGGGTGTCTTATATTAAATGTAAACCAGAGTCTTATCCAATAATGATCTGAGTATGCTCCAGGAGTTCTGCTGTTTTTTCAAATGTCCTCTTCCAAATTTTTTTTAATTCTTGTCAGCACCCATGGCCTGTCTAGTACAGTAGGTAGCTCTGAAATCAGTGGGATTATTAAAAAAAAAAACAAACTGTTTTCCATTTATCAATACAGCCATCATAGGTGATATTTCCAGAGCTCCTGTCTCAAGACTGGCAGAGAACTGACAGGAAACCGTGGTGTGTTGAAGGGAGGCCCCTGTGTATTGTCTTGGATTCCTGCTCTCCCCTCTTTTTTGTGTGCATTGGCAGAGGAGAGCTTTTAAAAAAACTTGGGTGCCAGAGAGTGGCATGAAATAGCTGCATTTGATTCTTCCTGGGATTCTTCCTGCAGGCATGGATGATCGTGTGTGATAGCGACATGATGGATTGGGAGGGAGTTATTGTAGTAGTCTGTGTTTCTGATAGATTTTTCAAGTCAGAAGGATGTTTTTGTTCCACTTTTCTTCCCTCCCCCCCTTCCTTCTTTCTTCCATGGTGTTCAGGTTCTGTGTGAGACAGATGCTCAGCCTCCAGCCACCACCCTCCTGTGGTTTTCATGCCTCCAATTTGATGGAATATGAGCACAGCAATGCTTTTCCTGCTGCAGACAGCCTGACAAACACTCTTTGTGCGAACGGTGCACTCGGTTGCTCCGGTAAACAGAGTTGTCTTTTTATCCAGATGTCAGGAGAAGCGATGACTTCCTCCCAGTGCACCTGAGCCGTGCCACATCTCACTCCTCCAGGGAAGCACGGGCTGCAGATGTCATCTGATATTTCTTTTAGCTGATTCAGAAATATCTGCAATCAGGCTGGAGGCCAAACGCTTCCTTGTTGTGGAAAAGCTGTGGATAACTGATTTTACCCAAAGCACTCACGTTGTGGGGTTCTCAGGAAACGTTCCCACCTGAAGGGAGGCATTTTTAGCCACAGAGCTTTGCAGGAGGACAGAGGGGGATGTAAGAGTCTTCCCAGCCTGAACTTTGCTGGGTGGGAGGGAGAGAACAGCTCATCTACCTCCAGCTTTTTAGGCTGGAGGAAGAATTTGTTTTATATTGTCTGTGGGGAGATTCAGTTTGGGGATTTTTTGGTTGTCTTCATATTATTTTTTTCAAAACCAAAGGTGAAGCCTCTTTCATTCTGAGCGCCGTTTTTAATGAACAGGATAAAAATTCAGTGTGTTATTGTTAAGGCACGAGCATATTGCTGAGAAATATATAGTGGAGAACACAAGTCTGGCAAGGCAGACGATTGAGATGACAAGCAGAACAAAATGAGGGGTGCTGAGAGGACTTTGACAGTTTTCATTAGCGGAGTTGTCTGAGGGAAATGCCTCCTTTGCCTCTCTTGGCAGCGAGTCAAGGCAGCAGCGAGAGGAGTGTTACCTTGGGCACTGAGCCAGGCCGTCCTGTAGTTGCATTTTAATGCAAAACACATTAAAGCTTTGACATAAATTAGAGAATATCAGTATACCTCCTATTTTAAATGTCATGTTCTCGACTTAAAACTATTAAAACTAATCAGGAGGATCACATGTGGAAACTTCTTAAACTAGGCAGTCTTACCATCCAAAGTCTGCTAGACAATTATATATATNAAGTGTGGCTTTTTCCTGTGAAATCATCTCAAGCATTTGCTTGCAGGTTCTGGCATTGTGCAGCAATACCGGAGAGTCCCACTGAATGAAAGGGAACTGTGGGAAGGAGCTGCTGATCATTTCAGGACAGCCTTCAGAGGTTTCCTTGATTTCCCTCAGTCATTATCCTGAACTCATGAGCAAATAATGCAGCTTAATGAAATGACTGAAGACTTCTAGTACATTCATGCTATAAATTAGTATAAATAGAATAGTTCTATGCCATAATTCCCCCACTTCTCAAACATAATTCTTGTGCAACAGAACTTCAGAACCGTGGAACTGTGTGGTCAGTTCTTGTGTCATTTCATCTGAGCATACTTTCATTTTCAGGTAGTTATTTCAGAAGGGAATGCATGAAGGTCGTGCAACTGATTTGGTTGCTAAACTCTGCTAAGATGTTGCTGATTTTTCATGGAAATTGGGTGCTTTACTCTTTTTCACCCTGAACATTCTGATTGCAGTCCCTGCTTATGTAACGTGCATATGTCTTGCTATGCACAAAATTTATTTCCATTGGCTGATACCCGACAGGCTTGATAAACTTGTACATATTTCAGAGCTTCCTCTGTGAGGCAATTTAGTTTGCACTACAAATGCCTGACTTATTTTCAGTTGTTTGAATCTCGGGTTTAAATCTGGGTGCGGTATTAAAACATAAATCTGTTGGGTAGACACTTGCAAATTCTGTCTTCTACTGGGAATATGTGAATGTGAAGCACAAAATACTAAACTTGATGTACTCCCCCTCTCTTTTTCCCCCCCCCTGTTGCTAATACACCATCCACTTGTATGCCAGAGCTTTTAGTCCCCTTTCTTGCAGGAGGAATAGAATGTGCCTAATTCTGCCACCAACCTGAGTTTCCAATACGACTGTCAGCCCTTGCCTTTGAAAATCAAGGGTCAGGCCATGAAATCTGCATCTTTTCAGGGAGAAGCAATACCAGTTAATGTAAAGAGAAGGAAAAAAAGATTAGCCACTTAAACTTTTGCTTGCTTTTTTTTTTGTTGACCACAATTGGCTTTGACAGAACAAGATTTGCTCAGGATGGATTCTGGATTACAGTGAGCTCCCTGATAACTTTGAATTTTAAATTTGCTTTCACTTTTCCTCAGTGTGAGCAGGCAGGGTGTCTTCTGTGAAATGTAACTGTGGCCTGGGGTAACCTTTCTACTCTTGGACATTTTCCTGGGTTTTCCATCTGCATTGTAGCTCTCACCTGATTTAAAAACTGGTTTTGGTATGTCAAAATAAGTGTCTATAGTAGAGAATACGCACTTTTTTCCTCACCCTGCTGGTGTGGTAGTGTCAAATGCATCTTCTTTCCAGATGAAAATCTAAAAATTATGTTAAATAACAGTTCAGCTCCTCAGAAGAGCATTTGGTTACAAATGCTGCCATAAGCTTGTCCCTGCAGCCTCCTGTACTTGCAGATGCCACTGTAAATTTGCCCATTCAGGGAGAACACCCATTGTAACAGCAGTGTCTGCAAAGACACTTGAACAAATGCAATAGAAACTTTGCATTTCTGTATTTATGACTCCATGCTTTTTAAGCAGCTATTTTTTTTCAGTTAATTACTTGTTTCCTACTTTTTGTGCCCATGTACTCTTTTATTGTTTTTCTGCTGTGGAATCTTTTATACTGGCGGTCTCTTCTGTTTTTTTTTTTTCCTTGTTCTGTGAAAATGTGTCCCAACATAACTTCTTAAAAGCTTATTTTAGTGGTTTTGTTTGATTCCCTGCTGTGAGGAAGTGTTGTAATAATAGATTATTTTTCTGAAGATGATGGTGCTTTTTTTCTTGAAACTGCAAGCTTAGTGTTAAATGTATCTGACAGCATCAAGGTGATGATGGGAGGGCCTCGTGGCAGAGAACTGCTGTTGACTCATGAAACCTCTTCAAGCTTCATGATCAGGTTGTGGTTGGCAACAAAACAATAAAGAGAGGCCTGAATAGGTCGTGTGTTAAGCTTCTCCTGTGGAATAATGTGAAATAATCCCAAGAGAGGAGACTTAGGAGATTTTCTGGGGTTGTGCTTAGTTTAGAGAGATCCTACAAGAAAGATGCCCTTTTGGATATACCCAGTGAGATCTGGGATCAGGCTAGAGGCTCTGCTTAGCTCGGTACATTACATTTCCATTCCACTTCTTGCTTTGTTTCAGTAGATCCAGGCTGCTTTCTTCCTTTATTTTGAACTCCCTTCTTTCAGTTGTTCCATGGCTTCAGCTCTTTTACATATTTATGGCCAGGTAGAAACAGGTCTTTTTGGAGCTCTTCCTTCAAAACAAAAGAAAACCCCATGTAATATACAGGAACAACCCCAAATCCCCAAAGCTGGAATGCCAGGAACTGATCTCCTACAGCACCTCGTGCAAATTCATGTTTTATTTCCAGGAAGAGGTTTGACTGAATATCCGATATTCTTGCATCCACATATAATTCCAGCTGACTAAATAATTTTTTTCCAAAACCCTGGTGATAATGGGTGTGTTTTTCTTTATGGGCTGCCCTCCCTCTGTGTTGCTGCTGTTACAGTCTTGCTGCATAAAATAACCAGGATTGTGCCAGAACTTGGCCCTTGAAAGAACTTCTTGGATTTTTGTGTGTGTGAGCATTTCAATCCTACCCTCCCCTCCCTTTTTGGATGTCCTAATCCGTGTTCTGTATGAAAGGAGTAAGACACAGAAACATGGCAAAAGAATCTCATTATTCATTTTTCGGTGGGTGCATGACAGCTTGGCGACTATTTTATCATTTTTTTCCCTCACAATTTGCCTTTTTGTTACAAATGTGAAATGACTGAACACAAAGGCCCTTTCCCCCAATATCCTAAGCAGTATCAAGGCCAGGAGGGTGTTGAGTGATGCCTGTCTTGCTTACTCTTATTTGCTTATTGTATTTAGCAGACAAAATTTCCTTTATTTGTGATGTGCTCTGCTTGCAAGGCTCTGAATTAAACTCTCTTTAGGCAGTCCATGTGTGGTCCAAAGCAGTGTTTGGATTGTGCTTTGAATTTGATGTCTCTGCATGCTCAAGCATAACCTGGGACAGGCAGGTGCTGCCCTGGGTACCAGTGGAGATTTTTGTGTAATTTTGGGCATTTTGCATACTGAGACTTCAACCTTGTGGAAACAGCACCTGCCTGAAGATTTTAAGTTACATAAAACTGTAGGTGTCACGCTAACAGAAGTGTATAGCTATATATTTTTTAATTATAATTTTTCTTTAAAATTGTGTCCTACATCCTGAGTTCTGCACCGTGAGTCATTGTGAGCATATATAGTTATTTTGCTAAGATTTCTTGGTTTGAAATATTATGAAAGGAAACAGCCTATGGAAAGTACAAAAACCTGATTTTTCTCTGAAATGTCAGTGTGCCAGGTAATTCTTCATGATCAAATACAGGAAGAACAGAGAGCCTGAAATATTTTAATCTGAGCAGAATTCATTTCTTATGTAAATTAAATAGGGAAAATTGTACAGGTGTGAGAATAGGAAGTTTCACTTTCTAAATCCAACTACTAACTGTCATTGCACCAGTTCATCTTTTATTGAAAATTTTAGTAACTTTCTGTTAACCTTAATAACAGGTATGTAGGAGAACTTCATAATGTCATTGACTAAAGGTTTTTCACTTCAAAACTACATATATATTGTGTATACTATATAGATAATCTTATCTTATTTGCCTTATTGCTCCTTTGAGTTGTTAATTATTTGAAGTAATCAAAACTCTGCGAGATTTTAGTGTTTCAATTCACTCATAATTTCCAACTAGGTTTTTATAGAGTAAGCTTCATCTCCTCCTATTTATTTAAAACAAGCTGATCAATCACAGCTCCCAAATCGAGACATCTTTGTAAGCTTTGTTTTAAGAAGACAAACTTGACTGTCAAAGCATAGCAATTTTCAGGAATTTGCTGAAATGTGTGTTTCCCAGCATTCTGTCTTTAATTTTTTCTAACTCTGCGTGTGTGATACTGTTTTGCATTTCTAACACGTAGAATTTTGCAGGCTTTATGGAATACTCTATTTAAAATATAGAACATATAGGATTTATAGGAACAACTTCACCTGACCTCCTACTGTAACTCTACAGGGCTGAAAAGTCTGAAGTAATGTTAGCAAATGTCACTTTGTCATTAAAGCAATGACAATCCATAAATAGAAGTGAAGCAGAAGCTGTGTGAGTTGTGCAGTCTTCTAGAGCTGGTTATTTATATATATATATATCTAGAAATGGTTATTTCACCTGGTTTAGTTGTTCACTTAGTCCAATCAAATCGATTAACCAGAGCAGATTCATCAGTGTTTCAGGCTTGCTATCCTATCTCTCCTTTCCTTATGTTTTTCTCTTCTCTCTATTTATTTATTTTTATTAAATTATGGAAAGTATTTCTCTCTGTTTGAATACAGATGATAAACCCCTAGAGGTGGTTTTGGGAGATGAAGCTTCAGGGCTTTGAAAGGCAGACATTTACATTTAAAGTGCAAATTATTTGGGCTAGTGGGTTATTATGTCTTCGGGGCCATTTCTGCCAGTGTTTCTCTAAATGTGACACATGGGACTGACTTCTTCAGCCTTAATAAAGATGAAAGTTACCAGAGCATGAAACTTTACAAACAAGTTCTATTGATATATGTTGAAGAGTTTACTCATTTCCATTTTAAGTGGAAACCAGTTTATAGCCTTGTAAAATGGAGGATCCCAATAATTGTTTTTAGCACTAAAAATAACAGATATGGCTGCATAGTTACATAGCACTTCACAAATGCAAAGTAGGAGTTAGCCTGAAACAGCTCTGAGGCTGAACTGCAAAACACAGACATAGTTTTGGAATGGAAAACAATATGATAAAGGAGAACAGGAGATGGTGAGGAAAAGGAAAGCATAAAAAGGTGGTTTTTTCCTAGAGGTGAGAGAGCAGTTATGGAGAAGGAATAACCCTCAAGAGCAGAATATGTAGAAAATAAAGACGAAACAATCAATCGATCCTCCAGACAACAGCTATGGCTTTCTATCCATAGTTTAGGAAAGCAGAATTTGAGATGAAAGAAGTCTTGAGGTTAATGAGACTAAACCTGACATAATGAACTTACATAAAAACATCAGTGAAGCGTGTGGGAGAAAGGTAAGGAATGAGGATGCGTTTTTCCCTAGTCTGAGGGGAAGGGAAGCAGAGACATTTGGTTAGGGCAGACATGTCTGCAGAAGTGAGAAGGAAAACTGAGTGGTATTGAAGCTGTAACAACAAAGCAGCTTGAACAGTTTGAGCAGCCAGTCTGCAGACTTGCATTTGCATATTTGATGCTTTTTGGTTTTTTGTTCTGTGAGTGGCATTTCCCTCTTCCTTGTTCAAGACAGAAGTGAAATTAGATTCAGGTTATTGATACCCGCTTTGACAATTAATATTCGGCATGATTGGCCCTTTAGTGGAGTAAGGGGAAGGTTAAGAAACACAGAAGGGATGCATTTCTATTCCAAGAACTTGCAATAATCCCTAAAATCCCAGCAAAGTGCATTCAAAACAACAAACACAGCACTCAGAGAGTGAAAAACACATTTGACCTTATGCCTTCAAATACTCAGTTCATCTGTTGTGCATGAGAATTCTGGGATAGAGACAACAATAAACATATTCCCACATTCTTCCACCTGTGAAATCTTGCCCGGAAGGATCAAAGGAAAATTATGGATTTAGGGTCTTCCGGTGCAGACTGGTAACTGTGGTGTCTGTAAAAGTTTACAGGTATTAGACAGGCATAAATATGAGTTTTACAAGCTCCTTTGCATAGCACCCTCCTAAGCTCTGGAGTATCCTGGCTTTCTGAAGGTCCTCTTGGATTACGGGCACAGCCTCAGCTCCCACCCATGACCATTTGTCAGGTTGTGGGGCAGAAATGAGATGGGAAACCCCTGAGGCACCAAGCCCTGGATATTTGATGCAGGCTGGGTCACTGAAGGAAAAAAGGTGAGCAAAAGCTCTTTCCTTTTGTAAGAATACCAGGAGGAGATTCCCCTGCTCATATAAAACTCCAAAGAAAGACTGGTAAGAGTATTTCTGGTATTGATATGTAACTTGAAGGAATGTAAGTTATTCCACTGGCACTCAGCTGGGTCTGACTGGATCTCAAAAAGCCTGGATCAGTGCAACAGTCACACAAATGCCTGTGATGAATATTCTGGATAGGGTGGTGGGCTGGTGGTTTTGGTGGTGGTTTGGGGTTTTTTTTTGGTGTGAGAGGCGTTGGTGTTATGTTCTCTGGGGTTTGTTTGTTTGTTTGTTTGTTTTTCTGGTGGAATTTGTCTGTTTATGTCGCTTGTCTGAGTGATTTCTGAGAAGCAGTGGGAAGTGCAGAGCTGCTGCAGATGGTTGTGCATGCGCCTTCCTGTGCTGAGTAGGAATTCTGCTCCTGTCCAAACTTTCTCCTGAGCTTCTTCAGGGAAGGGGGGGAAAAAAAAAAAGAGAAAAAACCTCTCCTGATGAGATCTCTGTATTTCTCGCATCAATAATTCATAATGTTCATTCCCTTGCTGCTCTGAAGAAAGAAGGAAGATTGCAGTAGAGGGAGGTGGAGGAGCAGGTTATTTCAGGAAAAAAAGGACTGAGAGGTAATATAATCTAAAAGTGGATAGTAACTGCTCTCAAACTTGTCTTTATTGCCCCAAAGCCTCTAAATTATCTTTTCATAAAAGCCTGCTTCTGTAAGATGTGTGTTCTATTCCCTCTCTGGTCAAAAGGTCTCAGATTTCTGTGCCACAGAATTATTACCTTGGCAATCAATAACCTTACACTAATCCATCTGTGATTTCCCATTTGAAATTATTTACTTACTGGAAGTAAGTCGTGTGGATGACAAAAATGAAGCTGGAACTGGAAGAGTTCTGTTAAAAAAGCATTTATTACCATCAGCTCTGAGAATTCCTTAGACAGGAGCTTTTAAGAGTTGTGTGGAGTGCTGCTCCAAGGGACTGCTCTGAGTGGGAAGGAGCACTTGAAGCTGATGAGTGGGAGGGAAACTTTTCCCTCACTTATCAGGGAGAGAACTGTTTGGCTGCTGATGTTCCAAGTGATCCTTGCTCCGTGGGTGCTTTGATCAGCTGATGCTCGCTTTGCCCTCCCTCCAACCCATTTTCCTGTGAGGTGTGTGTGATATTCCATTTCCATGGCAGTGCCGCTCGCCACACTCTCAAAAATCCTGGGTCTCAAAAATCCTGGATCTCAAAAATCCTGGGTCTCAAAAATCCCGGCTCTCTTCCCTCTGGGTCCCCCTGCTGCACACAGCTCCCTCCACAAACCCTCCATTCCAGCAGGAACAGGCTGTCCTCCTGCCACTTGGAGGTGAAACTGGAACTTCAAGCTGCACTGGTGTAGTGTGAGTTTAGTTTTCCCTCTGGCTGTATCCAGGAATGAATGCCAGGCGAGAGAAGTTCAGCCTGACCAATATTTGTTTCTTGAGAAAGCATTATTAGTTCAATTTTCCTCTATAATACTTCAGAGTGAAGCCCTGAATGGTGCAGAACCCTTAGAAAATCCTGTGTGCTAAATATTTGCAGAATGTGGTTTCTCAGACTCTGCTTTTACATTCCAACACTGTGATTTTTGTGAATTTCTAGTTCTTCCCATCTGCCTGTTCCAAATGCCATCAATGCCCTTGGTTAAGGGCTTGATTTCCACTGAAATGTTTGGAGTCAGGTGTTAGCTGAAACCAAACACTGGTGTCAGTCAAATACTAATGTTCTTCTCTGGACCTGAAAATTATCTTGTGAATAAACTGAATATTTTCACACAGCTTAGCAAGCTTTTTTTTGACAGAAAACCTAAGACTGAGCTCAGTTGGCCAGAGCATGGTGCCAATAATTCTGAGGTGATGGGTTCAATCTCTGTATGAGCCATTCACTGAAAAGCTGGACTTGATGATCCTTGTTGGTCCCCTCCAACTCAGATTTTCACAGAATATTCTTACTTTAAGTTTCTCTGGTTTCTGAGGGTTCCCAAATAATCTCTGGCGACTCTTAATGTTTCAAACAACCCAACAGCATTTCCCTCCCACCTTTTCACCCTTTCATGTTCTTGCTTCAAGCTCTTCTGTTCCTATTTGTTATTCTCTGCCTCTTTCCCACTTCCACCACAATTTTATTTTCATGGGAGAGCTATTATGACAAGCAAGAGGGTGCTTAGGAGACTTGGCTGAGCTGTCATTTTTCACTCTCACAGCTTTATTCTGCTTGCCTTGTGCGGTGGTAAAATTATTAAGATCTGAGAGGTCTGGCTGACAAGTTTATCCTGAATAAAAGAGCATTCCTTTTAACTACAAGGTGAGGAGTGTGTGATTGTCTGCAACTGCCCACTGCTGCACTGAGGTAGCACCGTGTGCCACTCCTACAAACAGTCTGTTCTAGAGAATGCTTTGAGAAGTGTGGTTGAAAAAGGTTGTCGAAGTGGTAGGAAGCCACTCTTTACCTGTTCCGCAGAAAAATAGAGGAAAGAACATGTATTTTCATTAGTATTCGTGCATGAAGGGTAAAGAATGGAAAATGGCTGGTAGGGTTTTGTATCCACAACTTTCTGAAGCTCTTGTTTCAGGCTTGCATTGCCCTGACTTGTTTGTAAATCGAGACTTACAAACCAAACCTCCCTCTTTCTGTGTACAACACAAATCTTGGATCATGAGAATTTTCCTCAGCGCTGAAAGAAGCAGGGAAAAGCCCTCCTGTTGCCTGTGAGCAGTGCTGGGTCCATAAACAGGGTTTCACCTGCCTATAGCTTGATAAATGATAACGTTGCTCGGAGCTGGGATCGATTCAGGACAAAGCAAGGCTTGCTCTGGGTGTGCCAATACGGTTTCAAATACAACTTGTTTCAGCCAGATAAATGCCAGGCCAAAGACTGCTGAGGTCTAAAATGGGAATGGCTTTGCTTTTGTACACATGCTGTCCACTTCACACTCCCTTCCATGGAATTTGTATGTCCCTGACACCTCCCTGGGCTCTGTATTTGCTGGCAGTGAGGTTCATTAGCCGTGGATCACCCCATAATCCGCCCATCCTTGTCATTTAATTGCAGGAACATCTGGCTGCTTGGAGGACACTTTGAACACTGGTTCTGCCACTTCAGCTTGAGTGTAACTTCCTGCCCTTCCAATAGAAAACAGTAGGAATAATTTTGCACATAAATGCATTTCTTCCCTCTATATAGTTATTTTTCTGAAGGAATGAGAGGTTTCAGTCCCCTCTCCACAACCTTATCTTTGCTTGCCCTTTTCTCCATCTCCCTGTCTTTAAAATGGTGATACCAAGAGCTTTCTTTGTGGTGGGATCTTGTCACCTCAAGTGAAATATAAATCTTCACTGAGATCTGTCTCCACTGCTTACAGCTGATGTATGGGAGTTTTCAGATGTCCCCCCAATTAGTTGTGCTCCTGCACCCCAAACCTACATAAGTACGTATTTTTTTTGGCTTTGCAGCATTTCATTAACTCAGGTCAGATTGCAGTCTGCCTTCCTGCATAACAATGGAGAACCAGAGATTAGTTTTGTCCATTGTACCTTGGATTTGAGGGAAGTGCTTTGAAAAACGAACCCAAAATCAGAAAACAAGTTGTAAAATCAGTTTTAAATTTGGATCTGATTCAGTTTAAGTGGATCAGAAGTCCAGAAGGAGGAATGCAGAAAAGAAAATCAGTTTTGTTGAATATTTGTCTTTGGGCTTCTCTAGGACTTTTGCTATGGGAGTTGCATACAATAAGGATGCTTCTCCTACATCCTTCTAATGTATTATGAACTGGTTTTTTTCTCTAATATTATTAGCATGAAATGAGTAAACTCAGTGTTATGGGGTGAGTGTCAAAGCTGTGCATGTGGAATCACACATTAAAAGTGAAAAGGGGGCAAGCAAGCTGTGTGCAGGCTTCCTGTTGGAGCTTTAAAAACGCGTTCCTGCAGGAAAAGAACTGGAGGATACAACAAAAACTGAGAGTATTTCTCTCATTCTGTGTTTTTATGCTTTTTGCTGAGAAGTGCTTTGGGGAAAGCCAACAAGAAGAGTTAATATAAATATGCCAATACTCATTGAAAGTCCCCATTCCATCATTTCACTAATGGTATGCTGGAGAGCACAAAGGCAGTTACGTGACTATTCCTGGTTCTTAAAAAAACTGCTGTGTGTGCTGAAAAGAGCCCTAATTTGTAGACTGAAAGCAGAACTTTTCAGTTCTGGGAATATTTTATAATCACAATTTTGACAGGGTTAGCCTGGGGCAGAATGAAAATAGGTGTTGAATTCACTTCTTGTGTAATTTCTCTGAAATAATCAGGTGTTTTCCATGTGAAGTCAATGGGAGAGAGGGGAAAAAATGCCCCAACCTCTCCTTAAATGGAATTTTTTTGTATTTCCTATGTTTTTCCTTATCATAACGTGGACAAGTCATCACTAGAAAGACTTTCTTGTAACCCAATCAATGGGCAGGGGGAAAATACTGGGTAGTGTCAAAAGACAAGCCACTGAAATAATCTAACATTGCATTTAAGGAGATAGGATTTGAGCTTTTCATAAAGAATCTTCAGAAATGTGTTCTATTCAACATTTTGGAGTACATCTGAACTATAAGAGAAATGCAGTTCTCTTGTTAAATTTTGGTTTTTCACACAGAATCACAAGAGAGCTCAGTGGCTGAGTTTACATCGTTAAACCTTGAAATTAAAACGAAGCATCCTGCAACTGAGCTTAATTAAGCTCAAAAGCACTTATTGCATGCATGGACTATAAGAATAAGATCCTTATTGGAATATTGACAGTATCAACAACAAAAAAAATTCATCCTTAAATATAAGTTATTTTTTATACTTTAAATTAGATCATGGAGCAAAAGCCAAATCATCAGATTAGATGATCGTAGTGGTTCTTTATGACCATCAAATCATGGCCCTGTGAGATGGATCACAGTGACCAGCAGACCTTTGGAGACTTTCCAGGGTAAAAAAATACTGATTCATTTTATTTTACATAACAGCATCCTTAAATCAAATCTTCCATAGCTCTTGGAAATGTCATACTTTTAAAAGTGTTCCCTTGGATCCAGTTTAATTGTTTTTTCTATAATTTCTTCAAGGTTTTTTTGGTAAATATTTTAGTAAAAATTTCTTTGGTGCCGTATCAGACACCTTGCTGACATCAATCTGATGTTTCAAGATCCTATAGCTCTTCATTGTAGCCCCAAAATTTTGTTGTAATCATAAATAAGTTCATGGTTCAGCCTCAATCTTCCCCAAAATGTGCAGCATACATTTGCTGTGGAACTCAACCACGTATTCTAAATTTGCTACGTGCAATATAAGATTTGAAAACAGGGTGGAAGGGGAAGTAAGTTACCTTAAATATAATTCTGAAAATAAACAGCTTTTATTTTTTTTTCAGCCTACCCATAACTCTGAAAGTATCAAGAACATAAAGTTCTGCTGAAAATATGTAAATTCATATGGTTATATGCATTATGCAAACGCTTCTCCTCCACCATTATCTTTTTCTTTCCTCTCCGCCTTTAGATGAACTCTTGACTACAATTCTGCAGGACTTGTGAATTAATAAGCCTTATTGGCAAAATACCTAATAGTTAAAATGTTTCTTGAGCTCTCAAACTCTGAAAAAAGGTGCTTATAAAAAATTCTGCTATTCAGAATTGACTTTTTTTCCCCTTGGATTTTTATTGCCTCTGGACAGGTTAAAGCAGCAAGGCCTAAAAATGAACCTTCTTTCAAAACAAGCTTTATTGAGTGCTTCTAGGGCACGAGGTGGTATTATTCTCTAGATCATGTTAATTGAGACACCTTTATGCCACTTGCCAAAAATAAAAGGTGTATGTACTCCTCAGACTGCATTACAGACAGACCAAACAAAAATCTTTGTATATATTATAATATGAGGCAGAAATATGCAAAGGAAAAAAAGACCAGAGAAAGAGCACAAAAGGTTGGTTTTGTTTGGTTTTTTTTTTTTCATTTGTTGTTGCAGTTGGTGACTTATTTAAAACATGTTTAATAAAAATGAGTTAACTTCACTTGCAATGAGTAACACTTGGAGAATGGGAACTTGTACACTGGATACTAATGAGGAGTGGCTGCCTAAGCTTTACACTCTCTTTCTGCCTTCATCCACACAAACTTGATTTTCTTGGCAAGCAGTAGATGAAAAATATTTTCAAAGCTGTTTCCTCAACAGCAAAATGTTTTTATAATGAAGCACTTTTAAAATACTGTAGCATGAACTGAAAACCCCCCATACTTTAATTACTTTTCTTGGTGACAATGTATAATATCTGGTTAAGTGTTTGCCTCCTCTTCCCAACAGGTTATACATTATTTTCATTATTAATATAAACCTGTGTGTCTATTTAGAAACCATTTGATAAGTAAGATTTTGCTGTAGCATATGTCTTGATAGGTTTAATTTTTGTTTTGCACTAAAGATGACTGTTATTCTGTCTAGCACTATGGTTCCTCATTTATTATTATTATTTTTTTTCTGTCTTCAGTTCAGTGGGTGGGATTGTTAACTAAGAAGTGAATTTAGCTGTGTAAGCATGTGCCACACCGTTCCCCTGAAGTGCAGGTCAGGAGTAAGATTGTTAACTACAAAACTAAGAGGACTGCAAACCCTAAATGGTCTGCAAGGTCAGCAAAAAGTTCTTAGACACCTCAACTAAAGGGCACTTAAATACTAAAAAGTATTTCATAGAATGGTTTGGGTTGGAAGGCACCTTAAAGATCATCTCGTTCCAGCCCCCCCCCAAAAACAGGGATACATTCCACTAGATCAGGTTGCTCAAAGCCCCATTCAACCTGGCCTTGAACACTGCCAGGGATGGGGCATCCACAGCTTCTCTTGGAAAACCTGTTCCAGAGCCTCAGCACCCTCACAGCAAAGAATTTCTTCCTCAGATCTAATCTAAACCTGCCCTCCTTCGGCTCGAAGCCGTTTCCCCCTCACCGTGTCCCTACATCCCTGTGTGAACAGGCACACACAGGCAACCAGGGTGAGCAGCAACCCACAGCTGAAAGGCAAAGAGATTTATTTCATTACCTCTGTGGGGTGGCAGAGACACACAGGGATGGGGGCTTTGAGTGAAACTATTCCCTCCTTGCCAAATCTTCCAGTTTTAACCCTTCCTTTCCACTGATGCCCTGGTAAAAACTTCTTTTTTCTTGCAGCCCCCTTAAGGTACTGGAAGGCTGCTATGAGTTCTCCCCTTCTCTTCTCCAGGCTGAACGACCCCAGCTCTCTCAGCCTGTTTCCACAGGAGAGGTGTTCAGCCCTCTGGTCAACGTTTCCAGTCAGTGGGAGTTTCCCTGGAGTGCCATGACTTCTGAAATGCGATGGAGAGTGGCTTAGCCACTTCCTCAGGCAGTTCCCCCAGGATTCGGGGATGGATCTCATCCAGACCCAGGGGCTTGTGCACCTTTTAATTCCTGAGATGTTCTTGAGCCCGGTCTCCTCTTACAGTGGGCATGTCCAAGTGAGACGCTGCCGTCCTACAGTGAGGTTGGGATGTCCAAGTCCTGTTCTCCCTCTGGAGAACAGCCAGGCATCTGAGAGCAGAGAAATGCCCCTGGCTGATCAGCCTGGGGGATAAAGGATCCTTCCCATGCCTGGTAGGACAGCAGTGGGTGCTCCACAGTGCTGAGGCTGCTGATAACATCTCTGCATCCTCTTTCTTATGGCTGCTGCCCTGGCTCCATGGGAGATGAGGATGGAAAGCTCTGCAGTGCTCCTCAAGAAAGCATTTCCTTGGTCTTGTCACTGCCATCCTGATATCCTGGGCACCTTCAGTGATTGATGGTTCTGTTCATCTCCAGCAGCCTCATCCACCCTCTGCTCTTCATTCCCCAGCCCCTGCTAAATGACTCCACCAAATTCTCAAGGACTTCCTTCCTCTCAGATGTCTTTCCAGAGCCTCCAGGCCATCCCTGGCAGTGGGAGCAGTAGAGGATGCTCCTTTTATCCTGCCCTGGGGCTCTGTGACTGCTGCATTGCAGGGTACGAAGAGGAGCTGATGGGGCCCTCCCATGCAGAGCCCTGACCCCAACAGCTGAGCTGAGCTGATCCCCATTCATCACCTCTGCTCCAGCCAGCTCCGCTTCCATCAGCTTTCTGTTCCTTGCATAGGATCAATGAATATTCCTGCTGCAAAGAGAAGTGCCACTGAAATGGCTGTAAAGTGACAAGAAGGCTGAATGCAGCAGTGGAAGCTGTAGGGCAGGGTGAAGAGAGATGTTCACACTCCTTGCAGATGGGAGCAAATTGGCAAAGAATTCTTGGAAAATGTTTTTCTTTATGGTGAGGGCCAGAAGTGATGTTCTCTAAATCACTGGCATTAAGTTAGTAAATAGGAAGAGCAATGACCTTCCATAGGTCCATCTCTACTGCATATTCACCTCATCTTTGCTAATCATGAACAATCAAGCATTAAAGACAATATTTCCTTTATTTAAGAGTATACCAGGAGTCACATGGCTAAAGAAAGTGACATATGGGGGTAATCTTTAAATGCTTCCCTTTGCTCTGAAATGATCCCTTCATTTTTTTCCCCTCATCTTTATTAGACAAGCATTTCACAAAATTCTGGGTAAAAACATAAGATTAGGAAAATAAATCCATGTTCAGGTTGATAGTTATGTCTTGCTGGTGCTTTGAAAATGCTGCTGAGTTTTTCCCCCAGGCCCTGGGTTGGCATATTGAATAACACTGGTCTGGGTAGTTTCCTAGGATGCCTTTCAATCTTCTTCTGAGACATCATTTGTGGGAATTGGTGTTGCTTTCCATCACCATCCACCCCTTGTTGTAGCACGCTCTTCTTTTCTCAGGATCCCTGAGATTTCTGTGTGGTGCTGGGATAGAGACACTGCTAAAATCCAGATGAATTATATTCCCACTGTCTTCCTTCAGCTGCCCAATCTTCCTCTGTGCTGTAAAAACCTTTCAGGTTAGGTTGTGCCAATATCTGTTTCTCAGATTTTTTTTATTCTTTCTTGTGTCTCAGGAAGTTCTACAGGGAATGCTTGGAAATATAAGCATAGGTTTTTTTATTAGTGTTGTGCCTGTATTGCAAAGCAAGTTCAGAGGTTGAAATGTGTTTCTGAATCCTGCTAGACGTGAGTATTAAGAAAGAGACTTTTGGAGTTTCCTAGGGGGTCCAAATGCCAATGGCCCACTAAACTGAGAAGGAACAAAATATCCTGATTCCTTAGCATCATTGGTTTGTACAGAACTTAATAATTAGCCTAATAGCAAAACCATCTTAACTTCTCATTAAATTACATTTGTGTCAGCATAAAAGGCTTAGAGCTTTCTGCACATAAAATGCCATATGCTGAAAAATACAAAGTTTGTCTTAAAGGTCTTGTTTCTGTTTTGCCCTCAGACCAACCAGAATTCTGTTTTGCAAATGTTAGCACATTACAAGTCCTTCTCCTGGTTGTTTTTTTTCCCCTCTTCTTTGTTCCTGAGATTCCTGTTCCTTCTTCCAGAAGTGCCAGGCATCACCTCAGAGTAGCAGCAGCTGCTGAGGTGGGGACAGCATCTGTGGGGAGAAGATTAAAAGCACCAAGATGCATGTTCAGCAATTTCCTAAATGTCAGATTTAAATTTCTTGCTGCACCTAAGTCAGAACCTTCAAACCTAAAAGTTGCTCTGAAGGGACTGGGACTCTGCCTTGGGATGTGATGGAGAACTGAGGAAAATCCAGTCTTTGGTGCAGAACTTTGTTCAAAGTGTGCCTAGGGAAGGAGCTGTTCAAGGTAGAAAACCTATTTACTATCTCAAACCTATAGAAAATATCACCTTGATGTGATCTGAGTAGAAATTCTAATGCATATCCTTCCCTATGTACGAAACATTTTGTGTCTTGTCCCTGACCAGGCATTTGATTGTACATCATAAATTGTTTTTTTTTACAAATTTAATGAGTATTTGTAAATGTTTATATTTACAGAAAACTTCCAATATGCAAACTATATTCCTGTAAAATGTTCTGTAAACTAAGTGAGGCTTAAGGGATCAAAACCAAGTCTTCTGAGTCCTGATGTGTCATCAAAAGTTGGTAAACGTTCTTAATCCTCAGGAGTGTTCTTCCATACTTCCAAACATTTTTGTGAGCTCAGATTTATTCACACGGATCTCATGCAGGTCTCAGGACTCCATACCAAGTCCAAAACATCATTGATAAAATACAGTGAGTTTTTAATGAGTAATAACAGCTTTCTGTGCCTCTTTGGTGTTACCATTTACAACAAGAAGAAGAGTAAAATGTATTTATTCTGCCTCTTGTTGCACAATAATTTTTAATGGGTGCTATTTTAAAAAGAACATGCATCTCTACTGCTAACAAATCTTTTATTTCATTCTCTTTTTCTAAAATAATATGTCCAAGTATCTCAGCCTTGCCTGTTATAAAGCCATTGGCAAAGCATCTGGATTAAAAAATTGGTTTAGGTGATAAAAGCAAAAGACAAATGTGGATGATTAATGGGTTTTTGCAGCTTGTAAAGTACCACCAAACAGTCTTCCAGGTGACTTTTATCAGGGAAATATGTCTCTAATCCAGAATTTCCTTAAGCTGTAGTGCATGAAAACTTAGTCAAGTCTCAAATGAAGGACACGTGACCAGGTGGACTTTTCACACTTTGGGTTGTTTGCTGGTGGCACCAGTAAAAAGAAGGTAATCTATGTTTAAAGTCTGTTTTTGACAGGCACTGAATACTAGAGGCAGTTCTTCATCCTTGAAAGAAATTTAGATTCTGGATATCTTCTCTACCACAGAGCTCGAATTTATACCTGAAGAACACAGAGTCCAGCAAGCAGAGCTCATAGCTGCTACAATAGATCACCTTCTGTATTTTAAATTAATTCTATTCACTATCTCAATTAGGGTGCAGAAAGCAAGCATTTCAAATGGAGCTTGTTTTACTATTCCAGCCTTGCTCTTGTGGAATTTGTGAACAATGCAGCCTGCAAAGACCAGTGGTTCATTTACAATTCTATTAAATTAGTCTTTGCATGTTTGTATGCCCACAATAACTATGTGCTATTAATGAATACAGCAAAGCTGCTTTTTAATATGTACTTTATCTTCTTTTCTCTTCCCTCCCCCTTTATTTTTTTAAAGTCTAGTTAAAATTCATTTCCATGGGGATAAGAAAAATGAAAAAAGCTCAAATTCCCTCTAGCCTCCAATTTGAAAAGATGTAGTTTTTTAAATGTTTGCTGTAGTCCTTCCCTGGTCACTGGACAAATATTCCTGAGATAAAGTGTTGTTCCATATCTAAATATAACCAGATTTTTTTGTTTAAGAGCATAAGAAAATATTGACAGTACTTTTAACTTCAGAAATAGCTTCTTTGTTTCTTCCCACTTCAGAAAACAAATCGCATAGAAACTAAATATTGAGCAAATCTTTTAAAGGCACAAGGCCTCTATTTCTGCCTGAAATTTTCACCTCCAAAGACTGGATCTGACAATAAACTTTGCTTGTTATTCATTTGATAAAAAAGGGAAAAAGTGCAGTGGGTGTTTAGTTTGTTTGGACTGGGTAGGAGGAGAGGTTTAAACGGGCTGGTTCTATCATTTCCCCGTTCTCCTGCTGTGAGGGGAAGTGTTGTATAAAAAAATTAGAATAGGTAAAATTGAAAGGTAGGTTTTACTTTTGCTACACGTCGTAGACTTTTTCATTTATTTAACTCCCACTTAAGTTTGCTTTTCCTGACGTGCAGAACACGGAAAGCAGAGGCAGGCACGAGGCTGTTTCAAGCCTGCTACCACAGGCAGCATCAAGTGATTCCAAACCCATTCAGAGAGGTTTTGTCTTGTTTGTACTTACTGCAAAATTAGAGCTGCTTATTAAACAGATTCACGATTCAATGCTTCGAGGCTCTCTGGGAGCTGCAAGAGCCAAGCTCTGTTCTCTGCTATTTTGCTACAATAAAAAAAAAAACCCCATTCTTTTCTTACAGCTTCTGATTTCATGGACTAGTAGGTTTTGCTATAAATGGTGTAACTGTGCAAGTGTCTGCTTTTGAATTCCTCTCCTAGAGGAAGGATAATGCTGACAGTAACTACCATATCCAGATTTCTTTTCTTCTTTTCAAAAGGCCGACGTTCAGTGTCGGTATTTCTGCAGCAATTTATTTCCAGCATTTCCTTCTATTTATTTTTACACACAATTGTCTGAGAAAACTTGCTCCAAACAAAACAAAAAAAATGCTGCTTTCAGAAAGCTAACTAGGAAATCTTACCCCATTCAAAACAGGATGGCACAACAATGTGTGACTGGCAGCTGGGCCACTAATGACAGTATGGTGAGTCAAAGCTGTAATAGTTTTAAATGGTCTGAAAATAAGAAAGCTTGGATTTGGAGGATTTGATACGTGTTTGAAGAAAAAAGAAGGTAGAAAAACCTATGGTAATTGGTTTCAGTTAAAAGGTTAGACTGTGGTGGTGGTTGTGATCTGGTCATGGAAGGTTTGCTGCAGCAAAATAAGTTGCTAAAAGGATTGGATCTTCGTTTTTCAAAGGAAAGGGTGTCAGGGGGAAAGACAACTCAAGGCAAGTGTGTTAAACATTCAGATAAAGGAGCCTGGTAAATTCACCCTCAGAAACAGCCCCCTTTGTTATTGTAGGTGTGTCCAGTCTCTCTGGTTTTGGGTTGTAAGTAGGACATCAGGATATCAAAGTTTAGACTAGTTGAAGTCTATTGAATCTGAGAAAAATATTACAGGAAAAATTCCTTTGCGTGGCATTATGGGTTTTCTTTTTTCCTTTTCATTTGTTTGTTATTTTTCTTATTGACTTTACACAGGGATTTTCTTTTGTATGGAAGTGTTTAGTTAGGTTGAGCTTTTTAAAATTATTAGCAATGCTGTCAGGTTTGTAGACACCTTCTATTCAAGGTATTAAAGGAAGACTTTTTTTTCAGGCCAAACAACATTGGAAGACACTGAGTTCTTAAGGATGGTCCTCTCTAGCAGGGATTTAATAGAATTATTATTAAATATCCAGAGGAAGAGTCTGTAAAGTAGAAAGCCCTTGATTCCTGTATGTACCTGGCTTGAACCCATTGCAGGAAGTCCCTTAGCATTGATGATAATCAGTACAGATAATAATTAAAAGGCATTATGGAGGCCACTTGGCAACTATTGCCTAAAAATCCTAAATTTAGCTTATTGCAAAGCAATTCACTTGTTGGGTACTGTTATCTTCTCATGGAAAGCAAATAACAAAATCATTGTTCATTCCCCAGAAACTGGACTCTGGGACTATAAAGCACTGTTTTGGTAGCAAGGACAACAATTCTGAGTTTTTTTCAGAATTGCTAAGATTCATGTGACTTAAGGTGTGAAATTTTCAATTTTATTTTTAAATTACTTTTAAAATTATTTTTAAATCTTAAAAAAGCAATTTGAATCTGTTTGTTGTGAAAGAAACATTGAAGTATCCTCTCCCATCTGAATGGTCTTAGGTCAAAACCAAGTTTTAGGGTTTGGACATAAATTCACTTTGATTGAACTCAGTAACTTAAAAGTATGTCTCTGTTTGTGATCAGTGAGAATCTGCAAGCATGCAGCTGACACTGTAATGGATGTTTATTATTTTTTAAATAACTCTTGAGGAGATGTGTTAAGTCAGATAAAGTGGGAGGGGAGCTGGACCCTGAGGTTTATAATATTTGTGTGTGTAAGGGGAAATGGTCATATTGTATAATATTTTGTCTTTTGATATTTTTCTCCTGTATTTAACATTATGGCAGTTCATTGGATTTTCACGAGCTTGGTAGGGGTAGCTTGTATTCCCCTGCTCTTATTTTTATTTTTCTGCCTTTTTCAACTTTTATCTTTAGGCACAATGAGGGTAAAAAAGAAATGTGTGAAGTTATGGGTAACAGATGATGCATTGTGTTGGGAAGGGGAAGCATTTGTCACTAAGTCTACGCTCAGATATGCACGTGCAAATCCCATAGGATTTTAACAAATGTATCCCAAGGTACAATTTAGCTTTAGAAAAAAAAGTAAATTCTGTTTTGGCTTGGAAAGTAGTTAGATTTTAGGTGATTCTAGCCTGCAGAAAGCCCTAAGGCATTTGTGTACCTGCTGTGCTCTATAGCACAGAATAACACTTTTTTCCTTGCAAATGGCTTTCCTCAATAAAGACAAATTTGTGTTGCCACGATATCCCTTTCTGCCTAGCAAATGGAAAGGGTGGAAAGCAGAATTGAAAGTCTATTAAGGATGACCAGAATCTCTAAGATTACCCCTGTCACCTCTCTGGGAGGATCAAACAAACAGAAAAGGCAATGTCACAAACACTTCAGGCTCACCTCAGTTAAAAATCCAGTCAAGTTGGCTGCGTAACTGTTTTGGAAGGTGATTGATCTGTATGTGGGGAAATGGTACCTGCTCTAGGGATGTCTTGTGTCAGTAGGAGCACTCTGACAGTGGCATGGGTGTATCTAAGCAAGAGGCTGTGTCACTGTGGTGCAAATATTCAGGTACAGGCAGTGTTGATCTAATAGGGATGTGCCTGGGTTTCAATGCTTGTGATTGCCACATTCAGATTTTGGTGTGCCTGTTACAGCAGTGAGGATTTGAGCTTCAGTGTAGAGTCATGTGGGACTTGAAATTGTGGTATGAAGCTTTTACTGGCATAATTGTACTACTTATTACTTGAAAAATGAATTGCAACCGAAAAATTGCCCTCAGTCTTCCCGCTTTGCCACACCACAGTGTGTGTGGAGAGAAAGCCAGGGGGAAAGATTAGGAGAACTCCACTTTAGAACTGCCTCAGAATAAGTTTTGTGTCAAAATTCTGCCATTTTGAAGTGTGTGGTTTTCGATTTCCAGAAATGCAGCTGCTCGGTCACCACAACGACCCAAACACCCCTGTGGCTCTGGGCGAGCTGAATTGTGTCTTTCCTCTGTAAAAATGGATATGATGATATTTAACTTTGGTGTTTTGAATTCTTCAGATGGGAAAAGACATAGTGAGCTAAATATACCTGCTATTTCTGATCCTTTAGACTGCTATAGATTATTTCAAATAGTTTAAATATAAAATCCAAAGCGGTGTCTGGTTTGAGACAGGCAGTGCTGAGGGGTGAGGAATAGAAAAAGAGAGAGGGAATAGTGTTCTTATCCATCTCTCTCTGGATAAATGAACAATAACTATTCTGAGTTTCTTAATCTGGGATTTATACCAGTCTTAAATGTGCTTAGTACAGCACTGGTGAAAAGATGGGCTGTGTATTGCTGGAGAAATGCTGTGAATGGCACTCACAACTGGTGTGATATTCTTTAACTACAATAAATCATCTTAGCCATGATGTCAGGATTTATATCCTTTAGGATACCTGCTGTGCTTGAATGAAATCTTTGACTTGTTAAATTTATAATCTTTTGAATCCATACTACATAAGCAATGTCCATTTTCTTCAGTGCTTTTTAGTCTTGAGCAACTGGTTTGGCTTGAGTAAATAGTAAATTTGCTGAAATCCAATGATGAATTGGCAGAACTTTCATTCCTGTGCCATCTGTCATCACATGTGGAAAGGAGAAGATGGAGTGAACGACTAAATGGTGTCTGTTTGAGTTCTGCATCAAAAGATAACACTCCTGAGGTGACTTGGTTTTCTGTTTTTCAAGAGTTGCAGAGCTACTGTACTAAATTTATCATTTATTTGCAGCTAGAGAGGTTACTTTGACTCAAGAAAAGTGTTTTAGTAGACAAGCCAGTGCAATAAGTCAGAATACCCCAGTGCCATTTAGCAGAACATAGGACAAGCTCATTATCTAGGCTGGGTTTGATTTAAATAAACACCACACAAAATTAGGGCAACAAGAAAGGAGTCTCAGTTGTATGTGCTGGAAAATACATCCCTACACACTTAAATTGAAAGGATGTAGAGCAAAACTAACCTGTAATTCAACTTAATTACTTTAATAATATCCCAAGGATCATTTTTTGTTGTTGTTGTTAAAATAGGAAATTATTAATTGGGTAAATGTGAAGATGCAAATGTGTCTATTATAGGCTGTGCAGCAATGCAAACTTTGTTGACAAGAGCAGAATGAAGACTTTTGTTTGTTTTTTTTAAAGAAAAAGTCTGACTAACACTGTTCTGTCTTTTAAAGATGAAGTTTAAAGATATGCAAACTTGTAATGGATTTATTTGCCTTAAAAGATGGTACAGACTGGTAATTTCATATGATAGCACCCACCAAAGATCTGTCGCCGCATTTCCTCCTACTTATTCCTAAAACTTGATAAAATATTTGAAAAAAATACTTATCACCCTCTATAGTGAAGATTTTTTTGCAAAAAGTTATTGGTTTTGGTTGTTTGTGTTTTTTTTTTTTTATTTTTCCCCAAGTGATTGTCGAGGATCTCTTTAATCAGCTTTCAGCAGTCATTTAAACTGCAGTGGTTGAGTCAGTAGTGAAGTACTGACACAAGAGGATTGTTCCTCTTGTGTTTTGTGAAAATCCATGTATCTGATCCCACGAAACTCCATGAATTCCCACAGCTTCCTTTCTATTCATTTTGGATCTAATTCCCAGTCCATTATTTGGATTAAGGCAAATATTGAACCACTATTGAGAACATCTTCATGGGACTTTACACTATTGTAGTTAAATCCTCAGCCACCACTTGCTGGAGCAGTAAGGACAGGTCCTTGAAGGGAGGTGAGACCTTTGCAGGGTGAAATGAGCAGCTGGAAAAACCCTCTGTGGTGGAGAAAGGTGGGTCATGGGCTGAGGAGTTTTCACTGGATCTGCTGGAGTAACTACAAGCTACAGATATGACAAAAAAAGAACTGAAAGTACTTTCTTGTAAGACACAGCAAGAACAGATTGAAACATTTCACGTGTGTATTCCTAAATTGCTCCCACAAAGATCATTTTTCTAAGGCCCCCAAGTGCACCCCTACCTCAGTTTCCCCTTTCCCATGTGGTGTTGTACCAAATGCAGTTGATTTCCAAGTCTGACCTCCTTTTCAGACCCTCACAGCCCTCAACCCCAGTGAAGTCCCTACATCTCAGAGTCCCTGCTGTGAGTTCGTGTGTTTGAACCCCCGAGTGGTGCCTCCAGCCTGTCATTCTCCCTGCTCACTGGCTTTTATCCCAGCCTTTTTTAGTCTTCCATGTTTCTCTTCTCTCAATATCTGTCCTTTTCGAGGCTGATATCTAGTTTTTTAAATTTTTGATCCAGTTCACCTGCTCTCACATTTCCTACCTGGATTCTAGCACCAGAATATTTGGATTTCATGCTTCCTCATGGAAAAAGCTCGTTGGGAGCTTTGTTTCTCCACAGGCTTCTCCCTGACAGAAACCTTTCTTTTGATTGCTGCTGGGCTTCCATGTCTGATTTTATAGCACCAAGGTCATGTGCTTCACCTGTTCTTTCCTTATTTGTTTTCCTTATTGTGTTTTCCTTATCTGTGGGATGGTCTGCCAAAATACACTTCCAACACCCTGGAACCAGTGAAAAACTGAATTCACAAAATCTAGCATGAAACCCTTTGGTGGTAGCAATGATGGATTCACCTTTGTGCAGCTGAAGGCAGACTTTAAGGGTGTTCAAATCTTTAAATGTACTCAAATAATTTCATGCTCTGCTGAAAAGCTGTGAAACAAAGGGGCTGCTTTGCTGCACAGAAACCCACTCTGATCTGCATGGGAGGTTTAGGTTGACAAACTGTAATTACCTGAGGTTGAATCTGGCCAAGACTCTGAGATGAACAACCTTGCACTTATAAAGAGAGGCATGGGAAATTTAACAGCATCTGGAAGTGGCTGGGATCTTGGTTTTACATCCTGTGCCTTTTCAGAGGGAGACTTTGTGATATCCCCACTGACACCCACAACTGAACACCCAAAACAGCCCCCAGGCCCTTCTGTCACCTCTGAGGACACTACACATGTATTGTTTCAACATGCACCTTGGCTAATTTTCAGAGTTAATTGCCACTTTGATTGGGTAGGAGGTGTTTTGTGAGCTGCCCAGAGAGGTGGTGGAGTCACCATCCTTGAAGGTATTTTAAAAAAAACCCCTGTGGGAATGGCCCTTAGGCATGTGGCTTAGAGGGGGACTTGGCAGTGCTGGGTTAATGGTTGGGGATCTTAGGGGTCTTTTTAGAACCTAAACAATTATTTGATTCTAATGTTCAGACATCCTAATTCAGCAGCTAATCAGCTGGGTCAGTGATGATTCAAAGTAAATACAGTGTGAAAACAAAGTGGGTTTAGTCTATTGAACCTTAACTGCCTGTAGAGTTTAACATGCTTTGCTAAATTGAAATTTCATACGCAGAGAATACCTGCAATACCACAGTGGCTTCTCAATCCCGTGCTTTTGTGATAACTTCCTTTCTAGAGGAGAAAATAAAATGTAAACTTAATTGCTTAAACTCTGAAAAATGCTTTTCTTTGAACTCAATGAAGCACAAAGATGAATAGCTTATTACTAAAGGGAATTTAGCTCTATTTACAACTGCTTGTACTGTGAAATTGGTTATTTGTGATCTCTAAAGACTTGCTTTCTTTTCAGGGATATTGCACTGTAGCTCAGACTACAGTGAAAAGCCAGGCTGCAAGAAAATTACAGACTCTGGGACAGCCTGTTTCAGTTTTCATGGAAAATAAATGTGGAGCTTCACCAACTTTAGGATTCAAAGCAGGGAACTTGTTAAAAAATCACCGAAATGTAAACTAACCAACGCTGATGGTTTTCAAAGCAATTATCCTGAAATACTAGATAAATGCTGTTCTATTTGTACCTGCTGCCTCATTTACATCTCCAGCACTGCCAGACCAGCTTTGACAAACAGTCCTGAACGCAGATATAACAAAGTCAGGTCGGTGTGATGGACAAATCCATCCCACACAAAATTCCTCATGTATTTTTGACACTTGTGATCGATGTCTGCTGACCTCCTGCACAGCAGAAATGTAGGGCAATGATTTAGCCCGTGCACAAGGATTTCTCAGCTGTTCTGGAAGTTCTCAGCTAAGCTGGCCAACTAAAATAGCAGTTCTTCCTTGTGCAGCAGGATAAAACAAGATTTTTTGGTGTGCCAGGATTTTCTGGGTCATCTTGACACAGAGAAGGTTTGTGTCCAGCCCTGACCAGCTTTGCTCCAGGGCAGCTTTCAAACTGACCTGGATTCAGGGAAGATCAGTGGAAAGTTGAGCTTCTCTTACCCAACAACACAGAAAGGGCCTGATCTGTTCAGCTCTGGCAAGGAGGAAAGGATCATTTTTGCAATGTATTTTTCCAATAGAACTGTGTGGATGTGGGGATATTGGAGGAGGTAAGAAAGCTGACACTTCTTAAATAGAGCTTGATAACTTGATAAGTGGGATTATATAAAGAGGGTGAACCCACTAAAATAGCAGAGCAGGGAGACTGCTGATGCACCAGGTCTCTGTTCCTGTGAACAGGTTGTCTTTAGCAAAGAGCTCAGCTCTGTTAGGAAAATATTGAAGGGCTACTTAAAAACTCCTTTGAGATAACACATTGCTGTTTTGAAATGCGGCTCTGAAGGCACAGGATGAGTGCTGAGGATTTCTGGTTAGATTTTGAAACTTAGGTGGAACTAACTGTGGTCTGCAGGGCAATGAAAATGGGTTGTTTTCACCAATAATCTCTGAATAGTAGGTCAAACTAAAAGTACAGTTTCTAGTGTACTCACCCTGTTAGTTACTAGTTGCAATAATGCACAATACTTGCTAAATTAGCTGAAAACATCCATGCTCTACATTCAGAGATGCTCTCTGTGTGTCACACACACTTTCAAAGGACCTGAAGGTCTTGGTTTTTCTGTGAAACAGCAAGCCGTGATATTTAGTCCCATTCAAATGAAAGTCTGGTGCAGTAGGTTTCATGCAACACGAGCAACTACTTAGATAGTGCCAGTGAAACCATTTAAAAAAATGTGTTAAACCATCCATAATGTATTTTAAGGGCCACCAGTTGTTTATACATTGCCAGTTTGTTAAATTTAAATTAAACAATAACCTTTTAACTACACAAAAACGATGGTATCTGAAACCTGCTTTCAGAGACCCAGAGAGCCACGTGTTGCTTGGTGTATTCATGTTTTTTTGGGAGTGTTTCGATCCTGCATCTTGGTTTTGGCAAGCAACTCCCCCTTGTTTCAGTCCTGAGGAGATGGATCCTGTTGCCAGCACCATCCTGCCTGGTTTGGTCTTAGCCCTGTGCTGTTGTGAGCATCTCCTTGGTGTTTTGGCTCAGGGATTGTGCAGAGCACGTGTCACATCTGTCTGTGGTGAATTATTCCAACTATATACTCATTATCCCAACATCTGTATTACTTGCTGCTTGTAATCCTCCTGCTGTCAGCCACGGAGCTGGAATTTTAAGGCATTAAAATGTTTTTAATGTTTTAAGGCATTTAGAAGGAAGCATGAGGCCATTTGCCAAATGAAAACGTGGAAGGAATTCCAAGTTTGCAACGGGAATTTCAGCAGTCAAGTTTCTCTGTGGTCAAAATTCAAGCTTCTCTTTGATATTTCTGCTGAGGAACTGCCAAAAAAAATATAAGAATAAACAAATCTAATAACACAAAAGACACGAACCTTTTTATCATGACCATGTAACTCCAGTTCTTGTGAAGGATGCTTTATGACAGGATAGAAGCCAGTGTGGCATAAAGTAGGAACTGAAGGAAAAAAAAATTAAATCGAGTGCAAGTGAATTCTCATTCAGGCACAAGTGAAATTGAAATAATGTACTGAATATTTCTCTTGGATCTAGGAGTATTCAAGGTGGTTTTTTTTAATTTTAGGTGAGAATTTGATTCTAAAACTTACTTATGCCTTCAGGTGGATGAGAGAGCATAAGGAAGTTTGCAGATGGGATTAGGATTTCAGGTGATCGTGACATAGAAGAGATAGGGACTTTGACAGGGAGGTTTTGCTTGGTTATGAGTGTTGATAAGCACAAATACAGATTGAGAAACACCTTTTGTACCAATTCTCCGTGCTCTATCATGAAATGCTGGATTTGTCTTGTCAAAGGTTTTCTTTTGCTTTCTGAAGAGTCTATAAAACAGTAGAAATGAAGGACAGAACTTGGATTTTGGTGAATCTAATGGTTTATGTAAAAAAAAAATCAAATCAATGAGTGGATTAAAAAAAGAACCCAACAAAACACCACCTTAAGCAGAAAACCAGAGAAAATTAATTGGGTAAACTATTTGTTCTGAATTGTTCACTTTAGTTTGATTTTTAAGTTTTGCTTATTTTTGATGCTTAAATAGAATAATGGTGCAATATGCAAATTTAATTGTTTTTATTATCACTCTGAGTACAGGTATTCTCTCATTGCTTTAAAAGTGTGCCTCTTTAGATGTTTAGTGTTTCTTTTGAACAGTCAGTTTCCATATTGATAGCTGAGAGTTTTGTGCTAAAATCCATCCAGTATCATTCTGTGAATATTGGAAAAGTGAGGGTAGGTAAACATGATTAACTGCAGGCTGTGATGCCAAACATATTCCATTATTCAAGCAAATGTTTCTCTCTCTTTCAGCTAATGAGAAATTTATGGATTAGCCTTTTTCTCCTTCCCTGGTGGTTATTCCCTCCTATTGTTAAGAATCTAGGGGATAATATAATGAGATGCTCACTTGGTTACTATCAATAAGGCTTCAAATGAGTTTTTTTTTTTAGGAAGAAGCAGCCAAATTCATCCCAAGTGCAGCATCAACAAAATCAATAATATAACAGTAATGAATGAAGAAAACTGCCTACACCACTGCAAAGCGTCTGTATGATCATTTTGATGGAAAACATTTTTAATTTCCAAACACCTTTTTCAATGACATTAAATCTTGCACTGTTTATCCAGAGGCTGAGCCTGGAAAAGTGGCCAGTCCATTGGAAGTGTGTCAGCATCTTCATGTCACACACACCTTGCTGCCCTCAGGAAGGGGCTGCCTGGGCAGGCCTCAGTTCAGGGGTGTATTTTGTTAAGGGCTGAAGAATGAGAAATTCCCAGAGATATCCAATAAGCAGCTGAACCTTTCAAAGCCAAGCACCTCTTTGCAAACCAAGCATCTCCATTTGTTATTTCATAACAAAAGGTTTTTATGTTAAAGCCTCTTCCTCATTTTCTTTCTTGGAATTTCATTGTAACACATGGCTTATCTTAAAAAAAAAAAAAAATACTAGGACTGTGTGCTCTTTCTGTTGATACGAAACAAATCTATCATGAACTTATTGCTCATTTTTAATTAAAATTTTCTATTATGTAAAGCACGAGTCTTAGGCTGGCTGGCAATCATTCAAGCTCTTGGAACAGAAGATCTTAGCACAGCTTCATAGAAAATTCAGTGAGAACCTCCTGCAGGAGTTCCTTTTCCCACAATGAGATTTCAGTAAATTACTCCATCCCTTTCAAGAGTAATTGCAATAAATCTGGTATAAGCAGCAAACATGAAATATGTCAGTGTATCACAGTTCATTACAATAGGATCTCCATTGTGGACTAATAATAAATAGTAATGCTCAGATAATGGCCAAGAAAATGTGACATCTGAGCATTGAAAGAACATAAATAAGGATCTGAACTCATCGGATCGTGTTCGGAATAGAATAAATGGATGCCCTGTGGACTTCTATCAAAGTGATGGATGAGGGGTTTTCTTTTTTGACTACTGAAAATGCAAAGAAATAAAAAATGTATCCAATGGCCAGCCTTCCAATCGTCTGCCTGCCTTTGCAGCAGCTCCCCCCTTCGATGAGTGATTGAGGACTGTGAGCCCGGAATGCGAGGGACAGCTGCTCCGGCAGGAATAGCCACATCATCATCCAAGCTGGAGCAGTACCGTGGGCATTTAAGGGGATACGGTCAAATAATTCTGCTCTGGGCTTTGTTTCGCTTCACTTTTCAGTGTTTGTAAAAAAATAATGATTTCTGGAAAGCACGAGCAGGTTCTCTTTTGTTCCCAGTTTGTCCTCGTTTGGAAAGTGTTGATTTCTTCCCTTCATTTCTCTTTGGAGCACGATCCAATTTAGTGTGTTGGTTTTTTTTTTTTTCTGCAATACTGATCCTGTCAATCAATAGCTAGCGGTTATATCCATTTTTAATACTATTTTTTGCTCTTTCAAGCAACTCTGTTGGGGCGCACTGGAGCACATTTCAGCTGCAGCAGAACACACTTTGTTTTAATCTTTCACTGATACCGGCGGATGCACAGAGAACGCCACTTACTTGCAAATTATAACTGAATAATTTAAAGCATAGCCAGATTAGTATTGTGAGCTCGTGAAGGAGAAAATTAAAGGTTTAAGGGACAAACTCAGTTCTGATCTAAAACTACCCTAACGTGTGGAGATAATAAAACGCACATCAGCGGTGAAAATTGGCCCAAATGTAATTTCTGAATTGACAGAGTGTGTGGATAATCTTGTGATGACATTTTGTTATTTTTCAGGCTGAAACAGAAGTAATCAAATCTCATTTGTCAAGGCTGGTTTGTTATTTTAAGCATCTGAGGGGAATGTTTCCTCCTGCAGCACAGCAGGTGTGTTGAAGGACTCTCATTTTGTGAGGTGTATGGTAGAGGACAGAGGCAGGACACCAGACTTGACTGATGAATGTTCTGAACCATTGTAGAAACCCCACTCTTTCTTTATTCTTTTTTTTTTTTCTGTATCTCCAGCAATTTATAGTTGCTTACAACTTCAGAAGCATTTAATTGTTTGTGATGGCATTTTCTTTGTAGAAATATTACTTATGCGGGGCTTGAGTGCATAATAAATATTATTTACGATGGATCTACTTGTTTAATTTAAAGCTTCAAATATTTATGTATTATTCCAAGATAAAGCACATATATCTATTTCAAACTTCTGTTAAAGTGGCTCCACTTCCACGGCTCAACAGAAGTTTCAGACAGGCAATGTCTTGGTGTTAGAATAAAGCTTTTCCACCTGAATCCAGGAGGGTTGCTTTGCTTCTGCAGTAGTTTTAAAACTTAATTATCTCCTCTCCTTCTCTCCTGTCCGAAATAATAACAGCTTTGTTACTTTCAGAAAATCAGAAGTGATTGTGATGTGGGGCTGGGTTGTGTGGGGTCCCTGTGCTCAGCTGATTGTCGGACAGCAGGCCCGTGCATTCCAGAGCTCCCACGCATAATGGCTCAGCAAACTCCTGCTCGAGGCTTGCCCAGCTGTTAGGAGAATTCTCCTGTCCTGTGGGTGCAAAGATTTTTAGAACCCAAAATGGGTTACTGAGATTGCCTGGTCTGATCCCCTGGATGGCATAACCCGTGAAATAGAAGCTCCTGATTGCAATAACGTAAGTTTGTTTGGAACATAAACATGATTTTTTTCAATTTTATTTCTGTTTTTCGGAATGAAAGTAATCCCTGGAAAACGCACCTTTTCTTTTCCAAGCCTGTCTCTCTCCTGTCACTTTAATTGCAATGTTTATAGTCTTAGCATTGGGTAAAATTGCCTTCAGGTTCCAACATTCTCACCACACAGAGGCACTTCTCATATTTTTCTCCATTTTGTTCTTTGAAGGAAGGGCAGTCACATCTACTGCTTCAGATCTTTGCAAAATTTAATTTTTAAACAGTGTCATAGTTCTCAGCAGAGAGACCAAACCCAGAGTTGCATCAAATTGCATTCTGACCTCAAGGTATTCTCCTCAAACTGCACTTCGTGGTGCCACCCCTCATTAGTTTAATGAATGCTACAGCAGTTTGTCTCAGTTGACTTTTTTCATAAATAATTGGAAGTCCTTTGTTGCCATGGCTTAATATCATTTCATGCCCTATTCCTTAATGATTCAGTCAATTTGTTAATCCAGAACTCTATCTTCCCTGAAACACTCCTGCCCATGGTGATTATTCCCATAACTTCCCCAAGCTGCCTGAGAACTCCATCCCCACCACAACAGATGCTGAGGAAATTTACTCCTTCGCTCTGCTGACTCTTTTGGACTAGAAAATTTTTGATCAGGTGCTTATTGCGCAAACAGAGGGTTTGATAGTAACTGATTTACGTGACTTGTGTGTTATCTTTCTGATCCAGTGAATTTATGGATCCAATGTGCTGCCTGCTGACTCAAGCTGAGCAGCTGCCAGGGTGGTTGTGGAGAGTGTTTGTGCTGATCCCTCTGCAAGATGGAAGTTGTGGGTTGAGCTGCAGAAGAGGGAAAACAGGCCCTGCCTTCTCACAGACAAATCTGCCTTTTGCCTTCCGAAGAAGTCTTAGAGGATTCTGGTTTTTCGCTGGAATTTCTAAGATGAATTTCCAGAAAGTTCCAAACGTATTTCCCAATAGCTGTCATGGTGTTCTGTGGGTACAGATGTTCAGAAGTTGAGATTTAGTTGGTTTATTTGGTGGTGTTTGCAAACACACATTAACACTGTATTTCAGCTCAGAAGGGGGCTTTGGGAGGAAATCTTCCAGTGGTCCCCACTCACCACAATTTGCCCTGGGAAGTGCACAAATTGGATTTTATTTGGACCAGAACAAACAGAGTCAGGCACTTAGCTATAACCAGGGATTGTGAAAATCAGGGGGGTGTGAACTCTTCTTTATTCCTTCCTTTTAAAATGTTTGTCCTGAGTGCCAAGATGATGTAGCTATTAGTGCCAGTCCTGGAATAGTCTGAAAATTTTTAAGCCTTTTGTGAATATGCATTTTTATACCCTTATGTTAGCAAAGTGGAGAAGGGCGGTGAAGATCTCTGTTCAGTGCTTTTCTCTGTGTACTTAAAAGCTTTGGTGGTGCATTTCACAGTACTCTGTGTTTGAAGTGGTCTGCAAGAAAGGAAGTGTGGTTGGAAGACTGAGCAACAACAGAATGTGTATTTACAGGTAAACAAGTAAGAATGAGCAAACCACCAGTAACACTCAGTTTGATCTCTGCACAAGTGTGCAGACTCCGGTGACCAAGGGTGTAACTGAGGACTGATTCAGTGCTAACTGCACAGCACAAATGGAAGGAAAATAGAGATGCACACTTGCACTCTTTGTTTGCAGAAATAAATTCCCGAGCTAAGCTGCTTTAGTGGCCTTGTGCCCACAGTCTTCTGATTTTTCTTGATGATAGTGGTGGAGGAGTGGAGAGGAAAAATCATAAAGTGAAGCCATCATCCTATTTATGGAAGGTACTGATTCACACACAAGGCATGTAGGTGCCCTCTTCTTGCACACAGCCAGAAAAACAGATTGGTTTGGTGCTGGGGAACACATGGGCTGTGTGCTGGCATCAGACTCAGCGTGAACTCGAGTGGTGTAATTTTTAGGAGGACATTTTTTCCATATGTTTGTAGATTTTAAACGGTGTGTTTTGTTAATAGGAATCGTGTTGCTGATTTTTTTTTAGTGACCTCGTACGTATTAAACTCCCAGTACTCTGGCTGGATGGTCTAGATTTATGTTTTAATTAAAAACAAAAATGAACGAAGCAAAAAACTTTTTGTTCACCTATTTTGGATATGTCCTTTTCCAAAGTAGCCCAATTCTGTTGGCTTACACAGGATTTTTGTGTCTTCACTGGACTGTCAGCAGTAGTGCAGCTGGCACAGTTGTTAGCATTGAGCTGAAGAAGGGCTTTTCTGTTAGATGATGTTAAATATACCGTTTTCTTTGTTGCAATATTTTATTTCTTTCTTTTGTTGTTGTTGTTTAATTGCTATTGATGGTAACTTAAAAAGAATTATATCCTCTGTGAAATGGCCAGCACTTAAAAAATTGAGCTATTACGGATCTAAGCATTAATAAAAACAAAGCCATTTAAAAGATGTGTACACCCATACATTCCACACTCAAGCAAAATAAAAAGCAACATTTTATGCAGAAAAGCCCACATATTTCACAGATCAGCATATTGCTATTCCTATGCAAAATATTTATAGACAAGTCAGTGAGCTTTAAATTCAGCTCAATATGGATTAGAGAAAAACTAAAGAAGTTTGAATGAATCAATAAGTTTCTCATTAATACTAGCCTTGGAGTGAGAATGTTTTTTATTAATACAAACCAGCCTGCTTTGTCTGCAAATGAACCTGTCATATCATTTTGGTTTTTGTACTTCTTTTTACTCAGTAATTATTGATCTATCAACATAAAAATTCTATGGATTTTCTATATGATGCCATCCACTTTTCTGATGTAGGAGTGGCTGGTTATTTTAAATCAAGCTAATGTTGTAAAACACTGTATAAAGTATATCTAAGTCGTGAAAATGGGAATAGATTTCACTTGTCTGGGGGTTTGATAGACCTCACCTTGTGTGATTGAAGGTGGGGTTTTGTGTAGGAAGTGTGATTTTATTGAAATTGCACAAGCGAGTGTTACTTTAACTTTGGGTTTCCAAGCTCAGATAGGTAAATTCACAAGACTTGCCAATTTCAGGGATGAAGAAAAAAGGTTTTTCAGCTACAATCTGTCTGAGTTATGAGGAAAACTGTTCCCAATGTGCAGCTCCACTGTTCTGCTGGGCCCAAGCTGACTGCAAAATCAGGATACAGAGAAAGAAACTGATCTAGTCCTGCAAGGATCTTTGTTTCCTGGGCCTACTTCAAATCACTTTTACATTTGTAGGGCTCATAAATTTGGCATCTGGTTCACATCTAAACCCTACATATGATGCTTTTCCCTTACAGCACTTCTGCTTTAGTATTTGTCCTTGGTGAATTCCAGGGAAGAAGGAGATGGGTTTGGCATTGGGAATCCTGAGTGTTGGCCTCTTCCACTGTGAGCACTTGTGGGATTCATTGGTTCAAGGATCCAGCAAACATTTTTGACATATCACAGGAATAAGTCCATGTGCCTGTCATTCTGGAAGCCACTGTAAATAAATTATAAAAAGGATTAACAGGAACCAGCTTGTATTTGAATATATTCAACTGCTGACACATAAAATCAGGTGAGCTGAATTTCATGCTCTGTGTCCAAATCAAGAATATGAATTCTTTTGGTGTTGATGTTTGGGGTCTTGCTGATATCTTCAAAAATGTTTTCTAGAGAGCCCCAAGAGTTATGTGCACTCATCTTCCTTGCATGTTTAGGTACAGTACAGTGGGAAATAGGCCACTGGAGAAGACATAAATGGGAATATCTCCTTATGCAGTTTGGAACGTAGAAATCATTATACAGAAAAGAGATCCCTTAATTAATGTGTCCATTTGTCATTCTGTTATCAGTGATAATCACCTAATGAATGAATGTACTGATCCCCAGTTCCATTAGGAGTTGCATTTGATGCCCAAGCCACTCTAATTGCTACCTGTGCAATTGTGCAGCTCTTGTAAATTGCTAAAGACAAGATTGTGTTACTGACGTAAAAACAGTGTTAAAGTGTAGAAGGAGTGACAGTCCTAATATAGCAAAATAATCAGAATAGATCAATTTGGCCAAGCCAGTAATTATTAATTTGAATACCAATTAGTTCTGAGTAGGTAGGTTTATTCCAGCTCTTTCCTTGGACTTGAGAATACTCAAGTATACTCCTTTTCCAAACTATCCAGAAAAATACAGGCAAAAATTTGTTATGCAAAACCAACATGTGCTTAGGACTTGCCTTTTCAGTGTTTCTATTTACTACCATGCTGTACATCCATCTGCTCAAAATAGACAGATTGTTAGCCCATTGTTGAATTTAAGTAATAAAATCTACCAGCAAGGGAGTTCTGCAGGTGGGGGAAATCGATCCAGGCAGGGCAGGGCAAAACACTGAGGGAGAAATTGCTAAGATATATTGACAATGCATCTGCTTTTCTCACAGCAGTTCATCTCACGTTTGAAACTCTTGCCTTTAACGGTATCATCATGATGGTAGAGGCTTCTGATCTCTCGTGGGTGACACATCTATCAATCAATCAATCAATCACTGACTATTTTTAATAGGAACAAACCACCCTGTTTCCCTTCGTATTTCCTTCAGGATTACCACGGGGGCTAAGTTAAATTGATTAAAATTGGAAAGGCATGGCTTTTTATTAGTTCTGAGATGCAAATAAGCAGCTGTACTCTCTGTCACCAAGCATTAACTGAGCAAATACAAATTTGCATGAGTTAGAAAGGTAGAGAAAAGGTTGATTGCAAAGCCTCATGTTGCAGGAGCAAGGCTGGCTGGAATAAACTCAAGGAGAAGTGGTGGAAGTCTTAGCACTTGGGACATCTTAAACTGAGCTGGAAAAAGCATTGACATTACAGTGGTTTGTGCTCAAATAGAGATGAATTACTCACAATACTGGTAGGCCTTTTTAAACAGTGCATCCCGGCAAAATTTGGCAGGAATGAAAGTCATATATACTTCACATATAACTGAATGTGTCTTTTTGGCTAAACCCTTGAAAGTGCTGTTATTTTTTATTATAGCAATTGAAAAATATGGGTCAATTAATTAGTTTTATTAAGTAAATAAAAAAAACCAAGTATGTCATTACACTTACAGAAATTCTTTTCTTTCCTGCTTTTAAATATATATAGGAAAAAACATTTAATTCAAGACATCAAGCAGGTTCAATATTATAATTTTTTTAAAATAATGTAACACAGAGATGAGCTGCATGAAAGAGACTAAGATGTGGATTCTCTCAAGCTGTCACCTTCCATGTTTGTGAAAGGATTGTTGAAGAATTGGCAAAAGAGTATCAGAGAGAGAGGATGAGTTGATGGAGTGTGAGAGGTGATGGGGTTCAGTGGGCCATGGGAAACGTTGAAAGAAAAATAATTTCATGCAATGGGTATTTTCAAAGCAGATTTGCAACAGTTGGGCAGATCTGAGAATTTTCAAGGAAATAATGATGAGCCTGAAAGGAATCTCTTTGCTGATTTGCATCCGGATTTGATATTTTAATCCTAGTAGAAGCTGTAAATTTAATTTTGCAAAACCTTTGTTATTTACTTTTTGTGCATGTTGCTGATGTTTTCTTTTGCAAAGTGGGTAAAACTCGGGAGGAAATCCTTGTAAATGAATCAAATACATCTTTTTTTGTTAACAAGAAGTGTATTTTCTGAATATCTACAATCTGGAAAAGCCACACTGAGCTTTGGAAATGCTGCAGTGCTCAAACTCTTTGTACTCTCAGATACCTCATTCCACACAGCAGAAACATCAATTCTGCCACTTGAAAGCTGAGGCATTTTTTGGAGTTCTCGAACAAAAACATCTATTCTAAGTAATGTAGTGAAAAATGTGCTGGTTAAGTCCAATGAATAAATAAGGATCACACGTTCATAAAACTTTTTTTACCTTAGGGTTATGGTTTAAAACAGTTATGGAGAACTGTGGGCTATCAGGTGTACAAATACACATTTTTCTTAATGAGAGAAGGAGTTAAGTCTCTGGAGCTTTGGTACCAGCAGGAAGAATGCCCTTCTTATATTTTAAGGAAATGTCATCCAGGGGATGGAGCTTATTTGGACACAAATGCCAAGACTAAGTTGGAAACCTTTTAATTTTTTGGAAGGCTGGTTCAGAAAACAGTCTGTGTGTTGGGTTAATTGGGTTAAGCTTGTTTAACAGTGAATGTTTGCTCTCTCTAAACACTGTGACAAGAAAACCACTCAGAGCTTTGTTCAGCAAAGCTCAAGATTTGCTATTTGTAGGAAGAGAAGGACACCTTAGGGCAGTAGAGTTCAACTTTTTTCAGTTTAGGTTCCTTTTTTTTCCTCTTTTTGTAGTTTCTGCAAGGAATTACCTCTGGATGATGTTTATGTGTAGCAAAGAGGACATTTTGGGGAAGGAAAAGGTAAATGAGATGCTTTTTGGGTAGGAGGAAGTGCAGTACACCCAGAATAAGACTGGAAACAGACACCACAGTCTCATTAAGCAGATTAATGTACCACACATATTTCCTAAACCCGAGCCAGGTTCGGGAGAGCTAATGACAGTCACCCAATTATCCACCAGTGCTGATAAACAGGGTCCTTGTCCTCATCACCCTGTGTGAAGGGGGTCTCAGTGCTCTCTTTCATTTTCTGTGCCAGACTGCAGTTTTATTGTCAATAACAGCCATCAGCTCTGTGTTCACTTCATGCTTTCTGTCTGTCTTTCTCTAAGAGTGAGAACTCCAGTCAGGAAAGCCTCCTCTGACCGACGAAATCCAACCCCAGGAGCTCTCCAGTGTAAGTCCACTTAGCACCTGACTCTGTCTACAATCACTGCTGATTATGTAATTTGTATGTCAAAGCAAGGGACATTTGAGACGTGCTGGCCCTCGTGAAGGGCACATAAATGAGACACATAAACAAAACCATCAGCAAATATGAAATCTGTTGGTGATAAGGATTGTTTTACCCCAAAGGCTGTTTTCCCTTGTGTTGTCTCCCAGCAGAGACCAGCCCTGTCACAGGCAGGATTATGCACCAGCCCTTCTTTCAGCTCTTAGCACTTCCAATGGAAAAATATTCTCTCTGCAGCGCCAGTTGATCTTTGCCGCTCCGATTTAGCACCAGTGTGATTCCAGGCTGTCCACAGGGAAAGCAAGAAGTGAATTTCATGGCACCATGGCTGCTTTTTCTTTTTTTTGTGTGTGTTAGCAATAGGTTTTTCAAATATTTGCTGTTGGCAAAGTTTTTAAATAAGTAACCACCAATTCTCCTTCCTTTTCACCTTTCAGATTTACGAAGAGATTGTGTGATGCCTATTGAAACTTAGATATCCTTTATTTGTGTATATAAGGGGGGATTTCGTACATCATACTGCTTTTTAGAAAGAGGTTTACTTTTATAAACTACAGGAAACTGGACTTGCTATTTCTGTATCTCATGGGTTAAAATCAACCACTCCTGTATGTTTCAAATTTATTTTGCTTATCCATTTCCTTCCATCACAATTCCTTTGCTCTCTCTGACTTTTCTTACCTAAATTCGAGCCTGTGTAGACAAAGGTAGGAAATAAAATAAACTTGTTGTTAATAAAGAGACTGTTTTAATTAAAGAGTTCAAAAATGTTGGATCCTAGTGAGTCTCACCCCCAGCACTTATGCATATTAACTACTCTAAATTGTCCTCTTTTAGATTTGCTCTGAAACTCCAAAGAACAGAATTAAAACAAGAACTTCTAAGAGATTTTATCCTTGAAATATTAATTATTAATGGCATATTAAAATTCCTATGCTTTCTATTAAAATTACGTTAATCATCAAGACAGCAGAACAAAGAAGTGCCTCTGTGGTTGAAGATATTACACAGGTGGTTGTTTCAAATAAAGCTGGAGAATTCTGAGAGATGTATATAGGAGATTTTAAAAATATATTGTGCTATATCTTAATTTCTTCAAGGAGTGGGAATGGGTGGAAAATAGTTTACATGGCCGATGTTGTCCTTGCACATGCCAGTGTTGTACTGCTGAGGTGGTGAAAATGAAATTTATCCATTAAATTGCAGCTACAGGCTTCATCTGCTGGGGTTAGGAAGAAAGGGGGGTTTAATTAATATCTATATGCCCATGGCTTTCCCTTCCAATTACTGCTTTAAATTCTGAGTTGTTTTTGTGGTTTTTTTCTGAGAACCACTCTTTAAAAAAAAAAAATCGTGGCTGATATGTTCATTCCTGCAAGATGGGTACTGCCTTCATTCCTCATCAAAGTCATTGTAAAATGAATGAATGCAACAGATTAAGAAATTGAATCTTAAATTATTCATTCATTATCTGGAGGACTGGGAATCTCTGATGTAGCTTGGAGGATTCATAAGGGGAAAAAATGCAGGATACGATGGGAATTATTACATTTTTGGACGTGAACTTCAAGTGACAAGGTCGGATCACCAACAAATTGAGCAACCTTGGGAACTGTAAGAAAAGGGTGTCAGAATATATGGTTGAAACAAAGCTTTAGATAAATACAATTTCGTGCATATTTAGTTTTAAATTGCGAGATTTGGGGAATTCCTTTCAGCAGTTGAAACTGGGCAAATGAATGGGAAGATAGTTGGAGATGGAATTAGCACATCTACGAGATTGATCTCTGTTGTTCAGTAGCTTGTGGCAGCTGTAAAATAGAGCCAACACGATATTTATTTATGGGCAGCTTAGGGAATTGAATTTCTTAGTTGGAATAATCATATAAAGGCAGATGGGAGTACAGAAGGTTAAATTAAAAAAAAAGTAATTTTGTAGATGGAGAGATTGAGGACAAAAATAAACTGACTGCATCAGTCACTCCAAAAGGATGTTTTAATTATGGAGATCTGTGACTGGAGGAGGTACATAATATTCTATTAATCTAATAAAATCTGGTATCTACTTAATGAAATTCTTTCTTCTCTCTTGCAAGATGGGGAATTCTTTGCCAGATTGTAGGAGAAAGTTTTTATCCTCATCTCATTCAGAGGTCTTCAATCCTTAGAAGAATTTTGGGTTATTTATACTAAGGACTAAGGTGTGTCCAGGTGTAATTCCAAAGGTTTCTGCCACCCTGCAGGGACTGATCCAAACCTCAGGGCCAAGCTTCAGGGTTGAAAGGCAGGACATTTTTTAGCAGTCTGTGTATGCAAATCACTCTCTCCTGCAAGGTTTTCTTCTGGTGTGGGGAAAAAAACCATTTGGATCCTTAATACAGAAAATTACTTATATTGGGAATCTTTAATAGAGAAAAACTCATTAAAAAAAAAAAGCTTTGAAAATGAGTACATGATTTACCATGCTTGCAAAAGTAAAACTAATACCTTTAAGACCAAGTTTTTACAATTAATTTAGAGAATTTTATGCTCCTTTTAGCATCACCCAGACCTATAATTTTCATCGGAAAATAAATATTTCTTCATGGAAAAATCGTATAGTAAAATACTAGCAGTTTAACATATCCACTTAAAACCTGAAATAATTATTTTAAAAATACAGTAAGGTGGCAGTTGCACAGGCGATTCTTCCAGTAAAAAAAAAAGTGGAAGGCAAAAAAAAAAGGAAAAAATGTAGCTATTTTTCATAAGGGAGAAGAAGAATGAGTTGAGGCATAAAGGTTAACTTGATTGACCTATCTTTCCTGGAAATATGCTGAAATTCATGGTTCAACAAAATATTTGTTTGCATCCAGAAGACAAGAAGGAGATAAGAACCCATATTCATTTATCAAGAAAAAAGTCAGTGGAGACTTAATTTCATTCCAAGACAGAACCATAACTCATTGGAAAAGGGAGAAGAAAGAGATGTCAGGAACCTGATAAAGTTTTTGGCATTTTCTCAGATGACATTCTTACACACAAAATAGGGAAACATAAATAAAACAGGCAAAAATGTAAGTTCTGTGTGAATCTATTTGGGATTCCAGAGTGAGATAATCGTTGGGGTTTGCTGTCAAAATGGAGGGATGCAAAAAATGAGGTTCAACAGACCTCAATAAGCATTAAAATTTCTCATTAGTGACTTGGGCAGGACAATATGGAATATAGTTATGGAATTTGTAGAGGACATGTAACTAGGGATGCTTCAAACACCGTGGAGAACACAGTCTAGACTCAGAGTGACTTTGCTGAGGTAGAGAAGGTGCAAAAAGGTAGAGATCAGGAAACAATCACCTGCAACAATAAAGGCTGGAAAATTCCTGGGAGCCAATTTAGCAGGGAAAAAAAGTGCCCAATTATCAGGTGAACAGGAGTGAGCAACATCATGTTCTTGCAAGAACAACAGGCATTATAATGATGTACAGAAATGGGACTGCCTACGCAAGGCGTGCAAAACAATCATTTTGCTTCACTCAGTGCTACATTCTCGGTCTCAGCTGGAGTTCAGGGTCCACCTCCCTGCAAAGATGTGCAGCTGGGGTTGTTCCATCTGAAAACATTACCAGTTTTCCTCTCCTTCCTCCTTTCTTAACCTTTTGCTCTCTAATTTTTATCATTTTATTTCCCTGGTCTACTCCTTAATAATGGACATTTGTTTCTTTGGCTACTCCAGCCCCCAAACCTCGTGAGTGACAGCACGGAGCAATTCATAAAATGCACTCTCATTGTTTCAAAAATGTTGTGATTCCTGCATGATCCTTGCTCGATGCTCTCTCTGATCATCTTCAGAAGAGGGTGATGCTTGAGCACTTGCAGCTGAGGGGCCTTTCCTCCATGCTGAGCAGTCAGAGTTCTTCTCTGGCTTTTAATGTATAGACATTCTAACATCATTTTATGTTACAATATGGGCATTAATAATTTAGTAGCCTTTCAGTGGCAATATCTACAGAGAAAAGCCCAGGAACACAGCACAAGCAGAATCACCTTACATGATAAGCGTGTGACTGGGCAGAATCTTCCTGGCCTAACTGGGAAATTAATGTCACTTTTTAATCCTGGTTACGACTTGGTTAATTGAGTTTTATCTCGTTGATTGAAGCTAAGTGAGAGTTAAATATTTCTGACGGCCCAGCAGCACCCTGAGTACTGTGTGAGTGTCTCCCTGCATTTGTGTCACCTCCTGTGGCCCTTTCCAGGCAGGGGAGAGCCTCTGAGTGCCTTGTTCCTTGTCAAATGAATACTCATCTTTGTTATTGTTTTTTAATTTTTTTTGTCATGTATATATTTTCTGGAAAAGGTAGTTTTCACATCATTGACAAGGAATTTAGCCTGAGTATCAGTTCAAGTGTCCTCCTGACAGTAGGAAGACTTTCCTCAGTGTGTCATTCAGCACATATAATGACTTCCCCCTTATATTCTGAGTTTCTCGAAGTGGGTTGAAATCTAAAAATATTTCTGACAGAAGCAGTTACACCAGACATCTTAATTATTATGTTTCCAGGGGGATGACAGCCAGTGTAAGGAAAGCTGACGTGTATCCCTGCAGCTATGTGCTTTTTAGATTGGAACTCCAGGCTATTATAAATTACCTGGGAGTGAGACAGGCATGAACACGTTACATCAGATTTATACCAACTGCCACATTATGTAGTAAGAGGGCTAACCCCTTCAATTCTCACTTTATTTCTGTGCTATTGAACTTATTGATGATCATAGATATCTTATTGATGATCACAGATAGCTCAGCTATCCAAACGTGATAAAAGCTCTGCAGCCTGGTCCCCTACAGTGACTGCAGGGAAGGCAGGGCTCAGAAACAGGGCAGAGGAGCAGTGGGGATGGAGCAGTTGTTAAAAAAAAAAAAANAGGGGCAAATAGGAAAATGCTAAAATGGGCTTCTTGGATTGTCAATGAAAATAGAGTGATCTCTGTATAACTCTGAATAAATTTATTACTAGAGAAAGGATTACTTGAAAAAATTGCCGTATCATATTTTATGTAAAGACTTCCCTGCAATTTCGAGCCACAAGCAGTTGTCAGCAGCAACTGAAACATCACAATCACAAAACAAATACTGACAGACAGTAATTTGCAACTGAGATATATTGATGTCTGATTCTCTCCAGCCTTTAAAAAATGAACTTACCCACTTTTCACACATTCCACTGATATTTTCATCAACACCGCCTTCCACGAGCTTCATGAAGCCCATTTGCCTGAATATTCAATAAAGTATTAAGGTTGTTTACTGAGTTTTTTAAGGTATGAACTGTTAGGTTTCTTTTAGCCCAACTATTTTAGTGCCCTCTGACTAAATCACCAAGTCCTCACTGATGACCTGATGGGCACATATTTAATTTTAGGAGTGTGTCCCTGGAGGGATGTGCAGAGCAGTAGTAGGACACTTTCAAAGGTAAATGTAAGAAGTGATACCAGCACAGAGACCTTTGTCACCATCCCTGAAACCCCCCCTCTGCCAGGAAACCACAACAAGTTTTTATGAAACGTCACACTTCAAATTTCCAGTGCAAGAATGCTTTAAAACGATTTTAAGACTGTTTTTGCGAAGATATGTTTTATGAAAGAGAAGATCTTATGTTGCGTATGTTCCCAAGGCATTGGTAATTTCCATCATATTTCACAGTCTCCAAAGTCTCCTGGCAGCCTCTCTGTAGACCCTTCTCTAATGTCACCGAGTTGAAAACTAGAATTTCATAGAGAAAACCAGGCAGGAAATAAGTTTCAAAAAAATATTAACAGCTACCTAAAGTAATTCGATTTCTATACAGACAGATCCCATGGATTGCAACTGCAGTTTATATGTTGCACGAAGTTTGAGGAAGACTTAAGCAGAGGAACCACTGTGGTTTCTGAAAACCACAGATTTCCTGGATGTCAGTGCATTGCCAGTTTTACCTCCAGAGAGTGCTCAGCCTGCTTCTGGCATTGACAGATGGTGAGTCAATATTTAACTCATGCCATATATTTAATATATTTTTACATGCGTGCATTTTTATCCTATCTGACCTTGCAGTGTTGCCTGTGACTGTTTCATGCACAGGGAGAGGAGGCTGGGGGCAGGGAAGCAGCGTGAAAGAAAAATTCATTGCACTTCTGTCTGGATAAAAACATAATGAGACTTTGTAAGAACTCACATATGCATGAAACAAAATGTCTTCAGGGTGCCAACATTAATCTTTATTGTTCATTTTCACTAACCAGGAGAAAATCCTATGTGTGTAATTATAACCACACATAGACCACAACAAGTTTTGGCCTCTCTGTTGAGTATAGTTCTTTATATTTAGTTAAATTTAAGTGGGTACATTCACGAAGAGGCCCTTACTGCCTCGCTGCAGCAGATGAGAGCTCAGACACTGAGAATCAACCTTTCTGCTTTGAAGAATGGCTTGAGTAGAGTAAGAGAAAAAAAAGGAATTTTGTCTCTGACCCCAATGAGAGATTTTTTTGTCTGCCTTTTCAATTTAAGGTTTCTGACCTGATGATCTCATTAGCTCTCTGGATTATTTCTGCATGTCCAGGACAGTGAATAAATAAAGAGGTTTTTGCCCATATTTTGGCAGGATTTATCGATTTGGGAGAGGTTCCCTGTACTTATATTTACAAGCACCAGTGGAACACCAGCAACAAATGTCAAAATAGAAGGAAGGTGCCAAAGCTACCCATGCATTTGTCATTCACAAGATGAATCGCTGAGTAGGCCTACAGGTTAAGGAATTTCTAAGACATGGTTTTTTGTACAAAACCACAATGGGTGATGCTCTAAAAAGTGTTGATTTCACAAGGAATGATGTAGCTGCACTCCACTCAAAAGTCAACGGACAGATAGTGCCAGTTTTGAAGTCAGAAGAACTACGTAATGTTAAATACTTCAAATTTTGATTTCTATGGGGAAAGAGTGTGTCCTTCAGGTGTCTGCCTTGTTCACAGAGAGTTCACACTGAGGCACTTTGACAGGTCAAGGCGTCTGTCTCCTGTTGGAAGACAGGACAACACTTTGAAGGTCCTTCCCAGTATTGCTTTTTGGATGCAATTTGACAGGTTAATGTTTATAATCCTCACATGTCAACAGTCCCCATATGCGTGGGAGTGTGAGGTAAGGGGTAGGAACAGATTTCCTGGCTGTGCTTGAGCAAACAGAAGCAGTGGCAGTTTCAGAAGGTTTAAAAGCAGTGATGTTTTCAGGTTGATGGGCTCATTGAAGAAGAGGAGGTCTCTATTTCATATTCAGATGGTTCTGCTGGGGTCCTACCACAGGTCAAATCCTTTAACTTTCCCCCACGTGGGTACCCAACTCCAAACTAGAGATAACAATCTATTTTTTTCCCCATTTCAGTTGTAGGGCTGTTAAGGAAGAAAATCTTATTTCTCCGTGTGTAAAGATGTCAACTGACACCTTTGGTGGAGGTAGCATAAAAATAATCACGTTACTTGGGGTAAAATGCTGCTTTTCCCTCATAGCTACTGACAAAGCCTGAGGATTCGTGTTGGCTGCTCACCCTGGAAGAGCTGGACTGAGGTCTCTTGGAATGCTGCCTGTGCTTGACTTGCCTTCCCAAATTCGCAGGTATGGTGAGGTTAAATTTGACTTGGAGCCTGTTTTGTGATTTGTTTGGACGTCCCATACTTAAACAACACAGAGAAAAGAAGAAAAAGAAAAAAAAAAAAAGCCTCCCCAAAACGAACCACAGAATTCAAAGTGAAAGATTTTGAGAAGGTAATTGCAGCCACTGCCTCACCCTTTTCTTTGTGTTTGTGCTAAAACCCAGAAGCTGCACTTTTTCTTAAATATATAACAATTTGCCCATTGAGAAATAACTTATTGTGCAGCTTAAAGCAAGTATAGATCTAATTGGCTCAATGGAATACTATGATACAACGCCTGGAATTTTGCTCCTGCTCCTTCCAATTCAGAGCAGAGACCATTCTTTAAAAATTCTAAATTTTTAATCAAGGCTTTCAGGCAATTAATACAAGCAGTAATGCAGTAATGGATTTTACCTATGTGCTCATTCTTCTTACAAGGCCTTAATATTTATCAGCATGCCAGAAAAGAAAAATAAAAATCAGCCTTAATAGTGACAGTGAGGCCATCTGTCAGTGAGCAGTTCCAGAAGAGCAATGTAAGAAAGGCATTGCTTTCATCTGTTGTACTGTTTTACAAATTTGATGTTTTGTACATACTAATTAAGAAAAAAAAAACCCCAAACCCCTGAAAAAAGATCATGAGTGTCTGTTAATTGTTTTACTTGTATGCTTAATTTCAACTCATGTCTTCTCACCGTGTTTGGGCATTTTACAAGAGGTAAGAAAGAAACTTCTGCAGTAACAACCTTATCCTAGGAGCTGGTTCAACAGGAGATTTTTTTTTTATTTGAATGCTATGAAACTGCCATCAACTCTTCTCTTTGATTAACTGAAGAAAGTAAAGCTACACAAATTTCTCCAGCCTTTTTAATTATCAGCTCCTTGAAATTAATTGAATTTGCAAAGACAATACTTTCCACTTTTTTCTCAGCTTCTTCAGATCAAGATGTTATCAGACACCTTAGATAAGGGAGATGTGTGAAAAGACAGGATTGAATAGACCTCATCTATATTTAACAATGGCTTTAGCTGAAATGAAAGACAAAAATCACATTTTCATCTCCAGTGGAAAAGAGTTCTGCAAGTGATGGAGTCCTGCTGTAGAATTCTGTTTATCAGTACAAATATATATAAATAGAAATCACATTTTACAGGGTATAGAAATTGTAGATTTAAACATTTGCTCGTATTTTTATGACAATTTTTGTGTGAAGTAGACATAAAATAAAAGAGGACAAAATGACACCTTGTACCAAAAAAACCCCATCCAAGCAGAAAACAAATTCTTTACAGAGAGAGTGTCTAGGATGTTGTATAGAGAGTCAGGTATGAAATGATATGAACTTATCTTCATAAGTTCATACATTTCCAGGCCTAAATTCTTTAAAAAAAGTGTTTACAAGGTTTTTTTGGCTCCTTCTTTTAAGTTACCTCTACAAGAGTTGGAACACAGGCACACAATTTGAAAACTGAGGTCATGGTCCTTCTAAAAATCTAAAAGAGCTTAGCTGTGAAATCAGAAATTAAATTGGAATCATTTGTGCTTCTCTTTCAACAAGGCAGGAGCCCAGACAGGTAGATACCTACTGATAGATGCCAATAGGTACCTATTGTCAATGACAAATAGGATAGATGTAGATGAGGATTTTTGCCCATGAGAATCTTGTGAAATCCCTCAAGGATGTTGCCTTGGCAATTTTTCCAAAGTCTCTACCAAATGTGGGGAGATCAAAACTGGACACGGTGTTCCTAGTGTGACTTCAGTGCTGCAAATAACTGAGTGACTCCTTGGTCTTTATCCTTTTTTCCTCAATATTAGGATTTCTCCACTGAGAACATCCACTGAAAATCCAGATCGATTTGCTATCAGATTCTTCTTCCAAATCAAGGAATTTTTAAATTTATTTTCCTAGTGATCAGCGTAAATGGTTGTTTCTTTTTAAAGGAAGCTCGAAGGTCTTGAGGCCAGCAAAACTGCTGACACAGAAGTTACACAAGAACATAGAACACCACAGTGATTGAGGTCAGTGGAGATGCAGATTAGATTATTTAGCTTGGTTTTTTTTATTTTAAAAGGACAAGTTGTAATACACAGTTTTAATGGCAAACTTATACAACACAGATGAATATGACCATGTTCATCTTCTAGACTGTTCCATCAGACAGAAATCTGGGTGTCTTTATATGACTCTTGCCCGTCATGGATGTAAAATTAGACTTTTAATGAGGACTCTACAAAATTGCTTGGCTTTAGCCACAGTTTTAAAAAATCTACAGTAAATCTTGGACTTTGATTCCATGTATTGCAGAGACAGGAGCTTTTCAGAAAACCCTTGTTTTGATTTATGTCCCTCATGACATTTGCAGATGAAGACATTTGGTATTTTATTAAGGATCCCCTTGTAAGATCTCACCATCTGTAAGTTGGGAATTTCAACAGGCAGATTTGTGGGTTATTACTTTTCTAACACAAGACTAAATTGTGGTGTAAGTTAAGGAGAAAAACAGAACTGCCAGGTTTCTTTACAGTCATTTCCATCAAATAAGTATTATATTTTTATTTTTTTGTCTCAATTTTTTTGGTGATACTCAGCATATCCAGTATATCCAGTTAAGAGAATGTGTCTAAGAGGAAAAATACTGCAGTGACTAGCAAATTAGATGATTGATCCTATCTTTTATCATATTTTGAGAGAGAGAGATTATACCTGTAGTGGACTTGATCACAATTTATGATTATGATTAATAGAGCCTTTTTTTATTAGCCCTACTGTTTAGATTCCATTCCACATTTTCAAAAGCTTTAGCAAGCAAAAGGTCTTCCAGAAGAAATATAATTGTAAAGTAAAACAGTGTTTTCAGCTGAGCTCCTGTGTGGGAAGAAGCAACGTGAAAGACAGATAATTATCCCTAGATAAAACATCAATTACTTTTTCTATTTTTGTACATCAAACCTTCTTGCCTTACCGTGTGCTGATAAAATGGAACAAATATTTTCCAGAAAATCTAAATCTGAGTGTGGCTCAATGTCTAGACTGCTTGTTAGACAAGGGGAGGGGGAAAAGAAGGAGGCAGCTAAACCTCTGTGAGCTGTTGAAGGGTGAGGAAAGGCACCCCAGGAGATGACCCAGCCTTCTCCTGTCTCTCTTTTACCTGAACAAAGCCAGTTGATTCCACCTTGTCTCACAGATCATGTTTGTTAGAGCTGGGATCATTACTTCTCTCTTTCTGTGGATATGAAGTGGTCATAAGTGTGTTTAAATATCCCATATTACACAGATGTTAATCTAGCCAAGGTCTAGGGCTGAACAGAACAGGCAACTGGTCTATATCTTATTTAGCCTGGTTATATTTTCCAGGATGGCTTTTTTCCCCCTTTACCAGCAGCATGGCATTATTAGCCGTAGCATGGATTATGAACCATTTCTGTAGGACTGCTGGTAAATCAATTACATTTGCCTTGGTGGTTATTTCTTCTTGAGTATAATAACCTGATCCTCTGGGATATTATGATGTGATTTTTCAGATCATGCCTCTATATATTGAAATAGGGTTAGAATTCAACATTGTCTTCTGAAGTGGTTGCAGTTCCTTTTGCCCTTGTGTTTCAGGCACACTCAGTACTTCTGTTTGTGGAAAACCATCAACTCTCCAACACCAGGACACTTGATTTGGAATGAGTCCTGTTGGACAAGTGTTCCCCAAATTCAGAGTCGAGCTCTGAGCTTCTGCCCCAGTATCTATCCTCACTGGGATCCTTCCTTTTTTTGGAAGAAAAATAATTTAGTCTGGTTTAGACCGATCAGGCATTGAAAACTCTGCTGTCCCATTGGAAAGATTGCCAGCAAGGCAAAGATTTTAAAAAATACACCTGACCTGCTGTTGATAAAGAAGGGCATCTCAGATGAAATGAGAAAAGATACATTCAGATCACTTATAAATTCTGCTCTGATAGCAGCTGTTCTTTCCTCCCCTCTCTGCCCACAACACTCTGTCAATGACCTGCAATGTCAGGCCAACTACACCAATTCCTGGTGGATTCTGCCAGCAAAACACACAAGTCCAGCTCTGCTGAAAAACCCAAACTGAATGCACACTCGTGCAGAAAAAACCTTCTTAACCTTCGGGGGCTGTACATCACCCAAGTGGTGTCGGGATCTGTGTACAGCATCCCAAAGAAACCAAGGCTCCTGCTGAAGGAGCCTGGCCACAGAGCATTGTGCACCAAGGCTGGAAGAGTCTCTGTTGACACACACCGGGTTTTAGTTCTTGCAGTTCTCACCACAAGTATTTCATCTGGCACTGAAGGACAAAAAGAGACAGGTTTGAAAAATGTGTAAGAATGGCTTTGTTTGTTAGCACGCACTGACTGTGAGAATTTGACATGACCTTGGTTTCTCGTTTTTCCCTTGTACAGTGTTTCATAACTAATTCCCCCTTTAAAAGCAGGATATTTCTTTTCTTGGTTGAAAAAAAGAGATAATTCTAAACTTAAGCCGCTTTTCCTAACGTTACAGTTGCAATCATGCTGATATATTCTCCCAACCTTTTGTAGCCTACCTCTAAATTATTTGTTGAGCAACTGTTATCTTTCAATCACATGCTCTTGCTCCCTTTATTTTCAATATTCAAGGTTCAAATGTGTTTATTTCCTTACACAAATCAAACTCCTCCAAGCCCATTCACCCACCACCCACTCAGTCTACAATTTTCTCCCTCTAACACAGCAAAAATCTATTTTTGACCCCTGTCTAACAAATAGAAATATCAACATAAATTCCTTCTAATTCAGACATGACATGACAGCTATTTCAACATCTGATTGCATTTTGCTTTTCATCACAGCTCTTATGTCTTCACTGATTATTTAATTATTCTTTAGAAAGTATTTAAAAATAATGGTTTACAAGAAGTTTAAAACCCAGCCTTCACTGACTTCTGTTCCTCTAATTTATGGGATTCTTTCCCCACTTCTGACAGGGAAGAGCTCTGTGACATTTCTGTGTCACCTAAAGAGAGGATGCTCAGTGCAGATCCTTCTGGGCAGATACTCGGTAAAACATCCCTGGTAATCTTAACAAAGATATTTGAGGCTTCTGATTTATAAGTCTCATTTATTTCCCTGTCTTTAAGATGAAGAAGGAAATTTTCATGGGTTACCTTAGATGGCTGAAGTTCTCTAGGGAAAAAAAAAACAAACCACAAAAACCAAACAACAAATAAAACCTTGCCCCAGTATTTCTGTTCTTGAAGAAACAAACATTGAATAAATAAAAAAAAAAGTTCTAGAACTTTGCAGCCACAATTGGACTGTTTGCAGCTGAAAACCCATCAGTAAAGCTTTCACCTGAGGTATGTTCCCAGTTGCTAAACAGCTTGGGCATTATCTGAATCTCTTATCCATAAAGTATTTAGACTTTATAATGAGATTTTTGAGAGACATGGATTGATTACCTCTTACCCACATTTAGAAAATGATACCCCCTCCTGGATTTTAGTGTCTGTTTCCACTAATGTCTGCAGTTCAGAATCCTATCATGTATTTAACCACCATCTAGCTATACAATCTCTGCAATACAGGAAAACACCATTACATCTGAAATGAGCTGGATTCCAATAAGTTTTCTCAGCTTTATGGCTGTTGCTAATGCTAAAAGGTTGTGGTATTTCATGCTTCTATTTCACCCAGAATGGATTGAACCTCTCTAATCCTTTGCTTCTCTCTTTGCCAATTGCCAATAATCCAGCTGTGTCCCATTCCCAGCCTGGGCTGCATGGCTGCCTGGTTTCCCTGCATGGTGCAAAATGTGCATTTCTATGAAGCCAATGAACAGACTTGGCTTGCAAGTGCAAGGTTCAGGCTGAGCTCTAACAGATTTAAAAAAGAAATGCAGAGGCAAAGAAATAAAGATTGGGTGAGGAAGGGTAGGGAGAGGGGTGTGGGGATAGAACAGCAGGGCAAACAATATTTTGCTTCAGAGAATGCACAAGAAATTCTAGTAAAGCAAAGCAGGAACTTTTGAAATTCCAGACAGGAATAGGAGATGTAGATCAATCCTGTATTTCACTCATTAGAGGTGGGAAACTTCCTCTCCAATGGCATAAAAAGAGTGGAAGTAGATAAAAGATTAATAAAGTCACTGACTACTGAGAGCCAAACACTTACAGAAACTCCTTTCCTACAGAAGAAAATGATTGCTTACTGGTGGGTGTAGAGCAGCAAAGCAGGACTCCAGTGGTGGCTGAGGTTTCTGGCTGTGACGGTCATTTCCTTGTAAATGACAATTGAAAATGGCAATGCTAATCACGATGATGAGCACAGGCTGAAAAAGTGTAAAGAGAAAGAGTAGGTAATAACAAAATAATGAATACCATTAATAATCTGTTAAGGACAGTAGCAGACATAGCTCACTGCTGAACTAGCCCGTATTTTATTCATTCTTCTGAATATTTTGCTCCTACTGAGCACACAGAGAAAGGGACACAGGATAAATTCTACTTTTCTGAAGAGAGGCCGAGTAGAAACCCAGTCCTGTCACCCACTGGCCTGACCTTGAAAGCCTTGTTGTGGGAATGTGAGTGTCCGTGTTTGAAACACAAAGTTAAATTCATATTAGCTGAGGGCCCTGGACCTTTATTGTCCAGGCAAGCTAATTAATTTATCACTTTATTAAGGACCTTGTAGAATGTAAAATCTTGCTTGTTAGCATGTTAGCAGGGCTGTAAACTGAGCACTCTCTTCAGATTGTAATAGAACCAGCTTTATGAGAGCACGGGGATTATAAAAGCTTCCTCCGCAGCACATATCTGATTTAAATTAATAAAAGCACTAATGAAAAATCATCTTGGGGATGAGATAATAGACCTGCTATGAGACCTGCAGTACCCAGTCCCCATGGAATACAGACACTGAAATTCACAGCCTAAATTCATTGCTCTTTACTGAAGTCTGTAACATCAGAACCTAAATGTTTAAACCAAGGTATGACCAATTGAAGGCCTGAATTTGTATCAGCAGTCCCTGTGTATTTTGGAGATTACTCAAGCATAGGGAACATAACAATATTAACATTATTTCTGCTCTAGCAAAAGTTTTGTGCTTTCTTTGGTAAGCAGTTTTTTATTTCCTATTTGCAATTATTTACTGATGAAAGACACTCCCCATGTAATTTCCTGGCTCTGCTGCCTGGCATCTAAATGCATATTTTTGAAGTAATTCTTATTTCCATTTCTCACTTTTCTTCATTATTCCTTACCAGCCTCAAGACACTGGCCTTGCTTTGGCAAATATTAATTTTACTTCTTCAGTTTGGATTTGACTGATAATTTTCTGCATTTCAGACAGGTAGGTTTTTGTAATTTTCAGAAACATCCTGGGGATGAGTGACAGCAAAAAACCATTGTATGCTCTCAATTTGTTACACTTTCTTCCTCTGGAAAAATGGATAAAGGTGTTTCTTCTTCACTGTCTAAATTGGGCAACACAACTTTATCATGATTCTTAAAATAAAATGGGCTTGCCTAGGAGATTTAATCATACCAGTCATAGGAGTTGTTTGTAATTTAGCCCAGCTAAGATTATGGCTTCATTAAACTTTATGTAAAATGTGTATGAAGAGCAACATCCTCATCCCCTCTCCTCAAAGTGAAAAATAAAACCTTATCACACTCAACTTCATGGCTAAATAGCCCGCTGGAAAAAAAGTATAGACTAAGAGATTACATCTGGTTGGGACTTTTTTCCTGGGTAGGGAAAACAAGGCAAAAAGTTATTTTAATAACTTGTAGAAATTTGTAAATCCTGTTGAAAAAGTGGATCTTAGAATTTCCAGTCCAGGAGTACAAAATTATCCTTTTCATTCCTCATTGAACATAGTGAACTTTGCTGGGGACAAGTCCAATTTCTTTCTCTTCACTTCTACTCACAGAGTACCCATTAAACACAGGTCAAGGAGCCAGCAGAGCCCTCCAGAACCTCAAAGAGATGGAACAAAACACTCCCAAGGAGTCTGGGGATGTGAGCTGGAGCTTCCCTGGCATAGAGAGAAGCGTGCAGGGAGAAGTCAAAATTATGAAGATTCAAAAGAAGGACTGGAAAAAGTGTAGGAAAAAAGCTCAGGGTAGGGTTTGAACAGTGGAAAGCAGCAATTGTAATGCTGGAAGAGGATTTTGTAGCCAAGCACCTAAACTATGATGAATAGAGCCAGGCAATGCACTTTGGTGAAAAACACAGCCTGAAGGCAATTTTGGCAGTCTCCCTTTTTATCCTTGAGGATCTAGATGCTATGACTGGAAATAGATTCAGAATCCTGTAGGGAAATACTGATTTTTTAAATGGAAACAGCTAGGAAAGGCTCGAACAGTATTTATCATCTGCTCTGAGGAAATCTGTTTTGAGGTTAAAGTCACGGTTCCTCTTTTAAAAATCTGATTTTATTTTGGTCTTCTGTCTTCTGGATGCTTCTCATGTCTCTTGGGAGAATTGGAAAAACTGGAATTCTGACAACCACCATCGTCTTTGTCTAAGAACTGCTCTCATCCTACATTTTAAGTAGCCCTCCATTAAACTCTTAACCTTTTTCACCTAATTTCACATTCTTTCCATGTATTTCACATCCTTATTATGGTTAGAAAGTTGGTAGATGATGTTCCTTTAGATTTAATTTTCTAGCTTTCTCAACTCTCCTGCCAATTTCTAACTAGAATTGCCACACATTTCAGAGAGAAGGCAGCAGTGCTGAGATCTGCCTCCAGGCAGATGTTCCAGTCAAGATTTCAAGTTTTTCTGCAGCAGAGGAAGCCCTCACAATGCTGCTGACACCCCTGGGAAAGCAGGAGACAAAAGGAGGAAAAATGTTTGGGTTAGACACCCAGAGAAAAGCCTGTGAATGTTTTCTTGTTATTAGGAGAGGTTTATTAAAGGTCTTATGTTAATGAAAATGCTTGTACAATCAGGCATGGCACTTCTTTCTGAAAGGAATGATAATATGCCCTTTGCCGTGGCTCGGAAGGGATTCTTATTTTAAACCTCATGTGCTAATAGAGCAACCTTGCTTTGAAGGCAGTGTCCACTGCAAATATCAAACATATTTATAGGTAGGTACAAATATGCATTTGTGAACTGTCTGTCAACTTGCTCTCCTTCAGCCTTTCCCAGGGTTTGGGGAGACTGCCTGGAATGTCACCCCATCAACTGAAACCACAGTGAGAGCTGGCCAGCTCCTGGAGATAAAGCACCGAGAGGATGCTATTCCACTTCACAGCAGTAGCTGATGCACTCTCTTCAGTTTATTTTTCTTTCTTTCGGGGTTGTTTTTGTTTGTTTGCCTTTTTTTTTTTTGGTATTTCGTTGTATTTTCTTCAACATGCACTCTTCCTTACAAATCATCCATCCTGTTTTGTTATTAGGTGGCAGTGAGACAACAGAAAGAAACTTTCCTCTAAAATATGATTTAACTCCCAAGGGGACAAAAATACATCTTATTTGCATGCAGGAATTCATTGTAACAAGGCAAATATCATTAAAAAAATTCTAGAAAAGAAGTCTACACCTATTTATACCATTATTTCACTACACCACTTCTCTAAATTTATTATCTTTAGTAAAATCTCTTTCTGTATCATTTTAAGTGCTGTCCTAACGGCAAAATTTGGATAGCAATTTCTTTCTGGTCATCTCTCCTCCTGTCAGAGAACAGGAGTGCGTGGCCCCCAACTTGCTGAAATCAGCAGTTCTTTCCTCTGGCTGCCGTGGGCTTTGGGAGAAGATTGTTTGGATTTTACAGGATTATCACTGCTCAGAAGAGAGTGAACAGGAGCTGCCACTTGCTGGGTCAAAAAGAAACCCTGTCACTGTCTTGCTTCAAGACAATGATTCCAAAATCGTGAAAAGCAGTTTTTAAAACAGCTTGAAGAACTATGTTTTCCCCATATTCTTGTTTTCCCTTGCTCTCCATGATATTTACTCAGCCCCTCATTCCCTAAACTCATTGCATCTCAAAATATGCCCCTGGAATTGGAGCCTGCTCTGTCATTCACCCTTTTCAGAACAGCACAATGACAAACTCGAAAGCATCACCTCAGCCCACACCCAGAGTTCTGAGGGAGAAACAAATCCTTGCAGAGCTGTGGAATCCGTGTCCCCACAGAAGCAGTGAAGTGGGTTGAGTGTGCACGACGGGATTCTGGAAAACGAAAGGATTTGGAAGAAACGAGCGGTGACCTGTGCTAATCAGAGCGGTTTTGTCTCTCTGCCAGGACATGTTTACACTTAGGGGATGCAGCACAAGTTGGCAGGATTTTTTCTCATCACAGCTATGTGGGATTTTTCTGTGCATATCAGCCATCATGAATTTTCTGACAATAATTGGAAGTCAACTTCTGTTCCCTTTTCTGCTTCGAGTTAAACCGGGGTAACTCTAGAGTGACTCGAGTTGAAATTCTTTGCAGTGCTGTAGGAGTGGACTTCTTGTATTTCACATTTTGTAATACAAGAGAAAAAGTCTCTCTTTTTAATGTGATTGCAGCCACAACTCCTGCCATAGCTTGGACAGATATTGCCTCCTGCCAGGTGCTTTTTAAAGCAGAATATGAAAAAAATCCTGCTTGTTTTGTAGGATATTCACTGTCACAGGCTTTAAAAAACAAGTATTCAAACCAGCATAATATTTCCAAGTCCACCTGTGGTTAATGAATTCAAAGTCCTGAAGCTGTGGATGTTTTCAGCTCAGGAGGGCTGAAGATGTCAACAGCCCCACTGCAGAATGAGGCATTCTCTGTCCCCTTCCTCCTATTTCTGTGTGTGCAAGGAGGAGCCTCCATGCATTTGGAACTTCAGCAGAGAGACAGGAGTCTGCATCTCTTTCAAATCATCCAGAAGAGAGGGAAAAGGCCTCTCCAGGGAATGCCAGAAACTCGGAAAATACACATAGAACAAAAGACTTTCTCAAACGTTGAACTGTTGGCTGCCCACCAAAACTCATGAAGAAATACAGTTTGTAGCTTAAAGAAATTGAATTTGACTGATTTTGCAGTCCAAGAAGGCTTGGAAATTGATTTTATGAAATTTCAGTGCAGCTATGTCATTGGGTTTTGGCCTGCTCTGAGCTAAAAATACTCTAAAGACCCTTCTGACAACAAAACATGCAAATCCAAATTCACATCCAGCATCTAAACCCCAGCCTGTTCTGCCTTCAAGATCAAGAGTTTCTGAGCAAAGGTTTCAGTTTTCAGAATTCTTTTATTTAATTCTAAACAATTTGTTTTAGTTCTTCCACAAAAAAAACCCTCCAACTTTTTAAAAAATATTTTTTTGATACCTTATTTTTCAATAAGGAATCCAGAAGAGCTGTAACTGAGACAAATATTCAAATATTCTCCATAGGACACAGGACCACAGTGCAGGAGGATCTTTTCTTTACAGATGCTCTTTACCAACACGTGAGTTACGGAGAATTTTTATTTGAAACAGCTGCTGGAATGGTATCTTTATGAGAATGCATAAAAGAGAGTGATAAATATATATGTGTACACCCTCATACAGATGGCAGCCTTTCAACAGGGTGAACTACTCACTGCTAAAACAAACCTCCTTTGGGTTTCTGTCTATCCTGTGAGCCAAATTCCCATTAGCACTTCCTTCTTCCAGGTGCATCCTTCTGCCAGCACAAATCCACACAAAGATATCTTGGTGAAGATCCCTGCCTGGCTGGTTTTTTCAGTAATTTACATTTGAATCTTTTTTTCCCCTCAGAAGAGTTAAGGATAATAACCTAAGAGGAACCTAAAAAGCCCTGGAAACAGAAATATTGATAGGAATAATAGCTAAAGACTGGTAGGATTACAGGAGGGGGAGAGGGTGGGGAGGGAAGGGGGTTGTTTTATAAACCTCTTTTTTGTATTACACAGGAAAAGACAGTCCCTGTCCCCAAGGACTGCCAGTGGAAATGGCCAAGGGGACAAAAGTCAGACAAGGAGGAACCACTTGCTCAAGGACACACTGAGCACCTCTGGGGCAGAGCTTGGATCTCCTCATTCCCCATCCAAAACCAAACTCTTGCTGAAGTTCAGGTTTGTTGTCAGTTCTTTTAGAGGACAAAACACTATTTTAGCAAAATATTTCCAAATAGATCTCTCAGTATTGGAAGGCAGCGGTTCATGTTAGGCCATATTAATTATATATTATATATTCTATTAACTGGTGCTGATTCTTTGTGGCCTGTGGAAGCAATACCCTCAGTACATCCGTGGCACTTGCACACATTGCTCCAGAAGACAGAGACATGTGCAGCATCTGCCTTTTTTTGCTTGACTGTGTTTCTTTTGTTTCACTCTGTGCTCCTTCTGCTCCTAATTTCTTGCAGAATGCACCTTACCAGGAGGGTCAGATTGGCACCAGATGCTAAAGATGACTTATATTGCCAGTAACTAGCAAGCATTTTCCACTTCAGCTCAATTGTAAGCCGTGCATGGACCAGACAAACCATCCACCTGCTTTCGAAGGAAAGCCATATTGCTCTGTTACCAAAAGAAAAGGAAATGGATGATTTAGATAAACAGTTATGTTGCTGGCACATGCTTTAGCAGTGGCTGCTGCAGTATGAAAATGAAATGGCCCTGCTAATGAACTCCTGTGAAGTGCTAATGACAGGTGATGATGTGCAGCAGACCACATCAAGCTCTGCTGGCTTGCAGCAATTCACACACACAGAGTTTGTTCTTCTGGATGGTTCAGGGGCACCTCTGAGAGGGAGACCTTTACCCAGATTGTGGCACAGCAGAAACCCTTAGATTCTTACAAAATGAAAACCTGCTCGTGACGTGCCTGGTTGCTGGGATCAGAAATCCAACAGCTCCCACATTGTCTTTCTGAGGAGTGTTCTTGGCCATTGCCAAGAGATTCCCACCTATTAGCGTCCAGCAGATTTTCCTTGTATTTATGCTTCATACCCTTAGCCAAACACAGGTTTCATTGTGACATGATATTAGCAATAAAAACCATAAAATGTCAATATATTTTATGCCAGTTTATGTGAGATAATGACGCACAGAGGAGTGCATTTTCAGAGTGTCAAATAAACCTTGCCGACAGCAGGAGTTGCAATGGGGTCACACTTGTGGCAGCTTGGGGTTGTGCCTCTGAGCTCCCAACAGGTCCTGCCAGCTCAGTGCTTCAGCTGCGGCAATTCCTGCTTGTTGATCAGGAGCTTTCCCGGGAGCAAATCTCCCCAGGGAAGCGTCGTGGCTTTTTGTTCCTCCCGATGAGCAGCGGGCTCTGGGGTGGCAGCTGGGCACAGGAGGTCTCCCAGTGGCAAAGGACATTATCAGGTGGGGGTGCCTGACCCTCTTCTTCCCAGAGCTCAGTAGTATGGAGCAGTTTTCACAATCAACGTAGTTTAAGTGATATTAGAGTAAGCAGTGAGAGCTGGGCTCTTCCTCATGGGTATTTTGAAGACCAACTGTTCAGCCAGAGGTAAGTGAATTGTTTTCTCTTTCCTCATTATTTTGTTTTCGAGAGCCTTAATTTATCATTTGGAAAGCGCTTTAAGATCCTTTCGCAGAGCTGGCTATAAAAATGCAAAGTATTAGGGAAACAAAATCTTATGAACAATTAAAAATTAATCACCTCCAAGACGGAGCTTTCAGAAAAAATTTCCAGTGGAAATAAAAAGACTTGCTCTATTCACAGGAAAATTGAAGAAAACCAACCACATCCAACAGGGGGAATGTTCTTTTGTCCCTTGTCCTGATGCCTTCCTTTCCTCCTCTGCAATCCCGGGATGTTCACACTGCCATGGGAAGCAGGAGAATGGAGAACAAAGAGAATTGCCTGGAAAACTGCAAAGTGGAGATGCCCGTGCAGTGCTTGCTGGGAGCCTTGGGGCAGGCTCTCCCCACCAGCACTGGTTTAAATAACTGCTTTAGCCCTTCTGGGGAGGGCTCATCTGGCTTGAAACGGGGCTGGCACTCCCCAGAGAAAACAGCCAGAGGCTGCCAGAGACAGAGGCAGATGTGCCTGGGGAAGGTGTGGATGGAAAGGGATTGATCTGTAGAGGCAGGAATGGGGAGGAGTTGGCGTTTGGGGCTCAAACATTTAGCTGGAGGTCAGTCATGGGGAGTGTAGGTTGAGAGGTGCTCCTTGGGACAGGAGGAACCATGGCAATGTGAGGATATCACACTTGTGTCAGTCCTGAGGTCACTCTCATATCCTAGAAGCTTTATGTTTAAAAAGTTTCCTTTATGCAATGTCCTTGTGGGCCTTTTTTCTGTGAAAGTGAAAAACTAGTCATTTTATCTGTTCAGATATTTTTTCCCCCCCAGCTTCAATTATTTTTAATTGATGTTTCAAGTTTTCTTTTTACAATGTGCTCAGAGCTACTCTTACACCAGGAAAAAAAAGAATAATTCAGCAAGCAAGCTATGAATGCCACATTTTTTAATGGTGAAAAAGACTAACTTTCTGAATCTTGATAGAAATCGCTTCACAGACTGCCTTTTTTTTTTTTCTTTTTTTCAAACAAAAGTCAAGCAGTCCACATGCTGCCAGCTCGAGAGTGTAAACAAATCTGTTTTTCCGGATTCCCTTTGTCAAATCGGCCTCCAGCTGGAATAAGTTGTCTCAAATGAAATGGATCAGGCACATGAAGCAATAATTACAGCCTGGCTGTGTGTTGAGAACAGAGAGGCAGCCTCAGATCAAGGGCAGCAAGAGGGGGCGCAGGAAATACACACAATTTTTTGAATAGAAGCTGGGAGCCCAAGCCCAGGGAATACTGCGTTAAGGGGATGTTAGGGAGAAGACAGCAATCAGCAGGCTGTGGAAATCACTCTCTGCATATCTGGAGAGTGATTTTTCTGGCTTCAGCATGCTGGGCACTCTGAACCAGACATCACGTGAGAGCCACCCTGCCCATCCTCTCTTGGTGATCAAACACGGATCTGCAGAGGCAGGGAGAAGCTTCCTCAGCGGGATGGTGCCTGAATCAGCCTCCCACAGGACATGGAAATGCTTGGATTAACTTTCATACCTTGCAGGAGGACTAACCTCTTTGCAACAGCTGTTCCCAAAGGACCTTAGCAGAGGAAAATCTGGCTTTGCTTTGTATGGGAAAAAAACCCCTCTTTAAAAAACCCTGAGCACCAGGTACTCCAGGCTGTGACAGTTTGAGTGGCTCTATGAACCTCAGAGAATTTGCTCTTTCTGAGGGGTGTTTAATGTGCCCTCAGGGCCAAGCCCCTTGGCCATTCAGGCTTCCTGCAGCCTGGCTGCATGGAGAAAGCATTATGGAAAATTTTCCAAGGAGTGAAGCAGTTGGGTAAAGTTGTTCTTGCCTTGGCCAAGGGTCAGGTTTTGGAAAAACTCGGTGAAGCTCCTTAATGGGAGCTGATTACTCCTTAAGAGCCACTTTAGACTATCACAAAGGGCAGCACAGCAGTGACTGCCAGGCTCTGCCCTGTCATTCCAAACCCTCTGGAGACACCCAGGGAGAGAAAGCTTGGATTAGCTTGGCAGGAAACCCAAGCCAGTCCCCTGGTGCAGTCGAAGGCTGTAGAAGAAATCAAATTGCATCAAATTGCTCTCAGGAGATAAGGCCATGCTCTCCAAAAGAAAAGAAGAAAGGGTGAGATCCTACACAATGACCATTCCTTGAGAGCTCATCCTGACCATTCCTTGAGAGCTCATCCTGACCATTGACTTAGGGACAGCAAATAACAGTTTCTACATTTTTTTTCCCCAGAAAACATCATTATGAAAACAAATAAAAACTGGTGAACCATAATAGTGTCTTGTTTGAAGGCCACGATTCTAAGAGATGTTAAGATTCTGCACTGAGTGCTGCTCCAGAAAATAACAGCATTAAAAATTATATTCTTTGCTTAGATTATCATTTTGTTCACTAAAATTTAAACCTACCCTGAAAATTTGTGGAGAAATAGGGCAAGAGCAAACACCAAGGAGCAGGGATATCCCCATTTTATATTCAGTCACTTCGTTTCATATAGTTTTTGACTGCAGGATTGAAGAAAGTTTTCAGTCTGAATATTTATTTAGGCATTATTTAGAACATTTCTTATTCAGACTATCATTGTTTGTTCTTTGAGGAAAAAAAAAAAACCAGAACAGGGAACAAACAAACAAAACCTCAAGCCCATATTATTTTGTTTAAAAGTCCTAAGTTTTTATTTGGTAAATAAGATTTGTTTTGAATTAATCTGAAATTAACAGAGCAGTTTTTAAGTTGTCAACACCGTCAGCTTTTGATTGTCAACAGCTTCATTTTCCCACAGCACTAAAGTGCAACAGCATAACTAATTCACATCACTACAGAGACAAACTTATTTGCTGCTATAGGCTCAGAGAGGAAAAGTTATAGATTCCCTAGGAATAAGGGAGTTTAGATTTAATAATGTAATTAAAATGATTTTTAAAAAGCATCAGACTTTGAATACATCCTTTTCTCATGACTGAGATATGAGTGGTTTGTGTTGATCAGATGATTTTTGTGAGGTTGTTATTCCCTTACAGACAAAATAAAATGTTTCATACATAGGGAAGGATATGCATTAGAATTTCTACTCAGATCACATGAAGTCATAAATTTATTTGAAGAAACAAATTTTTTTGGCAGGAATTGGGTTTTATGGTTAATTTACAGCATTGCCATAAAAAAAAAAAGGCCCTTCCTCTAGGAGTAGCAATGCTGTGTTTGAAATCTTATCTAAAAAGTATTTTTGAGGAATTTTCATTGTAGGAAAGAAGGTAGAACTGAGTACTTGGCATGTTTTGACAGTTCCTATTTAAGTTTGCATTTGCATATAATGATATGCACTGTCTTTATTTCCAATGGCATTTTTATTCAACTGATGGGTTTTGTTACGTTTAATTGGAAGGACCTTTCCCCCTATTTTCCCAACACTCCACCAAAAAGTTACTTGTGCTATTTATTTTTTATCTGAAGCTGTATTTTGTCTGTCAAAACAGTAAAGAATGATGGGCTCTTTTGACTTACAGTTTTTATCTGGCTGGACAAATCTGCATTTAAGCATCTCAGATGAATGCATCTTTTTTTTTCAAAAATGAAAAACACCTCAAAAATCTTTTGGTGGGAATAAGAAGCATGAAAAAACCTCCTCAAAATTAATAAGCAGGTTTGACAATTCTCTTCTTTGTCAATAATTCAAGTCATAAAAGTCCATGAAGCTCTAATTTTGTTAATATTCATTAGAGCTTTTCTCTTTTTGTTAAAGATACTGCCTTTGGTCTTCAGTTTATCACAAATTAATTAGAATATAGTAGGTAGTGCGGTTTTTTTTTCCCCAAACATTCCCATGGATGTACTGCCTACAGGCAGGAATATACACAGGCTGAGTTTGTGTGTAAGATCTGCTTTTTATTTCTTTATTTAAGTCACTAACAAACACTGTCTATGTCATTAGTGATGGGAAAAGCGTTCCAGATGGATTTGTTGTTTTGTTCTCTATTAGCAGAACGAAGGAGTTGGGAGGGTGCAAGTTCTTGGTGACACGGATTTTTATCTAATTAAAGAAGCGCACCAGCAGTTGGTACAAAATAATTTTCTGAGCATACTAATAAATGTCTAGAAGAATTCGAAGATAGATTGTGGTTTTTTGTCTGGATCCAAGCTTGTTGAGTTGCTTTTTTTATTTTTTTAAACTGTCTCAATAGTCAGTAAGCATTTACTTACAATTATTTTTTTCCTCCAACTGAAGGCATCAATAATTAATATGATAAAAGGGTTCTAATACATCGAATCAGTAAACAACCTTCAAGAGGAATTGGCTCACATCCAATCCCCCAGACACCCAGCAAGAATAACTCACGCCAATTAGACCTGTGAAATGTATCTGTATTTTTGGCCTATGATAGTTAGCCAAGCCATGTGGGTTTGGTTGCCCCTAAAATGTTAAGAAAGAGAACTCAAAAAAAAAAGGTGGGATGAGCTAATTGGAAGCAGAGTTTGGGAGATGGTGTCGTTGGGCTCAGCCTTTTGCTCAGCTGCTTTTTTAATTCTTTCTTTTTTTGCCAAATGTTACTTTGTGCACTTTTGGTCAACTTGTTTTCCTTTCTTTTCAATAAGAAATCATATATTTTTCTTAAGTGAGGTTAAGGAGAGTTGTCTAAACATTGCAGTGGATAAATTACTTATTATTCATCAGGAAAGCCATCGTGGCTGGAACTTTGTGATGGCTCCAAGGCACTGTTACACACCTTATCACCTGTGGATTGAAAGGCTCAGGAGCCTGCTCAGTGTTGGATGCTGCTCCCACTGGGAAGTCCCTAAAGATCCTGAACTTTACAAGGACTTCTGGTCCCAGCAAGGGACTACCAAACACTACCAGGCTTTTTCAGGGTCCAGTCAGGTTCAGGTCAGAACAACAAAACAAATTACTCTAATAGCCATATGGTTCTTTACCACATTAGTTTAACTCTTGAAAACATTGTTTTTCAAACTTGGAAGGAAAAAAAGAGAAATTTTTTTTTCCCCTTGAAATGCTTACAGGAAACTGCATTAGAATTCCAAAGTAATGGAACATTAAAAAACCATCTGGAGATCTAAAGCAACTTTAAAGAGTTAGAGTAGCACTGGTGCATGAGCACAAAGGCAGATCTCTTGCAAGTGTGGCAGATAACTTGCAGTCGTACTGAGCAATGTAAAATTCTGATATCAAAAATAAAATAAATCTTGGGATAGCTGAGTAATCACAGAATGAAAGTGATAGAAACTAATCTTTGGCTGCATAAATATAGTGAGATTTTATTTAGCAAATATTTATTCTGGGGAGGATTTTACACACAGAAACACCTAAACATGTGCTAAACAATTGGGATTGGCTTGATGGAAGTGGTGTGTACAAGTACATAAACCAAAACCACATTTTCTGTCACAAATATGTATGTGTTTTTCCAAACCATAGGTGGTTCCAAGTTTCTGTTTGAATTTTAGCAATTAGTTTCAGGATTTATTTTTAGGTTTTGGTACCTTAAAAATGCTTTCTGAAGACACACACTGTGATATAAAGTTAAAGACCATGACTTTCCCATGGAAACATGACAGGGTCATAGAGACTTTTTCCTCTTCAGTTTCTTCACAGAAGAGCAGCAGTCTGTTTAAAGAGAGTTAGGGATCTTCAGTCTTTTTCATGCTCAATTATTTTCCAGACTATGTGTGTGTGTGTATAAATATATATATATATTGGGGGGTTTATTTTAGGACAATTGGCTTGCAGTTGAAAGGAGGTATGTAGCTGTTTTGGTTATCATCTCTAGAAATATAGCAATATAAAAGTGTAAAAATAACACTGAAAAAAATGTGTAAGAAAAAGAAAGAAAGGGTAAGAGTAGAAAGATATCACCACTCATAGATCCAGGGATAGGACTTGGTTGTTGCAATTTCGATGTCTGTTGGTGGATGGTCCTGTCTCGATCTGTCTGGGGTGGGGGAAGCCCATGGAAAACAAAGTTAAATTGATTTATAAATGCTCAGGTTTACATGGGAACACCCAGGTACCTCCCCTAGGCAGGGGGAATTTTACACTGTCTGATGGAACACTGTGGGTCACATGGTGGAAGGCCCCAGAAATGAATTCGGGGGCACTTTGGAGGGCTTTGATTGTGACTCCTTCTAAAACATGACAGCTGCCCCGTTGAGCCAGTTATTCCCCATCAGAAGGGATGAAAATATTCGGGCCTACTTGTGAATGTCCCAATATTTCCCCAGGGAGGAGTTTTATGCCTGATCCAGCTGTGTAGGGGGGGACATTGGCATGATAAAAAGCACTATCCCTTCTGCACAGGGTCAGCTTCTTATCAGCCTTCTGCCTTATCTGGCTCAAAGCCCAGCTTGCAGCCCCTCGCGGTGGGTGCACACCCCCTGTACGCCTGGGTGGCAAACCTCAAAGCACCCCCTGCTTTGGAAAACCTGCTTTTATGGATTGTTCGGGCCATTCCCCGTTCAGGCTTCACATCTGGATTGCCCCCAGCTGTTGCAGAGGGGCTGCAGCCAGCCCAGACCCCGTGCCTGCCGCGGCGCCGCTCCGCTGCCCTGGCCCCGCGACACCGGCGCGATCCGCGGGACAACAAGCGGATGGAAAATCGATAGGAAACGGGCTCCAGAGAAGCTCTCGAGACCCCATCTCCCCCGGGTAATGAGGGAGTTCAGCATCCTTCAACATCAAGCTGTGTCAGGAAGATTCCTGCCAAAATCAATGGAGCTGGAGCGGTGGCTGCTTCAGTAGGGCCGTGTCCCACACGGCAGCCATCCCACACATCCTTTCTCTGTGCCTCAGCAGCTGACAGGGACTGCTGGGAGGGAATCTCCATTTCCAAGTCTCAATGTAAACCTAAATTTTTTAGGTTTACAATAAATACACGCACTTATTTAGGTTCAACAGCTTTTTAGTGGGGTGCCGTTCTACCGGCATTGTGACATGGACTGAATAAATCACCAATAATTCAGAGATGCCTGGAAGTGGCAGTATTTGCTGGACACAAATAGCAGAACACTTGGATGAAAAGGAAATGAAAATCAGGTGGATTTATCCAACTATCTACCACACAGTGAGATTAGAAAAGTATTACCGTATTCAGTATTACTTTAATTATTGATGGACAGTTCAAATATCTTTCATCTCTTCTGCAAAGAATATAAATCTACTTTTTCTTGTTCAAACTGATCCAATTTATAAGGTTGCTAAAGCTTTCTACTCAAGGTTTGTGTTTGTTAAAAAGGCATTTAAATTCTCTTAATATTTAATACTTTTTCTGAACTACCTGATATAAAAGGAGGAACTTTTCCAAAAACATTGTTGTTCAAAACATTGTTTGATGACTCCTGTACATTTTTAAAATACATAACCTTTCCCAAATAGAAAATCTCCTATTACAAATATACTAAAATTTGGTCCACAAAGAAGTTGTTTGTTTTTTTGTTTTAAGCCAGGAGGAACCCAAGTAGTATTTGTGTAGGAGCTTTTCTTCTTGTGTATTCATCTTCTTTGTTTCCTTTTCCAACAGGAGAAAAAAAAGGCAAATTCAGAATCTCCAGAATCCTTTTTTTTTTTAAAGTTATTTGGAAAATGATGGGGAAAAGTGAACAAACTCGAGCATCCTGCAAGCTTGAAAATTCCTGCAAGCAACTATTTCCACTTAGATTTCATTTGAGTTAAGAATGGACATCTCAGATTACCTAATGCACCCGGAAACAAGGAATTCCCAAGCATTCCCACACTATCAGGTGGAAGGAAATCACGTGCAGTGGCTTGGTTTAAGAGCAACAAGACTTTGGGGCTGCAGTGTTTTTTATGGCTGTCCAGGAGGTCTCCAGGAACATGGTTTCCTGCTTCCTGCTAGGAGAAGTTTTGAAATCATGGAATCATCAAATGGCTTGGGTTGGGAGGGACCTTAAAGATCATCCAGTTCCAACCCGCTGCCGTGGGCAGGGACACCTCCCACTAAACCAGGTTGTTCAGGGCCCCATCCAACCTGTTCATAACAAAGAGTGTTATTTGTTGCACATCATACTGCTGGCAAACATCCCAGCCAACAAAAAAACCACTCCTGTGGGAAACCTCCCAATAAAAACTTTCCTACCTCTTTTGTTTTCAGCAGAAGGAGGAGCAGGAACTCATCTTTGCTGAGTTCGAGTTGGGTTCATTAAGTGCTCTGAATTGAGCTCTAGAGAAAGCAAAGGCAACAAGTCTGATTCTAAACTCTCTTTAAATGGCTTCATAGACATGGTAAGAACCACACAATTGGGATGTCTGGCTAATTTTTCAGATTAAAGCACTAAACTATGCAGAAATCAAGGCACAGACCTCATTTAGGCTGCAATTGTGTCCTTAGTACACTCTGAATGACTGTGCACAGAGCACAGTTTGTGAAATTACTTGCTGTTTGGAGACCTTTTACATCCTCCACGCTGCACATTGAGCTGCAGAATAAATTTTTATCATGGCGTCTGAATTTTTCATGCTACAGTTGCATAAACTTGCTAACAAAATATGGAGAGATTCGTTTTATTGTTCCATTTTTTTTTTCCCCCAAATAAAAATAAGGGTGTACAGGGAGGAGAAAGGAAACACAGGAAAGAGTGGAAAACTGTGGATAGGTTTGAGAGTTCTCTCCTAGTAAATCAGTGTGAATCAGTGAGGTTGAGTGGTCCCTTCTTGAGGGAGACAGGATTGATTTCAGGCTTAGGAGTACCCAGACCAGAAGAAGCTTTGAGATCAGCATGAGAAAAGATTTAGTTTTTCTGCCAGGGATCACTGCAGAGCAGTGGCCAGAGAGCCTGGATGTGGAAAGGTCCTAGTTTGACATATTTGGCTCTGAAGGGAAGGACAGGCTGCAGAATGAAGCCTAGAGGGGATCTGGCTGGGAAAAAAAACCAGGCTAAAGATATGCCCTCAGAAACTCACAGATCGTGGGAGTGTGGGAGAATGACAACAGAGGACACGACTGAGGTTTAAAATGTATTAAACTTTAAATAAATAAGACTTAGCCCTCTGAAGAAGAGAATCTGAAGTAGAATGGCTGGGAGGTGTTTGATGCCTCAGTTAGCAATTTGGTCTAGAGGCACACAAGGTTTGTCAAACAATTTAGCGAAGTTTGAAACACTTTTAAGTTTCTAGAAAAGCAAAAACTCCTAATAAAAATACCTCCACAACCCCAAATTAAATAACCCATATATTGAGGATTGGCAAGAGCCCCTTTGTGCTGTAAAATTTGCCAGGAGGTTTTGCAGGCAGTCACTATCACACCAGTCAGGTGCCCTTTAAAACACCTCAAACATTTCAACAGTTTTAGTCATGGTGGGGAAAGAGACCTGCTGAGAAGAAAGAAAGAGTTTGGGAGAAAAATTGAGCAGGAAAGGATGAGCTATCTGCTCAAATTTTCCAGGTGTTTTTTCAAGGCAGGAAGAGAAGTCTCAAGGCTAAGGCTGAGAAAGAAAGGGTAAAATTAGGGGCAGCAAGATTAAAATATTACTCAAGGTTACTCAAGATTAGCTGTATGATGAATGGTGCACAGAATGCTGCATAAATCAAGATAACGAAGATAAATGGAGGCCTAATTTAAGGAGTGTGCTGTCTCTGGATCAGAACTAGAAGGAACCAGACACACGACTGCCAATTTAGGAGGTACAAAAGCAATCCCCAAATCGGGACAGATCTGTACAAGAGACTGTTTCCCAATGTCTTTACCAAAGATGGTCCAGAAAAATCATCTAGGAAGTGAAGTTGGGCAGTAGCATCAATTTTTAATGCATTTCCCCTGTCACAGGGGGAAACTTTTGGCTTTTTTCAGACTGGAACTTCTCTCTCCTGTGACAATGACTTGATTCTTTGCTACAGCCTTCCTTTCCTATGCCTAACTGCACATTAGTCACTGCACTTCCTTCTCACTGCATACTCAAACCTCTTTTCATCCTTTATTCCATTCCTTTCTGAATTACCTTTTGGAACAGCTAGGAGATATGGTCAGAGAGACCAGGACTTCTCCACTTACGTTGGGCTATTTTTAAAGAAAAAAAAAACCAATAAAACCCTCCACACAAATGTATTTTTAAAGCTGAGATGTCTTTAACACTTGGATTCACGTTCAAAAATGCATCTCCCAGAGAATTATTTCCATTGTGCACACAGAAAGCAACACCCTGACCACTACTGAGAGGGCACAGAGCCTTCTGAGACCAGAGAGGAGAGAAAAACCCTCTCTCATGCTGGTGGAGTCTCAGTGAAAATATTCATCAAAGGAAATTTATAACGCACTGACTTCATCCAAAAGACCAAAAATGACGCTGGATCTCCTGAAAGGGGTGATCCAATGAAAAGTGGAAGTGCTCACAGCATCTGACAAATGACCAGGGTAAGAAATCCAAGGATGAAGACTGATTTGGGGCTATAGCCAATGTACTCTGGCACTTCAAAAAAAAAAAAATTCCCATTGCCTATCAGTTTTTCCAGATCAGTAATTTACTCTTTTTTCCCACCACCACAGCCTTCCTTTTTCCTTGTCCTGCAAAGTTCTGTTTGCTAAAAATCCCTGCTGCTGCGTAGGGAAGCATCACTCCCTGAGCCCTCTGCAATGTAGTTTCCTTTCCCAGATTTCCTGTTGGCTGCTTCAGTCAGCAACAAGCTGACATATTAATTTAAGGAGGCTGACTTTATAGTTTTACAGACCTAAATGTGGGTGCACGGTGAAATCTGAGCAACTCTTTCCACTTGCTGGTTGTTCACAAGGGTGTGCATTAGACCACGCCCTGCCATTTATTAATCTGTAAAGAACAAAAGGAGAGGTGAGCACTGCCCACCTCAGGATGAGTATGGAGGGGAAAAAACATCCCGGGACAATTGTCATTACACTGATATTGCCTCCAGTAACTAGAGAAGCTCTCAGCACTCAGACAATAACTGATACTGAACTGAGAATTTCTCTGAGGTTGCTCTTTTTGTTCCCAAGAGCCTTAAGGAACAGACACTTCCCAAAAAGCAGTGATTCTGGCCACCCCTGTCCCTTCCAAGATGCTTTCCCTTTCTCTCCCTCACCTCATACACAGTGATGTGTTTCTCTAACTGATGCTAATTAAAAAATCAAGAATCATCCCGACATCCTCAGAGCCACATGAATAATTTAGTTTCATGAAAACTTTAATCAGAAATTAAGCTTGTTTGCAGGGGTTTTTGGTGTTTCTTCAGCTTAATAACCACTTTGTGTTCCTTCCACTGCTCCCCCTCCCACAGCTTCCAGCCAGTCACTCCTGTTCTTTTCCCCATCCGTGAGGTTGTGGGATTTCAAGGTGAGTCAAGCTGCAGAAATGATTGTGATTGAAAAAGAGTAAAATAAATGAAAAAGAAAAAAAAAGGTTGAACAGCAGTTTTAAATTTTTTCTTTTAACCTGGGTTCTTGCAAGGGCCCAGCTTGCAGGGTGCAACATCCCAAGGTACTTTCATCTGTCTGGAAACCACTGAAGAACAGATTAAATAATAATAATAATAATAATAAATTATTTAAATTGGTGTCATATTAATGGTGATCTCATCATAAATATTCTCTCCACTTAATTTATCCTTCTTAAAGAAACTAGAACTAAACACAGGTCCAAGGATGAACAGTGAAAATCATCGCAGGCACAGAGGGACTTTTGCTCTTTAGTTAGGGGGGTTATTTCTGGCTGAAAAGTCTGCTCTTCCCCAATTCTCAACATTATGTACAGGGCAATTTGTTCTTTAGGAAGGTTAATACCTGTCTCCCAGCATCTGCACCCACCCACATACGTTAAAAAAGTCATTTGATGGCTCTGACTTGGTGCAGGAATTGCATGCCGGCAATTTGGGGGCTGATTTTTATTTTTAGCTTCAAATAGAGGAGGCAAGAGGGTGTACCTATAATCTAATACACATATATGTACCTGCTTCTCCCCCTGGTAGATTATTCAGTGGTTAATGCATTATAAGGGAACTGTTTATATTTGTTAGTTATAGATTATTGCACATTACCTGAAAGAAATCTGGCACCGTTCATAAATCATGTTTTTATTCTGTACTCCTTTCAGCCGAAAATATGCACATATGTACAGACACATTTTATTACACAGAGGCACTCCTGAATATAAATAGAATATTTGTCAAACTTCATATTAACATAAAAATAACATCGTGCAAATACCTGACTCTGCCAACCCACTGGCACATCCTCCACATTTTTTAAGTGTTCTGCCTAAGGCAGCACAGCTAAAAGATTGCATTAGTGGAAAGAAATAGTCGAAAATACACCACAGGTTACACAAATACAAGTAAGAGAGACAGCAGATGTCACTAATATGAGAAAACATTGCTGACACGCCAGGGAACCTTCCACTGCAATGAAATCAGAGAATTAATGATGAAGCACTGACAGGCTGAGGGTAGGATTGGCTTCTCAGAAAGGAGAAATGTCTCACATACATCGTGGTGTCTGCTAGAATCGAGAAAATGACAACTTCCCCTGGGTGAATTCATGGTTTAAAATAGAGGATTAAGCGAAAATCACATAGAATATTTCAAAATTCACATCTCTGTTTGATGTATTTTGTACGAGCAGCCAATATCCGTTGCCTACACACGGCGGCAACGTTCTAAACGCTTCCCAAATCCTCCGCAAACTCCGGCAGCTCAAAGAGAGAGAGGCTGTGGGATATGCAAGAGGAAAGGTCCTGCCAGGTGCTCCTACCTGAGTGGGGTAAGAGGTCACTCAAGTGACAATCTTAATGGGGACCATGAGTTCTGTGAGAGGCCTCACAACTTCTCCGTGGTGCAGCAGCAGAGGAGGATGGAAGTAGAAGCCAAACACTTTTTTTCACACTTTTTCAAACAATACGGAAGATTTTAACTCCTAGGGTAGACACATATTTAGCTTTCCTCCGCTCTTTGCTCTGTTTTCTACTCCCATCATCTACATTTGTGAAGGGTGAAACAGAAATGAGAGAAAAGAGTCAATTCCTTGGTTTTTAGTTGCTTGTGTTTGTAGGCTTTATTCTAGAAAATGAGCTTGCGGGGGATGAAGTGGGGTGGGACAGTGAAGGCTCCACAGGCCAAAAATAGTTAATTTGACTGAGATTTATGTGATAAAATATTGTTAATTATCACCCAAAACACTGTTGCACTCCAGGGCTTCTTGCCAGGCTCCATCAGTTCCAGATCACTTGAAACAGGTTTCACACTATTGTGTCAGTATCTAAGAAAAAAAAAAAGTGTAAAGTTATATCTATTAAAAAAACTTTAGCATAAATAAGGGCAAAGAAGAAGTTATAAAATCATACTTTACTAAAAATGTCGAATTGCCAGTTTCATTGTTTTATACATTGGTTGGGACCAGCACAGGGATTTTTGTGAATGAAAGGGAATAGATTTTGCCGCCTTTGTCTGAAATATTAAGGCCCCCCACCACGAAAACTTCAATTTTTTAGCCTGATCTCTCAACTAAGAAAGTTCTCACTAGCTGACAGTGAAAACAATGCAGTCTTCTTTATCATCATCTCACAAAATTGGTAGGTTTATATCTTATACAGAGGAGCTCTAAATCAAAGCTGAGAGTCTTAAATTGCTTTACAATGTTAGATAAAGGGAGCCTGGAGTAGAATTTACAAATGCAGAAACCTGTGGCCTGGACAGCAGCTTATTCATGGCCTGTTTTTTGTAGGTTCTGTGCTCTAAAGTGCAACCAGACACCTGCAGGATTTTTAACTTTGCTTTGCTCTTGCTGTGAGAGCTCAGCCAGTTGCTGGAGCAAGGACTCTCAGAAAGCCTGGGTTCAGCTCCTCGCTTGGGAAATGGTTTGGTATGAAGCCCTGGAAGAGATATTCTAATTACTGATGAGGTGGCAATCTGGAGGTAGCGTTTTATTTTCTCTCTTGCCAAAATAATGCAAGAATTAATTAAAGTTTGCAAAACACTACGAGATCCTGAGGCTAAATATTCTATAGAAGCACTAATTATCTATCTTGTCTGGTTTTGACCATATGCACGCAGTCAGTTTGATGTTTTTCCAGAAAAAAACCCTCCTCTTGTCAGAATAACAAACTTGAGCTCTTCCTTAGTACTCCATGCCGTGGTTTTTAATACAGAACAAAACTGCCTCTAATTGATAGAGGTTTCCTGTAAATATTTTCTTGATGTTTCTCCATGAGTTAAATAATGTCTGTAAATTTATCCCTACATTTATGATGAATTATTTGCTCAGTACCTGTCCAGTGCAACTTGGGAACTTTGACTAAATCTTAAAAAGAGAAAAGCTAAGAGGAAGAAAAAAGGAGACACAACAGTTTCATTTAATGAAGCTGGGATTTATGGCTAAAAAATGTTAGTTTGGAAGCCATCTGTGTGAATAGTGAAGTCTGAAGGGCACAGGTCTCTGACTGTTAGATAAAAAAGTCAAAACTTGGTCCAAAAGACCATAGATGGATGAATTCACACGCTGAAGGCAAGTCACAAGCGGCCAGATCCCTTCTAGATGCAATTCTCTTAACGAATGAGCAGAAACCACTTGCAGTTTCATGCACAATTTCTGTTCTCCAACTGCCTGCTAAAGTGCAATCCTCCTCAGCTTTAGGGTGTGTTATGCAGTTGTAATGTCTTTATACTTAGCTGGAAATAGCAGTTATCTTATTTTCCTTCATTATTCCAATGTAGCAAGGAAAATTTGGGAGACAGTATCACTCCCAGCTGCAAGAAGTTAATTGTGCATGTGATAAGAGAACTTGATCTTGACTGAAGGATGGGAAAATCATGCTGCACTCCAAATGAGTAATTTTTGCACTGAATAGTTATTAGTCAGATTTTGTTTTGGTCTCGGGAGCCAAAGCTTCTGCTTTTGTGTCTTAGTGAGAGGCTTAGGCCAGTCTTTCCTCTTTAAGAAGATAACAAGTTTTTATAGTCTTCCCCTCGATAAGAAAATAATAGCTTGAGACGTGTGGATGAAGGTATATTGGAGTAGAGCTGATTGGATTTCACTCAAAACTGCTTTGATTGAAAACTTCTCAATTCTACTGACAAACAGTTTTTCTCAAAAGGTGCTTGTATTGCCTGTTTCCTTGTGGATGAGAGAGAAACAAATTGTTCTCTAGAATTTTTTTAATGTAAAAGCAATTTAACCTTTTTTATTGCATGGATTATTTCTGGTTTATTTTTATAAATATAATGGTGAAAAAGAACGAGCTTGGTGGTGCTTTGGATGGATTTTGAACTTGCTGCAATAACTTGCAGTCAAAGTGATACGGCCTTTTTTTTTCATATTTTCTTTTGCCTTACCATATCTCCAAATAATGTCAACACATTGCAAAGCTGGATGCCATTAAATACTTGAGATGACTCGGTTTAGTAAATCAATATTTACTTTAAAAAACAATACCTGTGTCAGAAAATACAGAGATCTGTACCAGCCCCAAAAGCCTTTCCTGAGTTCTGGGCATAAAAACAGATTTATTTTATTTTTTTTTTCGTTTCAAATCTGCTCGCTGTAGCTGTTGAATGTGAAATTAGGTAACATCATACAGCCTGCTCAGCGACTTAAAGATGAAAAAGGTGATGTTTGCACAGCCACGTGGGAGCTGCAGGGCTCAGTGTCTCTCTGTTAACATCCTCCCGAGGAAGGAGTTCAGGCTCACATTCCATCAGCAGGCTGGGACCAGGCTTATCATTACACACAAGAAATTTGGCTGGGAATTACATCTCAGCGAAGCGTTGTCGGTAGCCGGGGTTATGGCTACAACTGTTTTATCATGATCCCCGCTGGGATTTTCCTAGCAGCAGCACGCATCCGTCTGTGGAAGGCTGCGCTGTGCCGCTGCTCTGCCGGCTCGTTTCCTTGGATCCGGATCCAAACCCATTAAAATATTACAGCAAGGCGAGCTGGATTTCCTCAGCTCGAGGCTGTGGCGTGCATGTTAATGATGCAGGAGGGGATTTTTTCACGATGGGGACAAGCCAAAAAGGGAGTCTGCCATTCAGCTCTGTTTTCTCAGCATAAGCCACTCATTTTGCCACCATGGGAACCCCTGATGTGCTGAGCCCCCTCTCCCCCTGCCCTGCTCCGATGCAGGCACAGACAGCCCAGCTGGGTTCAGGTGGGATATTTGGAGGAATTTCCCCACGGAAAGGACGATCAGACACTGGAATGGGCTGCGCAGGGAGGTGTTGGGGTCACCGTCCCTGGAGGTGTTTAAGGCGGCGCTCGGTGTGTTCGGTCACACTGGTTGAACTCGATGCTGGACTCAGACATCTTTTCCAAACCTGATTGATTGTGGGGTTCTGTGAGGTGTGGTACCCCCATGAACACTCAACCCCCTCACTGGGCCGGGCCGTGCCTGCGGGCACTCCTGGGCACACCTGGGCACACCTGGGGCCGCCCCTCTCCATCGCCCCGGGGCCGCAGGTGCCGCGCGGGGCGGGATGGGGTGGGATGGGGCGGGATGGGGTGGGTGGGTCCTGCCCTCGGAGCCCCGGGGTGGGTCCTGCCCCTCGGAGCCCCGGGCGGTTCTTAAGCGGTGCCGGGAGTACCCATCCCGCCCTTTCCCGGCTCTTCCTCTTCTGGCTTTTCCAGGCGGAATTTGGGTTTCTGAGCGGTCCCATGGGATGCCGGTGTGCAGGTGGGTGCGCCCGCAGGAGAGGCAGGAGCCCGGCTCCAGCTGCAGCTTCTGAGGGATGCTCAAGGCTTTAGGATGTGTTGCAACAACAGTTTTAGGGTGTGTGGCAGTAACAGCAGTGATAATTTTGTGCTGGTGCTCGTAATGCATTCAAGGGAATTTTCAGGAACCGAGCTCGTGCTCCAGGTGCTTCCCCTGTACCGGGCACTGGTGATGGGCACCCCAAGTGCTGTGTCCAGTTCTGTGTCCAGTCCCTCAATTCAGGAAGGACATTGATGGGCTGGAGCAAGTCCTGGCATGGACAACAGAGCTGGGGAAGGGTCTGGAGCACAAGTCCTGGGAGTGAGCTGGGGGGGTTCAGCCTGGACAAAAGGAGGCTCGGGGAGGAGCTTATTGCTCTCTACAACCACCTGAAAGGAGCCAGGTGGGGACTGACCTCTTCTCCCAAGCAAACAGGAATAGGACAAGAGGACACGGCCTCAAGCTGCACCAGGGCAGGTTCAGGTTGGACATTCAGAGGAATTTCTTCAGAGAAAGGGTGATGAGCCATTGGAATGGGCTGTGCAGGGAGATGTTGGAGTCACCGTCCCTGGAGGTGTTTAAGGAAAGGCTGGACGTGGCACTCAGTGCATCAGTCGCAGGTTGGACTCTGTGACCTCAGAGGCCTTTTCCAACCTCGTTGATTCCATGGCTCTAGGAATGCGCAGGGCGAGGAGGTGAGCTCTGCCGAGGGGCTGTGCCGGGTGAGCCAGGCTCTGAAATGGAACCGAGGAGTGTTCCCTGAGGCTTCACCCCAGGGCTTGATCTGGTCTTTCTCCACTTTCCTGGGCAGCACTGGAATGTGTAATTGACAAGTATAATTGCTGGTGGGGAAAAAAAAGGATGAGAAAATAGATTTGGAGTCTGGAGCTGATCAGGGGATGTGATTTACAGAGCATGTCCTGCCAGAATTCTTGGGGTTGGTACTGAGCTCTCTTTAATGTGAGGTTCATGGCCATAACATAACCTCATTTATGTTTTACCTGTGTACAGCGCATTTATTGAAGACGTGCTGGAGTAAATATTTGTAGAAGTTCTGGAGGACAAGGAGTTACCACAATATAAGGCACTTTACTGAGTTTATTTAAGAGTATTTATCTAGTGCCAGTTTTTTTGACTTTGCCTTTGATTGACTTGTGCTTGGCTGATGTCTGCCAGCTTCTCCAAAACCCCTCTGCATTTTGCCTTGCTGTTCTAGGCTTGGGGAGTGCAAAACTGATATCTACAGTCAAATCATCATCCCAAGTGATAGCATTCTAATGCCTAGAATGTTTGTCTGAAATTATTGCTCAGACCTGGCTTTAAAAGGCTGCCACAGAGGTCAAGAAATGCCAAAAATTGGCTCTTAGTCCCTGTTTGCACTCAGCTACGTTCAAGGTGGCAGCAACTTGAGCTGCTCATTTGCTGTATTTTAGGCTCTTGGGTCAGGGCAGCCATCCCAAAGGTACACCTTAGAGAACAGGAAAAATAAATACCAACAGGGAATTAAAAAATAAATAATGCTCCTGCTAATCTAAGATGACAGCACTTGACAAAAGAATCTGGCATCAAAAGGAGGGAACAAGCACTGCTGGGAATTTTCTGTTTTTAGAACTGGCAGATTACAGCCCAGAAGAGCACACAAGGAACTGGTGAGTAATACCCGTTGTATTCTTACTGGCACCTGGAGGGCTGCCAACATCTTCATTTCAGTAATTGTGCTCTCACTGCTGTTCCATGTGAGAAACAGGTCCTAGGGACAAGGAGACAGAAGATTTATTTTTTTTTTTTTTAGACAGGTATAAATGACTGAGTGTTGTACCAAGAAAGATAACACAATTTCATAATGCTAGTGGGATCTGGATTAGTACTGTACAATGAAATGAATGTAAGCAGCCTTAACTGTCAACTTAGATATTTAGAATTTTATTAACTTTTGAATTTCATGAACAGCCAGGAAATGTGAATTTTATTAGAAAGCTCTCCCTTCAGCGTATGGTAATGTGTGTTGGTAGTTAAATTTGTATAGTAAACTTTTGGTGTGCAAGGGAGTCCTACTCATGTTTCTCATGTTTACTAAATCTCCTTTTTTTATTTTCCTCACTGAATGTGTCACAGAGCCAGTTACTCACGGAAATCAATTTTTAAATACTTGTGCACGTCTGTTTTCAGAAGTGGGTTAGGTTCGTTCATCCAGTCAGGAAAATGGGAAAAAAATACCAGCTGAATCTTTTTTGAACACAGCCCTGACTATTGGCAGCTGAGCCCTAGGCGGGGAAAAGCCTCAAAGAAACCTGGATACATGGGAATAACGCAATTCCACTGACAGCCCTCTAGGAACACGGCGAAAAGAGAGAGGCCGAGGTTGTCAAACGCATTGTTTGTGGCAAATTCTTCACTCAGCTTTAACAAGCAGCCAGCAGCTGCTGTGCTTTGGGAGCTGTCCTCCCAAAGCCACACGTCTTGGGGAGACTCCATCCTCGCCTGGCGTGCACACGGGATCCTTGGAAGTGTTTTCCCATAGCTGCAGGCCATATCAGCCTTCCCTAGCTCCTCCTCAGTTCAGTTAAGACATGGTGTGCTTTTCTTCCTCGCTGCTTTCCTTTTATCTCCTCTCCTTATGTTTCTGTGACGTTTTTCTTCTGAGTGCTGGAGTCGGTTCTGAATACTGATAAGGTTAAATTTGCTGTGAATTACTGGAGAAATGGGCCAGCCCTGTGGTGTCTGGTATCTTGCAAACATCAAACCTTTCACGTTCAGAGGGTTCCAAGAATTACCTGAGTTTTCAGCCTTTTTTTTTCACGAGGTTTAAACCCAAATGCCTTTTTTTTTTTTTTAAACTGCTTTCATACTTCTCCATTTGCTAAATTTCTCTGTGAAAGCTCAGTGCAAAAAGAAATAAAATTCTCTCTTAGGCCTGTATTAATTATGAAGGTTTAGAAAACCTTAGAAGTTGGGCTGGCCCAACAGAGAAGTTCCTGATGTATAGTAGTAATAGAGTCTGGGTTATTTATGTTGGATTTCTTTTGGTGTTTTATTTTGTTCCTCTCAGGTTTTAATTCTGTATTTTGGCTTTCACTTCTTTCATCTCTCATGCTGGCCTTTCTACTCCACTTCTTAAATTTATGCCAGTGGAAACACTTTTATATATATATATATATATATATATGTCTTACAGAGCTAGTGATGCTGTTTTAAGAGAGTTAGTTTGAAATATTTAAAGGATTTTTTAAAAATTAGTTTTAAATCTGTTAATGACATTTTCATATGATACCAACATAATTAATTTTTAATATTTACATTAGCAAAAGAGAAGAAAAGAAACAAGAGATTGTCAGATTTTTAAACTTGGCAGACACTGAGAGTAGAGACGAGCTTGTTTGTCTTTGCCATTTGAAACACCAAGTCTCAAAATCAAATTGTATCAGGGCATTAAGATTGTTTACTTTGAGGTTATTTGTTATGTGAGTGTGGTTTGGTGGGGTGTTTTTGTCTATTTTTTTTTAAATTCAAGAGCACTTTATGGCAGGGGAGGGTTACATGATGATTACCTTGTACTTCAGGGACAAATGATGTGTGCCAGCTCATTTGATTATAATTTGATTATTATTATTTAGTTTGGATTTTTGACTTGAGGTAAAATAGCAACAGCAAAAGCAACTTGGTCAAAATCAGGATGGCATTTGGTCTTTTCCAGCTGTAGTTCACTTTGGTGTTGTTTCTTTTTGATTTTTTAAAGTACTTCAGCATCTGGGTATTGCTTTCCAGGAAATGCACTTTTATCTGTTGTGGCTTTTAATGCTGTTGAGCTCATGTGTCCCTCTGCATATGTGAAGAATTAACTTGTTGGTTTATTGAGTCTTAGATTTCGGTATTCTGTGTGCTCACCCTATTCAGTGTGTATAAAATGTAACCCTGTGTTGAAGTTCACGTAATGTTGGAATGCAAATTATTTAGTAGCATTTTATCACTGGAGTGTTGCATTTTTATTAAACAGCCCTTCAAGGTAAAGTATGTGCCTCAATAGAAATTGAAAATTCAGCCTTTCAGTTATAAATGACGTTTTAAAGCACCATAAGAAGTAAAAGGGATATGAGAAGTTTCTGCAGGTACTTCATCCTTTCTAACCAAGCTAAAAACTGCTAGAAATTGTTGGCAAAAAATCTTACAAATATTTCTAGAAGTTCTATCAAAAAGTCAATAATGTTCACACAATTTATTGGAGTGATTGGTGTGTTTTCAGTGCATGTAACCTTTGGGAAGTTTGTCCTGGGTGATTCCCTCTGTTCCTTTGCATTTCCCGATTCATTCTCCCAGACAGCATTTTTGTGTTTCTACTCCAGTGGCCCCAGCTGCTCCTGTACTCTGCTTCCCACTCCAGCAATTTAAAGTCTTTTCTTTGCCTGTTGCTTTTTGGGGACAGTACAGGGAGCCACGCCTATCACAAAGCAGAGATTCAGCAGTTTATGGAAAAAATGGCATCTTGGAGAATTTCCAGGCCTGCCATTTGTCGTCATTAGTGATTCCTGATGCCCCTGGTGTTTCTGTAGCTATTTCAGAAACTGCTGTTTTGTGGTTTGGGAAGCTTCCCGTGTGACTGATGGTACATCCGAGTGTTAGTTTGTATGGGGTAGGTATGGATGTTATCTATGCCAAGGAAAACTGCTGTACCACTGGTACCAAGGAAGGAGAGCACTGGGAATGGCTTAACCAAGTGCTCTGCTGATACCATAGATTGCAGGTGCCAGTTCAGGGAAAAGGGGGTTTTATAAACATCTTGGCAGAAACATTTGATTCACAGTTTTACTTTTAATACTCCTCATCTAAATGTGTCAAAGAGAGCATTTGCTGCAGAGGCCTTCAAATCATGCCTTGGGCAATTAAGGGTCAAGATCCTGCTCTGGCATAGAAGGTTTGATGTTTCCATGATCTCTTATCCCAATTTCCACTGTTTTGAAGACAGAGGAAAGGGCAAAAAATGTCTCCTAGTGCTTTATCTAATCTGAAAGAATTGGCTGAAAATACAGATGGAACTAAATGACACTTTATATATGGAGTGTAGTACAATCTGCATGTGGCTGGGAGTGAGTGCATGCAGCTTTATTCTTTCTTTCGGGGGCATAATAGGATTCTCATCAGTTGTCTGTATGTAGGCAACTATAATCCATAATACTGGAAGTTAGGGAGCTACAAGAAATACTATAGTTTCTTTGTCTTGGAATGATAGTGTTTTAAAATGCTTCTGAGCATACCACTGGATGTTTGCTATAATTTTCTCGATTTAGCCCTGTGTAGTTTAATTGTCACCATTGTCCTTGCTGGTTTAATTAGGAAAATAAAATTGCTGGTTGGTCTACTAGGAAGTTGCATTGTCTGTCCTGTGTGTGACTTGCAGCATCCTGTCACCTCAGTTTCAATGGGAGCTAAATGGAAAACTGGAATTGTGTCTGGGGCCTGTGGTGCAGTGAAAAGGAGTTCCATGAGCAGCTTGGTGGGCTCCTCACTGCCCTACCCTGGCTCTCCTCGTTTCTGCTTTTGTGGTGCCACATTGATGAGCTTGCTCATGGGAAGTGAAGCCTTCCAAACTCAAACCCAGCCTTTGATTGTGTTAAAACTGAGTATATTCTGAGACAACCTGGTTCATGTGGAAGATAACTCATCTTCAGACACTGATATGCTTCTCTTTGTTTTTTTTTTTGACCCAAGCCCACACAGAGGAACCAGAGAACAGAAGCTTGTGGAACACTGAGTTTTCCCACTCAGTGACAGTTGCAGAAACCTCTTCTGCTGAATAACTGCTGATGATGTACTGTGAAAATTCTGTCTGATAGACCTCAGAACTCCTCTTTGCTGTGCCTGTGAATTTGTATAGAGACTTTCCATTTGCCCCCAGTGCAGCCAGTATTGACACACATACCAAGATGTAACCAGGGAGGTTAGTGATTTGCCTTTTAAGTGGGTGCATAGTCAGCCTTTCACATGAAGGCAGAATGCTTGCTACAGAGTTTCAAATATTTTCAAAATCCGATTTGTCTAAGTCAGAGCTGTGTCCAAAGCAAGGCTGGTAAAGGCAGCTGATCAGATTGACAAACAAAAGTGACTTTTGTGAGCACCAGCCCTTTTTTTTCCTGTTCCAGCTGCATTACTCAGCCCAATAGACTGCCTTTTCCTGCAGAATTTGCTTGCTTCCATTAGATTCACTTCACTGCTACAGTATAGAAATAATATGGGAATGTTACCGTAAGGGAATAGTTTAAACCACTGATATTAAAAGTATGCAAGCACTGTCACGTTATCATCATTGAAAATTGCCGATTGCTTGGGTAGTGAGGAGATGTATTTAGGTGAAAAATTTTTAGAAGTGATGCAACTGCATTCTAAATCAGTATAAGTAATAAGCTCTGCAGTGTTCATTAGGAGACGATCATTATGCTTAATACGGAAGCATGTCTGCCAGTGAAATGCTTCTAGATTTTATGGATAAAGAGTTGATGTCTTATTTGTGGCATGTTAAGACATTTCTTCAGTTAAACCTGTGCTGTTTTAGGTTTTTTCCTAGATAATTCTTACTAGTTTTGATATTTGAGTTTTGTATCTGTGTTTAGAGTTCTACATAGTAATGCTTTCCATGAAATTAGGACTTAGGCTCCAGCATTTCCTTTCAAACAAGAAATCTCAGAACCGGTAGAGTCTCTGCACAGTAACCCTCGCAAGGCATCAAACACCTCTTTTTCCACCTCCTTTTTTTTCCGTGACTGCTGCATGGCATCTGGGCTGACGCTAATCCGGGAGGACAGTCACACCTCATGAAAGAATCATCACCGCTAATCAAATCAGAGCGAAAACCCACCACTCTGCATCAGTGGAGACACTTAATGCGCTGAATATTTCATGCGCCGGGAGCCGTGGCTGTGGACAAAACCCTCTCAGCGGCTCCTCGTTGCGTGCAAATATTTACTCGGGACCCATGTGCAGCAACGTGGGGAAACCCAGAGTGATCCTTCCGAGGAATGGTAATCACAAGTGACTCCACACACGCTGGGCCACTGTGGCTCGCAGGCAGCCCCCTCGGTTCTCCGGCGGGCAGGGCGCCACGGGGGGTTTGGTGCACGCAGGGTGACAAATGTCTGTTTGGGCTGCCCAGGGTCGAAGCGCGCCGTGGATCCGCGCGAACATCAAAACACAATCGAGGGCTGACATCAAACCCGAGAGCCAGGAGAATTCCTCGGGCGAAAAGGGCCGGAGTTTTATATTTAGACTTTTAGTTTTTTTTCTCTACAGGATGCAACAGTGGATCTTGGGTATCTCTAGTGGAAAGCATCCTTGCTTCTTGTTTAGCCTGGTAGTATCTCCTTGTGACACCAGGAAAAGTTCCCTGTTAAAAATAGTGGTGCAAACGCTTTACTCCCCTGCTGCTTTTGCAATTGCTTGGTCTTATAAGACTGTTTCAAACAGCTGTCCTGTTTTGTTGCCTGCATGTTACTCATACTGTGATAAGTGATGACACAAAGGGGAAGGCTGTAGAATTAGATTCATCCTGTACCTCCCAGCAGAGGTAAGGATTGACTGAATGTTATTTTCGGGCCCTGGGTCTGTACAAGCTGAGTAGTCCTGCAGGCTGATATGTGTGATGAAATCCACTCCCAGGCTGGAAGCGGGCTGTAGGTTTGCAACACGAGCACCTTATCTTTGGGTGGAGAATGGTGAGTGTGTGCCTTTGTTCTGTGTGAGTGATGGCAGAGGGTTAGGGGATGCATCAAACTTAACCCATGCTCCTCATTTTACCTCGAATCAGTAGTTCTGGTGTTTACCTTACAAGGTTTATGCCCTTCCTGAATGTCCCATAGAGATGCCACCATGTGTCCTCTTTCCTCTGCTTTTGTAGTGCCACTACACTGAAGCTGGAGACAAAATATTTCCACCTTGACAGATGTGCTTGTCAAATAATAAAAATCATTATTCCTAAGCAGGGGTTCAGGAGAAGTGGGAAAAAAATGTTGAAAGAGTTATTTGCTGGACTTGGACAGCCTGTGGAGCTGGTCAAATAATGAACTGCTGAAAGGAATTTCGAGCAAATGTCAATATTTGTCAGATAAATTGCTTTCAATAAAGAATTTTTTCAGGCTCTAGTCATCTGTCAGGAGAATTTTGTCTCACCTGCACATTCTGCTGTGCAGCTCTGTCCGAAGGAAGGAAGAGTAGTTACCTCTATCCCAGTCCATTTGAGCATTGACAAACCCTTCTAGGTGTTGAGGCTGTATCTGTGTTAAATACAGAGGTTTCAAACCAAACCAATTTGGTTTTAATCCTGAGAAAAGGACATCAATCCGTCGGCAAACAAAACCTGAGGAGCAGCCCCACTAACACACAAAGCAAACTATGAAACAACTTAGCTTTCTTCCATGAACAGCAGTTTTAATTTCTGGTGTAACTGGCTAAATTTGTCACTCTGAAGTGCTGCCTTCCAATGTCATCTGCATGTGCATTCAGCAGCAGAAATTGTACTTGCCCCAGGCTTGTGTTCTGGAGTATTTCCTCTCAGTGCCTGGATCCACAGTGGTGGAGTGAGACTGTTGATATTGGATAGGTCCTTTCCCAGGTGTGGTCAGTCTCGAGGTTTATCATTCCATGAAGGGTTTAGCTGTGGAAATTGAAATTGCTCATTACGAGCTGGAGATTCAGGTAGCAGTTTTTCCTGGGAATGACTGATTTGTGCATGACCATTTGCAATCTGATTCATGCAATTCCAATTCGTCTTTTCCACAAAGGCTTTCTATGCAAAGCATGATTTTGTCCCCCTGAAAGGAGAAGGGCATTCATAAAAAACCACTTTTTTCTCAATGTGTAATGTGTGTACTTATGTGCAATATTTTATGGGAAGATCATAGTTGATGTGGCTTTACTGCGTCTCCTTCTGGAAGGATTTACACCATGTCAGCCTCTTCAGAACAGATTAAATCTGAGAGAACTAGTGATTTATTGCATTTTTTATTTATTTTCGATGTAGGCCTCTGTTCTCCTTGCTGTTCAGAAAGATCACTTAAAAAGGAGCATTTTGAGAGTGGTGCATTGTATCCTTTTGAAGAAGCATGTGAACTGCTGGGTAATCAGCCTTACATGCTGTTAGGCCTTTTGGAGAATTTCTTACACTGTGACCTTTTTTCAGGAACTGTTCCTCCCTTCTCAGAGGGGACAAAAAAAATCATCTTGTTCCTAGTAAGAAATGTTGCTATGGCTGTGATATGTGTTGTAATGAATTTCTGGGAAATGAACTTTACTATTTTGCATTGAATGAAAACAAATACTGATAGTTACTGCAAGCATTCCTAACATCTCATGGCATGTAAGAAATGAATATATTGCTGCTCTGAATGCTGAGTGGCTCCATGGTGTAACTTAATACAACTTTCTTTGGCTCCTTGCAGTTTGCTTAGAACCTGGGAAGCAGAGAGTGGTGGTTGAAGTAAGAATATTGGTTCTACAGAAAATATACACAGCCAGTCTCTTTTTGATTTTCAAGCCTTTTCTTCCATGTTTTGTTACTTCATTATGGACCTTAAAAATATTTTAACCCTAAGAATTTCAGCTGAGCTTTATCTGGATATTTCTTGAGTAAGATGGCAGGGATATGAGTAAGAATTACAGAATGTCATCAGGGGCAGGAAGAGAAGCCAAAGTTTATATTAAAGGTTTTTTAAGTGTGAAAAGGTGTGTTCTGTAGTCCTTATTATATTGTATTGTTGCAGATGAAAACAAGAGAGATACAGGGAATTGAAGTCCATGATTTTCCAGACATTTCCTGGCTGTCTAAATCGATATTTTATGCCTGCACTACGTTTTCTGAAACGGTGTAATTCTTGGGAAATGTGTGTTGATGAAATCTTATTTGTGCCCGAAGTCAAGTAATCAGGAAATCCCCCCACCATAACAAGTTTGCTTTATAAGTGTTCGACTTGACCTTCAGTCAAGGTCACTGAGAGTCAAAGCTGTTGCTCTGTGAGGAACTTGCTACATCTTTGATAATGGTTTGTGTACACACCAGCTCCAAGCTGCTTGTGTTCTAAATTCAGCTAATTTTGAAAATTGGGAATTACAGTGGTTGTCAGATTAAAAAGACCTGGAATAAAAGGTGGTGATCCTTATATTTTTCTCTTCTCATTTAACTTGCCTAAAGGCACCTTCAGCTGTTCTGATCTTAAAGTGCAGAGTGTAGATCAGTGTTTGCTTGCTGAGAATCCAGGAAACACTGAGCTGTCAGTTCTATTGACATCTGCCTGGCCTTAGGTGCTTTAAAAAATTGGATAAGGAAATGGGAATGTATTGTGCTGCTCTTGTTTTTTAATGGGAATATCTCAGAAAATAAATCACTTCCTCCACCCTTTTTCTGTGAGGAACACAGGGATAATTCAGGCAGAATCAGAGTAGAAGCTTCAAGTTATTGCAGTTCTGCTTTATCTGCTTTTGATTCCCTAATGGACTTTCATCTCCAAAAGGATGAGATGAGATGGTTATGTTCTGATTAATGTGGACTATTTACCATTTCTGCTGATAAGCTGGGAGGATGCATTAGATCTGCCTCAGCAAGTGGCAGTGAAGTTTCAAATGGTAACAAAGACAGGCTGCATCTTTCTATGACTCCTGAAGGTCAAGCATTTCTAAATCCTTTCCCAGCTTATAAATAAGATTGCTGATGTGATTCAGTTAGTTATGGAAACTGTAACCTCAAGGATATTTTCAGCCTTTCGTGTTGGTGGAAATACTTCTGGCTGTATTTATAATGATATCCCAGGTAGTGCTTTTCAGTATTTTTGGGGTGGTAGCTCACGTCGAGGCACAGATGTATTTTGAATGAGTAGTGAGGCTCCTCAAATCTTAAATTGGAAGCTGCAGTTAGAGCCAGACTTGAAGGTGACAATTACAGGAGGAATATGTGTGCCCAAGGCTCTCAGCTTCCTTAGGCTTGTGCATTTCTGAGTCTGTGGCTCAGTGCTGCTTGTGCTTGGTGTTTGAGACGGAAGCAGAAGTGATTACTTGGAAGATTACAAGCCCTTGCTGTGCCTGCCAAGGTTAAGATTTTTAGCTTGTTTTTTTTTTTTTCCTCCCCTCAGTAATATTGAGGAGCTGCATGAAATTTAGATCTGAAATGCACCTGGGTATAATCCTCATTTGAGGAAAGAGAGGAGGGAAATGACTACTGGTTAAAAAGAGGAAGAGCAGGGTCAGAGTTGCACATTCCTGCAGCTTCCACCTTTGCCAGTGTCCTGGCCTGGAATGCCAGGCTGATGCTTGCAGGAACTCTGCTGCTGCTGGGGACCTCAGGGTGTGGAGCAGTGGTCCCCATACCCCTGGGGTCTTTATCTCCTGAGCAGCACTCTTGTATTTTGCAGTTTTGTTTCCAGTCTTGTACCCTCTCTGCCCTGGCTTCAGCTGCTTCCAGTTCCTCAGTGGCCCCTGAATGTTTCCAGCCCCCTCTGACTTTCCCCCTCCTCCTGCTGCCTGTGCCAAAGCTGAATCTTGGCTCCTCAAGGATGAAATGAGTTCCCTCAGAAGGACACAGGTCCTCCTGTGAAGGTCCTGTGCCATTGGAGGGTTTAATATAAAAGGTCAAGTATGTGATTGTGCAAAGGTGGTCAGTGCCACTGACAGGGCTGTCAGCCTCTTCCTGAACAACTTCCTCGCTTTTTGTGGGAAACACCTTCTGATCTGATTTGCACATAGCAAATACTTTGAGGATGCCACTGAACCTCAGATCATAATGATTTGCATTTGGGCAACAGTCAAACTTAGCTGAGTCCAGTGCTTGGTTTTGGGAGTGGCTGGTATTACATTTATGAAGAAAGATTTAAAAAAAATCAGAAATATGTGAGATGAAACTTCCTGTGTGGTTATGTCTCACTTGGATCTTTAATGAGTAGGCATGAACTTCTCACGGGATGTGAGAGGCATTTACTGATCCATCCACAAATTATATTTAGCATCAATTGTAGCTCTGGATAGTTTAGCTGTTTCCTCTGTGTGTTTTTACCTTGTTAAATAGTGGTGTGTTCTTGTTTCTGTTTCAAACCATGTGTTGAGTTGTACCATTTACAAAACTGTCACTTTATCACATGCAAGGTCTTTTTTGTATAAAGAAAACAAATGTTTTTAAGTGGTGCCTTTACAGAGGCACCAAATTTATCAGAGTGAGGTGTGGACAGATAATTGTGTAATCGAAATAATTTGGAGTTGGAGTGTGAATCTGGTTTGCTTCTGGGATTTTGGTATTGCTCTTTTTACTGGAAGTGTTGTCATTGCAAAGCTGCAGAGATTAAGATGTGTCATAATTTTTTAATATCCATTCCAAATAACTCCTCTTTATGCACAGTAATTTCAGTCAGATATTCCAAACTCTAATGGGGATGCTGGTGTGCATACTGCTGGTATTTTTAAAATCATATTGCCTTAAATGTTACCTTTTTTTTTTGTAATGCTCTGCTATGAACAACAAATTTTTGTGCTGTTGAATTTCCTGGACTTGCACTGAAGAACTGTGTTTTCTGTGTTTGTGCATGTTATATGCTACTGAAAGCTCTTATATGGACTTGAATAGAAAGTCTGTCTCATGGGGATCTAAAAAGACTTCAGTAAACTTCAGGGATGAGGTGCCATGCCATGGGTCCTCCTCACAGTCGAGTATTTGCCCTGAGCCTTTCAGCAAATCTGAAAAAATGTGTGTTAGAAGAATGTGAGAGTCTATCAGTCGTTTGCTTCTCTGAAAGTGCAACAGCATCAAATATCTGATTTTTCAGATGCCCAGTGAGAGCTTGCAACCAGAGTTGTCTGCTGTGGCAGCACTTCTCTGAGCCCTCACTTGTAAAACAGTCAGGAAAAGCCACAAATCAATCTGGGTTTCATTTGCTTCATCAAAGTGAACTCAAATGATTACATCCCTCTTGCCTTTGATTTTGTTAATTTTTGAGAGATCTCCTGAGGTGATAGCTGAATTTCAGTCATATGGGGAGCTGCTGCTTCTGAGAGCTTAAAATCCTTGCATCTCGCCTTAAAAAATCCTGACACGCTGGTGCATGACCAAACTGATGTGCATCCAGCTCCTGGGAAGCTCAGGGCTTCATGGAAAGCTGTTCAAAGCACGCTGCAAAGACACCTGCTGGTCACGGCTCAGGGTGAATCCATTGACCAAGTCATTGTTGCAGAGTTCCAGCTGTGTGCACATTCCATGCACATTCCATGCACCTTCCCGGCCAACACTGGCATTGTCTTTGCTCAGCAGGTCCTTTGCCAGCAGAGCTGAATGGCAAATATCCCCCTAAGCAGGTCATGGATGTCCTAGTAAGTGTCAATAACGTAATGTGTGGATATGGTTAATTAATCATTTGGTGCTAATGACACGATGGATCTTCGACTGAGTTACTGAAAATGTGGTTTTTGTAAGGCTTGGCCATTCTGTTTCTGTGTAAGTTACACGGATGGTGGGTCAGTGGGAGCTTTGTGCCCTGCAGAGCACATGTGAACTCATACAGGGCTCTTCTTTCAGTCCAAGGAATTCACTTAGAAATGAAATTCCAAGCCTATGCTGCTATGACTGCCGGTGTTCCATGGTTTATGGAGGATCACAGGATTATTAGGGACATGGACAGAGCCTTAGCAACAACAGCTGCCAGCTCCATCAGCACCCATGGGTGTGTCCCAGCAGGGCCCATGGACTTGGATAAACACTGAGGCAAAGAAGGCATGAAGAAATTCCACCTTCTCTGTGTCCTCTGTTACCAGGACCAGTCCTTTTGGACCCCCCTCTCTTCTAGAGCCCTAAAGCCCTCTAAGCAGGTCTTTGAAGAGGTCAAATTCAGCCTGTGATATTCCACTGCAGTAGATGATTATGGATGCTGCAGCAGATCCCTTCCCCCTGGTTGGCAAAAGGGAACACATGGACAGCCTGGGGCTGCAATGTGCCAGAAGAATTGGAGACCAAGATCCAAAAAAGATGGACTAATGGCCCAGGTGTTCTCCCACACCCTTGCACAGAGGAGTGGATGAACTTGCAGGTGAATGTAGTGGGGTTCATGTTTGAGAGCTTTAGTTTCAGTGTGTGCAGTGTCTGTTATTAGAATGTATTTCTTTAGCTGTCAAGCGACTTCCTCATTTTGTAACGGAGCTAGCTCCTGTCAGAACTGTCACACAGTTGTATTTTATGTCTGTTACAAAGATAGATTGGTAAGAATTGAGCCATGCAATTATTTTGTGCCTTTTTAACTTTCCCTTTTTCATCTCCCAGTGATCCAAGCTCTGTAAATGTTGGCTGTTAAGTGCTGTATTGCTCTGTACTGGGTGGTACAAGACATCAGGTGCTGTATTTTTATACAGCTATTTCGATATGGCAGACTTGAAATGTGTCTTCAAATTCATCCTCTCCTGCAGGCCATAGACTGCACAATACAGAGCTGATTTGCTGTACTTTCAAATTCAAGTGAAGGCTGTGGGAACTTCTTCCTGCCAGCTCCAACAGTTTGCATCACTCTTTCTTTTTCCCAGATTGGATTTGTAATCACGGATAAATGCAGACATAGGGCCCAAGTTAATTTATCCCGATCTATGAAACTTCCCCCTCAGAAGTAGTTTGAATGAATGTCTTTTAGCCTTTTCAATTGTTCAGCAAAGAGATGATGTCAGCATCAGAGAAACCTTCTTAATGACAGATAAGAGGACTAATATCTGTTCCTTCAGCTGGCATTAATGCAAGCTGAACAATCATATTAACTCTTTTGTCTTAGTTTTGGTGTGTAGCTTTTTGGATGTGCCACTCTATTTATAGCTTTGGCACGGGGTTGAACACACTTATCACGCCTCATTGGTTGCACATTTTACCCTCAGAAAGATTAAGAGTCTCTTTCTTATTGATTGCCAAGCTGAGCAATTTCATTTTGGGTTTTTGTACTTTGACCTCTCACCCTGGGATCCATTAGGACCCCAAGCCAGCAAGGTGTAGACACATCAACTACAGAGGGAAAGAACTAAAAAGACACCGTCTACAGCAAGGGATGCATTAATAGATTGAACTCAAACATAGAAAAGGCAACTTTTTTCCTGCTGGGAAGCAGAATCCGCAGAAGAGTCATCTCGGGCTGAAGAACATGATCTGAAAATCAATAAAGGGCCTATTGTGCTGGGGATGTGTCCGGGAAGTGTCATTTTATATCTTGTTAGTGGATATCCAAAGGAAGTTAAAGCTACTTTGCTCATAATAACTGGATAAACCCTCTTTCATCAGTGGACTGTTTTGTTATTCAAAGTAAAAGTGAAAAATGGTGGAGAGGCTGGCTTGGGTAGGATGAGACCAAAAGAAGACAACAGCTGTTAAAGGTCTTTGGTTGTTTTATTAGGCTGATACTCCTTCCAGAACTGATTTCCAGCTCTGTTTTTCAATCAGAGATATAAAAGAGTAATTAAAAATAGAAGGCTTTTTTTTTTCCTGTCTATTTGACTGGAAGAAAACTCTGTGCTTGACATTTTTTACTGTATTAATGCTCCAGACAAACTGTAAACACCATTTGCTTTAGTGCAGTGGGTGAAGGAATTACGGCTCTTGGTTAAGTTTATCTCTATTATTGATGCTGCAGGCTGGATAAACTCAAATGATGGCAGTGATAACTGCACACAGCCCTTGATATAGTTGTGGCCTTGCAAAATTAGCCTGGAATGTGGTAATATTATTATGGAAGATTCAATTAAGTTATTGATTAAAAACCCCATATAGCTGGCAGAAGGAAGAACATGAGCTAGGGAAGAAAAAGGAAGAGTTGATTGTGTGTGCTGCAACTCAGTTTTTCCATTTCTTTCTGGGAGGAATTCTGCATTTTTGCAAAACTCTCTCCTACTAAATGGGCTTTGTGATTTTCTTGTTGTTTTTCTTAGTTTCTTCTGTTTTTCAAGGCAAAATCCATGTTGAGAACAGCTGGGTTTCTGTGTTTACCTTCCTTCCCCTAACACATGGACTTTCTTGAAGTGAAGATGCTCATCACTAACTGTGGGATCATCTGTCCCAGCACCCCCACATGTTATTTATTTTCTTACTATTAAAGCAGTCTTAATAATTCGAATGACAACCCTACTGGAAAAAATGAGGTAGCACAAGTGCAAGGCTTGGTTGCTACACAAGTTTTTGCTTTAATGGTGTTTGACCTCATGTTGTTGATTGGGGGGAAATATAAAGACAACACCTTTGTTTCTGGGGTTTTTTTAGAGGCTTATGGCACCAGAAACCTTGATAATAAAAACAAGGCCTGACTAATAATGATTGATGTGGTATAAACATACAAAAGTTCAAAAGATAAACCTCCCCCCAACAGGTTTGAATGGATTTTTTCAGCCTTTAGGAGTAGAATCATCAGCTCAGCATGGATGGCTTTTGCTACCTCCTTCTGGTCTTGTGGTTCCATGACTGCCACTGGCAGTGTGAAACCACCTCAGATTTTAGGTGTAATCTCCCAAAAAGTGTTTTTACCAAGTGCTGTAACTCCTGCCATTTTGCTATCTCCATAAATATCAGTTTGAGGAACTTGTTAGGTTTGTGGGAAAGATAGGAAGGCATTTCCTTGCATGTTTCTCTTCCTTACAACTGCAGGCCTGTAGAGGTGTATTTTTCACCTGTGTCCACACATAGGCAAAATTTCTGTTTTTTTACTGCACAGGTCAGAGGTTACCTCTGTATCACAGAACACTGTTCCTCTTTTGCTCTTCTATCTCTCTTCTCTTTCACACAAACTCTTTTCAACAACAGAGCTCATTGAATATCTGCCATTAAATTTCTGTTCTTGAATTTAAATGACTGTCTTAAATCTCATTAATTTGAATAATGCATTTTATTAAAATTGGACTCTAAATCCAGCGCTATCAGTGTCATGTCAGCTTCCTTATTTCCTCCTTAACCTTACTCATTGGAGGAAAATAGCTGGAATGGTGCTTTGGATACTGCTTTAAGGAATGTTTTCCTTCACAGTTGTTTGTAAGTACTACAAGTCAAATCAGAGGCAGTTCAACATAAAAGCAGGACCAGAATTCTTGCAGAGCATATAATAATAATTTTGTTTTAAAACCCTGTTCAACACAGACCCAGTGAAAAGTGCTTTGTGTTATGCTCCTAAGGAGAAGATATTTGTTTGCAGGGAAATGTGTGTGTCAAACCAACCCAAATATCTCACTGTAAGATTCCCAAAACCTTATCTCCTCTGCCAGGAGAGACCGATTATTTTATAGATCTGTAGTTCCTTTCTAGGTTTTGACCAAAAAACTCAAACCAGCTGAAAAAACCCCAAAGGTGGCAAAATCCAACTCCACCCTGGGTGCAGTGACTCTGCTGCCCAGTGAAGTCTTTAACAGGATCCTGTTCCTCCTAAACTGACTACGTTGGAGCCATATTTCCATTTCAGATGTAGGAAAAGCACCAGCTAAGGGTAAGATCAAGTTGCCCAGGGACAGGCAGATGCTCTGGTGGAATGGAAGAATTGATGGGTGAGTTAGTGCACTGGGTGCTTGCATCTGAAATGAATCTGCATGAGAAATGATAACCATCCTGAATATCTGTTGTGCACTTTTTGACAGGGGAAAAAGCGACTGCTTGGTGTCTAAGATGGCTGATATGTTGTTTGCTTTTTCAGTTTTGATGGTTTTGGGGTGCCTTTTTTGTTTTTAAGTTGAATTAAATAGACTCAGTTCTGCTATTTTTTCTGTATTGGCAAACATTCTGTCTAGAAAAAGACAAAAGAATTCACTGCAGTGATATTGATAATAGCAACATTCTGCATTCATTCTGCAGGTCATCATTGTTATGATGTCTATTCTGATCATTGTAATTGAAAACATTTAAGTCACTTTTTAGCAATCATTTAAGTATTGCTTTGGGACTAGAAAGAGAGGAAATGAAGTTGAGCATTAATACTTTTTTTTCAAAGCTTGGCCTCTAAATGTATTATTTCAGTTGGATGGCAAAGGAGCTCTCTAACAGCCAAGCAAATGGAAAAATGTCCATCTAAACTAGAAAAGAAAAATTAAAGCATTACTGACAATAAAGGAAACATTGTCTGTTCTAGCCTTAGCCCAAGTTGCTGAGCTAAAGTTTAGGTGTGTTTGCGAGGTTTTTGGGTGGTTAACTGAAATGAAGTACAGGACCTATTTTTCTTATAAATTATGAAAAGTGGGGGATGGTATCTGCCTGTGGAGCTCCACAATGCAGATTTTAATGCAGAGCGGGTCTGCAAGCTTCAGATTCAAAAATGTAGCTTATTACACTTCAGCTGAACAAATTGCTGTGCTAATCCCTCTTCTAGTGTGAGCTGAAGTACTTTATGTTGATTCCCAGTCATTTAAATAGTGGTTTGAACATCCTTGTCTGAAAAAAACCCAGCACAGAAAGTCTCCCTGTGAGGAGGAACCTGACCAGAAAGGATGCCTTGTTAAATACAGTACCAGGCAATTTTGTAGTGCCTCATATATATTTCTGGTGGCCTGGTGTTTGAGAGGCTTACAAGATACAGCACTGCTGAAGTTATTTCTGTGAAGTTAGATCGTTTTCTTGAAGCCAAAAGAGTTTCTCAACTGTAGTGCTTAATAAGGCATTTGGCATGGTTTTAATGGATAGATCTTAGAATGCTTCACTTTATTCAAATTCATGATACTTGTACTCCAGACTTGAGTGGTTGTAGTGGCATTTGTTCCTTTAAAACTTGGGTAGAGCTCTTGACTGTAAGATAAATAAAAATTCTTTTAAGTATGCCTCGGTGCTATTTGCACATTTGTAGTAGGAGACATTGGGAAATATTTGTCTTGTGTAATAAAACATAACAGACCTGTCACAGCCTTGGGTAGGAGGCATTAGTCTGGCAGACTTTCCTGACACTGAAATAGTGTGAAGTGCATCATTTAGTGATTAAAAATCACTGGTGACTGGCAGAAGGCTGTGTTTGTGGCCTACACAAACAAGGGGTTGTACTTTAGCTCTGAGATTGCAACGTGTTCAGGGTGGTTCTTTTAAATCCGTACGGTACGTGGGCCTAAGCGGGTCGGAAAAGATAAGTAACGTGAGGTATCTTCCTCGTGTCCTGGTGTGCCCAGCAGCTGTACAACTTTCCTCCCTCATTAAAAAGTGTTAGTAGAGGTCAGGATATGTCAAGGGACCGGTGGGACAGGCAGCCTTTCCCGTTTTACCTCTAGGATCCAAACCCAGCCCAGCCATTAGCGGTCGCACGTTGTTACCGCCCGGTGGCTGAGCAAAATTCATTTGGTAGTCTCAGCCCAGCTCTGAGTAAACACATTTCCACCTTACAAATATGATGAAACTTGGCACTAATTGGCACCCTTGCTAGCAGCCTCACCAGAGATGCCAGAGTAAGTGAAATGTTTCTTTGCTCCCGGTGGTGATCCCTCCAGAGCAGCAGTGATAAGCAGCGGATGGGGCAGGACGGAGAAGATGGCACAGCTGCTGCCCTCGGTGCTTTGTGGACTGACTTTGCAAAGTTGTCAGTCTGGAGCATTTCTCGTGCCAATCCATGCAGAGTTATTAGGATTTTTCCACCACTGCTGGTGTACTTTCAGCAGGCTGTTGGCAGTCAGCTTCAAATTCCTTTTTGCCATCTGTGTGGTTGATGCAGGGATAGCAGAATGGCTAAGTGGTTCAAATGTGGGTTTCCATGGTCTGTTTAGGAACTCAGAGTTACAGCCAGTGTAGGCAGAGCACTTTGCTGACAGGTAGCTATTAATCACTTCTAGCCACTCTTTTCACTGCCAGCTGCTTTGTAAACAAGGATTGGCATGTGGTGGATGAGCACCTCCTCATTGTCCAAAGTGACAGGAGTTTGTACCTTGTTTTCTGTGGTAGTAACCCCATAAATGTCAGCAACCCCCAATGGGGATCATGGGTTTCAAAGTGAGGCAGTCTTTTAATGTATGTGATGCCAGGAGGTCTACAGCTTTGGGGAAAATAATTATAGGGAGTTTTAAAATGATTGTAAAGGAAAGTTCTTTCATGTTACTCATTTCTGTGAGTGACTGCATGTTGAGTAATTGGTTTCTCATTCTCGGCAATGAAGATTGAAGGAGGAGACAGTGGCTTTCAAGATTAAAATCAATTAATAAACCCAGGTCTCTTTTTGCTTCTGATGTCTTAAAAGCCCTGATTGTTCCAGAGCAAAAACCCATCACAGGAGAGGTATTCATCATATCAGGTCTTTCCTCCTCTTGCTGCTCCTCTGACCTGCCCAGTGCCCAGTGAGCTACAACCCAGACAAGCATGGCAATTAATAAAGGTGAAAAGCAATGCTGGAGAAAGTCATTTAACAACTTCTCAACTGACTTTCTGTAGTGTAACAGACAGTAATGAAAAAACAACAGCATGGTAGCGTTGCCAAAAAAGAAAAATCTGCTTTGGTTGCCACAGTTATAATCCTTTCTAATTATAAAGATAGAGGTCAAATTCAAAGCACACTGAGAGTTCTCAATTCTTTCAAGGAAGAGTGACTTTTTTTCTTACTATTGGCATAATATCAATTAATACCAATTAAATGTTAGGTATTTATCTCAGACAGCAAGTGGTGCATCATGTTTCCATTCTTGTCAAAGCCTAGGGCTAGATCCTCAGAGGAACAAAATATCTATTCATTAAAGATCAAGTAGTACAATAAGAAGAATTCTTCTGACCTTTTCTTGTATTCAAGAAAAAATAACCTAGCACAGCAATGCTAATTCTCTTAGCTGTATGTATTGCAAATATTAAAAGATTGTGTTTGCATTTTATACTAAGAACATAAGGGCACAGCACTGGCACCATTCATCTGCCAGTCTCAAAAGAGGTTGGGTTTTCTTTTTATGCAAACAGTAAGAATCAGCTGTCTTTTGTTTTAAGTCCTCCAGGTCTACCAAATTCAGCAAACATACCTAGACCGGTGAGAACTGTGGCCCCTAAGTGTCATTATCTTTAAAATTAATAAACCAAAGTAAGTGGAAAAAGTTTAGCCTGCTGATGTGTAAAGTAATAAGAAACGCCTCTCCTCATCCAAAGCATCATTTATCTTTGTTAAATATTGCAGTGCTATCTCAGACCGAAGCCTCAGTTCTGTGCTTTGCTAAATCAAAGGCATGATGACTCCATAAAGGTTATTGTTTTTGGCAATAACTTTTTAATAGCAGAATCACTCTTTTTTTTTTTGCTCCTTGCAGCTTTCCTGTTGTAAAATATTTAGCTCACCTCGAATCACAACTTGTTTCATCCTCAGAGTGTGCCTTCTGCCAAGATAATGAATTGTAGCAGCTTTTCATATCAAAAGAACGAGCGAAATGCAGAAGAAAACTCAGGGTGATACAGTTCTATTTATAGCTGGCACTATTTGGACTTCTCAGAGCTGGATGGATCTGAAAGAATTATTTGTGAATATTATTTGTGTAATGTGAACCCATCAACCCCACATTAGCTTAGAAATCAATCAATTAGCTTAGAAATCAATCAAAAATGGGGGTGTGTGTTTGGGTTGGGGTTTGTCCATTTTTTTTTTGGTTTTTCCCTGGCACAAACACCTTCCCTGAGGCACAGGATTTGTGCCTGGCTTTGTCCCTAGCACAAATTCACCCGTCTTAACCAGGCTTTTCCTTTTCACTCAGGTAAGTCTTTCTGGTCTAACTGACTCAGAAAACCACATGTAGAGTGAAAAGTAGGTCAGAGAGAGACAGAGGCTTTTAAGCCCTGGGCTACTGGTAAAGCCCTCAGCTTTATTTGGTGCACCTGCAGTGCTTGGATCTTCTTCACTATAAAAGGGGCTTCTTTGGAGAGAATGAAAGTGCAGGTCACATTGATCTTAAAAGAGAGGGGAACCTGACACGGTAAAAACATCAGCATTTTCAAGAATGCTGCAAGAGAAAGCATTTGGCTCACAGTGCAGGCTTAGGGAACTTTGAAGAGACAAGGTGAGTTGAAAAGGTGCACATAGTTAATATTGAAAGTGTTGATAAAGTGATGTTTTAGAAGGGTGAAAGTGTGAACAGCTGGTAAAATGGAACACCAGAGTTCTCATTATTTTTTTTCCCCTTCCTAAATTAGCAACTTCAGGCTACTGGAAATTTTCCTTTCTCCCCCAGTATTTTTTTTAACAGTGATAAATTAATGATCTTGAAAACGAGTCAAATATTAGGGTACAGTCAGTGATGGAAAGTTTAATATAGAAGCAAAATGAAGAGTGTTAATCTTTGCATGCTTACATTCCCTTCTTTGAGAGGCTTAGCAGGTCTATCCCTCAGGCTTGGATCCCCAGTAGAAAAAGCTGCTAAGAGGACAAGTTAGTCATACATTGCAATGTAAATTGCAGTTTAAAGTTTTGGGGTTTTCTTATTAAAATCCTGTAGCAGGACTCAAAAAAGCAAGCTGAGAACTATGCAGTAGCCTTGGCCCAGCTTGCTAGGGGCAGGTTCATGTGACTAAGAAGAAGAAAAAGGAAATCCTTAGAAGATTCTGAGTGTGGAAACTGCAGTTCTCTGATTGCAGACTGGCATGGAGCAGTACAGCTTTGCTACTCACACTCAACAAGTACCTTGGAAGATTTATCTTTTCTGGGTCAGTCCTTTCATTCTTTTGCCCTTGAGGGATGAGAAGAGCGGTGGGGCTGTAGTGGTGTGGCATTACTGTGGTAGGAGTTACATGGAGGTGAAAATTTGGGGATAAAGTAATGAACAGATTAATCCTTAAACTTACAGCACCTTCTTCATTTCTGTGGCAGATGCTGTTCCTTGTTAACATTATAGCCTGCAGTTAACACTGGCACTGAGAATGAGGTCTGAGTAAGTCAGGTGGTGAATTAGTGCACTTTTGCTAAAAATTTGCAGAAAATGGGAGACTCGTGGCCTACATCTTTGAGCAGATCCAGTCTTTTATCAGATACCCACTTGAACAGGTTCTGTTGCATTTCTGTTATATACAGAGCTGTGAAGAATGTTCAAATTAAATTTGGATAATGGCTGCAGCTTTTATTTGTTGAAAACTTTGGCTGTGATGGAGACAACTGTACATTGAAGAGAGAGGGATGTGGTTCACTGAAGACTTTTGTCTGATGTTGTGGTGCAGGTCTTCTGAAGAAAAATGTATTTTCCACTGATACTTTACAAGGCTTATTAAAAGAGGAGTGAAATACCTCAGAAAAAGTGGATTTAAACTGTGCCCATATCACCATCTACACATAGGCTCTTCCCTCCATGAAGCAACAGATTTCTTGCCTGAAAAATGTTCCTCGTTCTTTGAACTCAGCTCATTTGAATATGATGTGTGAAGCACAGGTATGCTGGTGGGGGCTCTTGGAAACCTCCCATCTCTTTTGGAGTTTGTTCCTTCTAGGAGTGCTGTCAAACCATCTGTACGGATGTCTGGGTGCCATAAAATATCTGAAAAGCAAATATCAGACCACAGGATGCAGGTGAATATACCCTGATGTTTCTATATCTTCACAGAGATGCCAGTAACAAGTGCAAACAAGAAAAACAGAAGGGCTGCTAACTGAGACTGTGTTACATGAGTAGCTTGCTGAGGAATAAACTACAGTCCCCTGCATGAACAGCTTGGTTGTCCTCATCCTGTTTCCTGAGCAGATTTATGTGTGTTGAAGAAGGAGCTCTTTCTGAGCCTCTTCCCTACCTGCTTTGTCCTCATGGAGTCAGCCATGGTGACTATGGATATTCGAATACTGCATTTAAAAGTCATGAAATGATGCAGTAGTTTATTGTTGAGGTTTTTTTGACAGTGGTGCACTCATAAATTTCTTACCTCACCAGGATGACACTTGGTGCAGGAGAGTACTCTGTCTTCTTCAGCACCTTGATTTGGAGTAGAGCTGGGCTTCTGAGAGAAGACACCAGTTCCATCTGGGAAAATATGTTTTCCTTCTCACTGCCAGATCAGGCTGTGAATCTGTTTTTATTGTTGCTTTGGTTTTGTTTACTTTCCACCTTTCTCTTAACACTTAGAAATCTGGCAGAGGAGGCTGTTAAAGTGCATAGAATCTGAGCAAGTGTGGTCGTATTCTCTGCAAAACAGAGTCCACTGTCCCAGAACTGACAGCAATCCTAGATGTGGATACAGACCGGGAGAAGAACTTACTGGGAGCAGCCCTGTGGAGGAGGGCTTGGGGTTTCTAATGGATGAAAAGCTTGGGGGTTTTAAAAAAGAGGAAAAGTGACTCTTTACATGAACAGATAATGATAAGACAAGAGGGAATGGTTTTGAGCTAAAAGAGGAGAGATTTAGATAAGATGCCAGGAATCAAAGCTGTCACTGTCTCTCAGTTCGAGATATAACTTACTTTTCTTGCTTCAGACTCAACCATCTGCTTTTTTCATTGTCAGCTGTCTGGTACCTTCTATCCTTGCCAGTCCCCTGGCATATCGAGTTATCTTTGTTTTTGATGAACAAGCCTGGTGACCGGGGCACGCTTGTGCCACCTCCAGTTCACGGAGTTTCCAGTGGCAGTCCTGGGAGTGATAGAGCAAACTGATTACCTCTAAAGGACACTGCTCTGAGAGCAGCCAAAGGTCACTTCTTCCTCAGTGCAGGGAACTGATACGTGGTGTGAATTAAGGCCAGGATATTAAAAAAAAAAAAAGTGGGTATGGAAAGGCAAAACCCAAAGAATATACATCTTGTAAAACACAGCAATTTGGATCACAGCAGGGTTTGTATTGTGATGAAAGCGTTTCAGAAGGCTGATAGGACTGCAAAGACTAATTGAGATTTTAATTAGACAAAACCATATGAACTACAGGTGTCATCCTAGATATAAGAAGTTTATGGAAGATTTCTTTTATTCTTTACCATTTAGAAATTTCAGAGATGTATGAATCCTGGCAGTCATCCCCAGGGAGACATTCTCATTTTAAAGCTTTTTTTTTTTTTAATACTTTCTAGTCACCCTGCTTATTTGTCTTGAATATTAAACAAGTGCCTCTTAGGGATTATCACTCAGCAGCCCTGGCTGCATCAAAACTGTCTAGACCATGACAATGCACTGTATCCATCTTTGCAGATTTATTCTTTGTTTCTTTCTGCTTTTTTTTTTTTTCTGTTGTGGTTTTAACTCAATGGCTTTTTATTCAGGTAGATTGCTTAGGAACAATGGAAAGCAATATATAGCTGCCATAGAATTCCCAACTCGTTCATTTTTCCCCTCTTTTATGATGTTGTCTAACCCAGTGAGGTGGCTTTAGTCGTAACCTTTGACACAAGTGTCCTCGAGCATAAAAGAACATCACCAAATAGTGTTCACAACTGGGTCCATTCACTTTTTACTGCTCTATTTTATGCCTTCTGATTCTAGCAGAACATCCCATAAAGCTGGGAGTTACTGCTCCCCAGACTAATCAGGCTAAAGACTTACCAGGATTAGCCTAAAGTTCAGAATGGGGCTTCTCAAAACATCCATCCCTTACTGAGTACCATGCTTAGTTTGGGGAGATTTTTAATCATAATGAATACTCAGCATCTGCTTTAGGAGAGTGAAAATCAGTAGTAAAATGCTAACAAACATGGTGGTCTTGCACTCATAATCTGCCTCGTTCCTATTAGGCTCTGAAGGCAATAGTTTGTTTTTCAATTAAACTGAACCAATTGAGCAAAATGTGCACTTTTCCCCCAAAGGTGTAGCCTTATGCCGTGTACCTGGAGAGGCATGAAGGCATTTTGGTATCATGTGAATTAATCGTCCTGTAAAACCTGAATGTGATGCATAAATTATATTCTTTGGCTTGTCAGTTCCATCCACAGCTTGTTTCTTCAGGAATGCTGTGTGTATCAGAGCAGCATAGAAAGGCTTGGGTCTTCTCCAGCTTTCTTGCAGGCATCCTTTAGGCACTGAAAGGCTGCCTAAGGTCTCCTCAGAGCCTTTTCTTCTTCAGTGAGGCTGTGGGAGCTGTTTATTCAGTAAATTTTCTTCTCTCCCTTATTGTATGTTCTCTGTTGTTACAGCTTAGTTTCAATGTATTTGTTGATTGTTCAAAGTAGTATTAAAAGAAAAAAGTAAAATTCCAAATAGCTTTTGCGGATTTTCTTAATGAATATATTTTTCTATGAATGGTTTTGGGACATGCAAGTAAGTTTGTTTTTTTTTTTTCTATAAACTCTAAAAATTTAGTTGTGGTTAAAGAAAACCCCGAACAACAAATCAAAAAAAAAACCAAAAAAACAAGAAAAGAAAAAAGTTTGGATCAAAAATACACTAGTAATGTTTGTGTAGGTTCATTTCTTATCTACTTTGTTTTCAAATCTGTATCAGATCTTTTTCATACTGGTAAGAGCACCTTATTAAGAACTAGGTACAGAAGTGACCAGAGTGTGTCTCTTTCAGGTATTTCTTTATTTTTGGACAATTGGGCTTTGGGGGGGGAAAAAAAAAGGATGTATCTTTTCAAACTCGTGTGTGTTCTGTATCCCAGTGTCCAGACTGCCCATCCCAAAGGAATAAAAGTACAGTTTCCAGAATAACCCTACAAAGAGTTTCCTTGTTCTTTTGCCTTTGATAGAAAAAACAAAAAGGCAAACCCCAGAAAACTAAAAACTTCATCATGGACCTTCAGTTCTGCTTGATGGGAAAGGTTGCCTCCCTTGTCCAGTCCTCCTAGTAATCAAGTGTGTTTATTTGCAGCTTCTCTCAGGAAAAAGCCATGGTAATATTTAATCTCAAGAGCAGACAAAAGCTGTTGATTTTTCTTTTTTGTGCATCACTAAATGTTCTGAATGAAATGCCTCAAAATGGCTTAATTTTTGGAAAGGGCTAAGCACCCACTGCTTGGTAAGCAGGGTGCCTTTTAAAATCTAACAACGGGCAAGCAAAAGAAATTTGTTTGTAGGGATCTCACATGGAAAAAAAAAAGTGTACTGAGAAAGGATTAACACAGCAATAACCAGATCTTGATTGTGATGGAACAGTGTGAGATTTGATGTTTCTGCATGGGGATACACTCCATCTACGGTCTTCAGCAGGGAATTTTTAATCAAAACATCCCCCTGGGATTTCTCAACAGGAAAACGATATTATTTGCTGTGGACTGATGATGCTTCTTAGTAGTGGAGAGTGGCTCTAAATCCAAAGACACTGAATATGCTCTTTTGGAAGAGGAACATGTTAGGAAAGAATCACCTGGAAAGCTGTGATAGTGATATGAGCACTGAGAGAGGGTAGATTTAGAAAGCAAATAAGGAAAAAAAATACTACAAGGATACTGCAAGACCCTGGAAGAGGTTGCCCTGAGAATTTGTGGATGCTTCATCACTGGAAGTGTTCAAGCTCAGTTTGTGTGGGACTTGGAGCGACCTGATCTACTGAAAGATGTCCCTGCCCTCTGCAGGGAGATGGGATAGATGATCTTAAAGGTCTCTCCCACCCCAAACCATTCTATAGCCCTATAATTTGAAAAGACACCCTTTGAAATGCAAGCTTTAAATATTTTTACCCTTTAATGCTAAAGTATAAGTTATAAACAACCGGTTATGATAAAGTTAATATTCTACAGGGTACATATTTATTACAAAACCATTTCTTTCCAAACTACTTTTCAATTTGATGTTGCTAACACCAAATTTAATGCTGTGCTATTGTGTTCCTTACATGATTGCCAGTACTTAAACAGAGCTCTTGCACCCCACCATTTGTACTGCTGTTTTGCAGCAGTGCACCTAAATGTTTATCCATTTGTTTCTGAAACCTTAATGCATCTTCATTATTATTGTTGCTGGCTACAGACAAAGCTCTTCAGCACCTGCTACAGTAAAATCTATTTTCAGTTCTTTGGGTCTTTGCCATTTACACTTCAGTCTTGCCTGCCAGGCATGAGTCTCAGGTAGTTGCTATGGCAGGGAGAAAAAGCAGGAGGAAAAAAGGTGGTTGAGGGAGTTAAACATTGAAATGAACACTTTGGTGGCTTTCTTTGGATTTAGAAAGTGAATGCTGTCCTAAATTAAATACATATATACATCTATCCGTACGTGTGTGTGTGGATATGTATCTATGTGTGTATTTATATCTTCATATTTTTCTGTGGAGTTGAAGCCTAGAAGGGATGGGCAATTCTGAATGGCTGTTCCAATCTGCTGTGTGAACAGCAGCTATTCTTAGAGCTTGGTAATTAAATTCTAATAATCTCGTCGTTATCCAGGTACATTACCTGTGGGTGTTGGGGATTTCTGCTCCGTGTGTTTCCCTACTTTTGTTTTTTTTCCTGCAGGGGTAAATTAGGAACAAATGAGTAGAGATCTACTGTGAGGCCTCTAGCACAAGATCTAATACCTATCTATTGAGCAACCTATAAGTTACATTTTAATATAGGGGTAAGAGTTTTTTAGATAATGTTATCCTGTCTGGGAACAGATTCATATTTTCTGTTTGCACAGGCTACTGCAATGAAAATGGTGAGAACTCTTTTCAAGTTCTGCTTGAGGTCTGTCAGTAAGGGGAAAAATAAATACACCCTGTAAAAGTCCTACAGCTGTGAGCCCACGAGAAATCTTTTGGGAATAAAAAGGTGATGTGGAGATAAATCAGGTGATGGATGAGATGTGCTTAGCACCCAAAGATGTCCTAGACTTCCTGATGCCTGCAATTAGAGAAAATGTGTGTTAATTTGGAAAATATCAATACCAAAAGGTCAAGTAATATTAAGAGACAGTGGCTGGCAGTCAAGATAGGACCAGAGAGGTATTGGGGATGGAGCATCATCCCAAAAGCCAGAGGCTGAGTTCATGCTGTTCCTGCAGTGTCCCTGGACATGTGGGCAGTAAATCCTGCTGTGGAGGAAGTGTCATCCCTGAGGTAATGCTGACCTAGAAAAGAGAGCAGCCCATTTGTGAGGAAATAGAACAAGCACTCCCTGTGCCTAGGATTTCGAAGTTTTACATATACTGAATATAATGCTGAAGTAGACAATGAGAATAGCAGCCTGTGGGGGGAAAAAAAAAGGCTAAAAAAAGTTTTAAGGAGAAAGCGAATACAGAGGAACAAATTATGTGCAGGTCAATTCCAATACATCACTGAGATGTAATTCCTATTACTGTTTTCAAGTAGAATTTTGCAATGTACTTTTAAGGTGTTTATTTTACCATTTTCCTCTCTCTCCTGCAACGAATAGATAATTTTTTATTATTTTAAAGCAAGGTGTTTGTCAAAGGATAGTCCTTCTGTGAATTTTTTTAGGGACTCTGAGGAGAGATCACCATCTAATTAATTTCCTGCTCTGTGATGGGGTAGTTTCTGTGTTCAGTTATTAGCATTCTGCTGTCTGAACAAGCTGTATTCACAATTACAATATTCCTCCAAGATGTTGCCTCCAGTCACCATTCATGTGCCAAATATCCAGTGTTATTTTGGAGCCCGAGGTGCAGTAGGATACAGCTGTCATATGTTCTTTGTTTGTAAAAAAGCTGTCCTAACTTGCTCTAATTAGGGATGCACAAACTGAGACAAGCAGTATTCACAAACCTGGCTTTTAAAGCTTTTAAGTACTTGAGAAGCTTGTGGTGGTTTCTGGTTTGCTTTTCCTTGAGGAAGAAGCATTTCCCAAGCACTGCCACTGATGGTTGTTGCTTAAAACAAGCATTTCTTTGTCACCATCGTTCAGGACTGCAGCTTTATGGCCTCTGTGTGTCTCGGATCTTGGAATCATTGAACTTTCTTATTTCAGACTATCAGCTTGAAATTAGACAAAAGGCACTCCTCTGTCCTTATTCTGTTGTATTATTGCATCAAAAAGCTTTGAGATCCATTTTCCCATAATTTATACTGCCCTGGTATTTTCCCATTTACTTCCAAAGAGTAATTGATCTGTAGCTGTCTAATTTGCAGATTTACTGCAGGTCATACTGCATTTGTCTTGATTCATTTTATGTATATTCTAGCTCCTAAACACTAGGTTCCTTCGGAATTCTCTTTTGAGTGTGTAATGGCTCAATGAGTGTGTTTAATGGTTATGCTGAAGGGCTTGAAGTCTCTTGCTCAATGACATAGTTAAAGTGTAATAAATAAAGCTGTAATACTATTGTACAGTTAGGGAGGATGTTATTGCTGTAACTGTACCACTCTTTTTGTGGTAATAACATAATCATGCTCATAACATGATTGAACAAATGCACCTTCATCCCTTGTCTACGTACATCCACTTTTTTCTTTTTCCTCCTTGTAAAGTCTTATGCTGCCAGATGCATCTTATGCAAAGGAAAATCCTTTCCATTTGCTACCAATATTTTTATCTATAATATGTATTACAAACAATCTTGCATAGGATTTTAAAATTTTTATCCTACTGTATGCTCAGCACCAAATAACTTAACAAACCATTCTGCCTGCATGAAAATTCTCATTCTTTACAAGGAAGCTGAAAACTTTCAGCTTTTTGTAGTGCCTGGAGTGTGCTCATTGGCTAAGTCAACTTTTCACTGCCTTTGTGAGTGTTAATGACCTCCAGAATAGCTTCAGTTTCAAGAACCTCCACTATTTTTTATTCATTCTCTTTGAATTTCTTGCATTGGTGGAGCTGTGGGGAGGGTGCCAGTGCTCAGTTCTAGAAACTGAAACTGGAATTGGTGGAGAAAGTGCTGAAGTTTTCAGGCCTGTGAGCTTTAAACCAACAGGAATGTGGGGATGGTTATTTTCTGTGCCAAGAGAAAAGAACAAACCCAGAAGCATTCAAAATCTTTCTTTTGCAAATAGCACCTGTTATGCTGTAAAAGTAACAGGAAAACTTCAGACTGGCATGAAAGTGTCCCAGATGATGTTGGTCTAATTTTACAGCAAAATCAGTGGCATCCTTGGTTACCCTTGAGTACCCCGTGGTTCTCTGGAAAGAAAGTTGGTTCTGACCACTTTGTTTCCCTGTCCAGATGATTTTCTTGCAGCTCACAAGCATTAACACTGTGTTAAATACAACCTGATTTTAAACTCAAAGTAATTTATTGGTTTAGAAAACAAACACATTAACTTTCATGGCAAATAATTATTTTTACATGTCTCAGATATTGGAAGTATCTGCTATCTTAAGAATTATTTTCCTTAATATTCTAACCTTTCAAACAGCTTTAGCTCTCGAAACCCAATCTTTTGGTCAGTTTTCCATGCAGTTTTCCTACTTGGATTGTGTGCATGTGCAGAGCTTTACCCAGTCAGGTTGTATGTACACAGACACTTGCAACCAAATGGAAATAACCTGCTTGCTAAATTTACCTGCATGATTGTTTCTCACAGGAATCTGTGTGTGCAAATATCTTGATTAAATTCGGGTTTCTCATGCAAAGTTTGGAAAATCTGTTGCTGGAAAAAAAAAGTAAATTTACATTTAAATGCACTCCTGCTACAAGTTAAATTCCAATTTAGCCCTGTCAACAAAAATTAAGCTTAAATATACAAAGGAGTAGTCTGATGGATTTACAAGCAGATATGATGCATATGACTTGGAATGTGCTGGTAGTTAATGCTGTCTGAACAGGCAGATAACTTTAAGTTACAGCCTGAAGCCTTAGGAACCTGAATGATGTTATTTAAAAGTTACTAAATTGAGTTTCCCAAGTTTGAGATGAAAAAGCTGCCTTTGATTAACGAGCAGATAATTTTATAGCGGAAATAAATGAGATTTACGATATGTAAAACAAAGGATCAGAACCCAAGTACTCACAAGAGTCTCTGGAGAACGCAAGTTACTAAATTGAAAAATGTTACAAATTGTTTCAAGAATGTGATTCTGTTTTTAATTTGGGCATCATCTGCCTTCATTACTTTTTTCCTGGATCAGGGTGGTGTGAATATCTCTTTGCTAATAACTCAAATACCACTTTTTCTGGAGGGATCTGCCAGGCCCTGTCCCTTCAGTGGTGAGGAATAAAAGAAAAAGAGATGCCACTGAGATAATTTACTCATAGAAATAATGGAGAAAGGGTAACCATCTCTGCAGCTCTGCTGGGTTGGGATGGGATAGAATTAATTTCCTTCCCAGTGGCTGGTATGGGGCTGTGTTTGGGATTTGTGCTGAAAACAGTGTTAATAATATAGAAAAGTTTTTCTTATTTCTAAGCAGCATATAATAAATAAATAAAACAAATTAATAAAATAAATTAAAATAAAGAAAAAAGATAAAGTCAACTTAAATAATTTAAATAAATTAATATAAATAAAAAATGAAAATAAGTAATAAAAATAAAACCCAAAATAAAAAAAAAATCAAAAATGAAATAGAAAAGTTTTTCTTATTTCTAAGCAGCATATAATAAATAAATAAAACAAATTAATAAAATAAATTAAAATAAAGAAAAAAGATAAAGTCAACTTAAATAATTTAAATAAATTAATATAAATAAAAAATGAAAATAAGTAATAAAAATAAAACCCAAAATAAAAAAAAAATCAAAAATGAAATTAAAAATTGCCTTTTTTTTTTTTTTTAATGTGCTAAAAAGGATTTTAACAGAGGGCAAAGAATAATTTTCCTGGGGTATCAGACCACTTGTGCGTGGTAATAACTATTAGTGAGAATTTGGGCTGAATTCAGGGGTATTACAGTTCACGTAAAAGGCTCCTTTTACTCTTCTAAAAATGGCCAGGCAGGCAAGTGATAATTTGCTTGCTTGGTTATCAACCAAAATGAATTTGTCTTTGAAAACAGGAAAGGCAAGAAATACATTCTGATTCACTTCTGTACTTTTAATATGAGTGTAAAGATTCGGAGGTAGTTACACAAGGAAACCAATTATTTTTTTTTTTCCTCAAGCACTTGATTTATTTTGGGTACTACAGTTTGTCTTGTAGCTGCATTAGGGCCCTTTGTGGCAGGTTTGGTGTTGTGCTTTGCAAACTTGATGGTTCATTTTGCAATAAACCACTGCTTGTTTCCATGATAGACAAGTAGCAGCTTGTATGTTGCTGTTCCATTTGCTTCAGCCAGAAAAAAAAACCCCATTGAATCGGTGGTTATGTTAATATAAATTAGAAAATAGCATATTCTTGTACTTTAAAATAAGCATGTCAATAGAATGATTAAATCCCAGGGGAAAAAAAAAAAAGCTGAGATGGGATGATACTATCTGATGAATGAGAAAATTAGGCAATTGCAAATGGTATTTGAGATTTTCTAATGTACTTTATATGCAAATTAATAACACATTTACAGATTGAAAACATGGTTATTACACGGACAGAGATTGTCAAGATATAATTAATATTGAATTTTGCTTTATCTTTCTCAGACTTGCCAGTAAACCAAATGCAAAAATGTTAATGAAGTAGTTTTGCCTGGTAACTGTGTTCCTGTATTTTGTATATTGTGAATATTCTTTTTTTTTTTTTTTAAATTTGAAATACATTCTTCCTGCGGGCACAAGCCATTTGGAATTGCTTATTTTCCTGCCTTGAAAAGGTGAGTGACACAGTGTACTCTGAACAGCACAGGCTGACTGTTACCACCTAATTTAGTAAATACATTTATTGGAAGCATCACGAAGGAAGTGCTTTCTGGGCAGAAAAAAATCCCTGTGCATGTTGATTGTGCCTGAAGAAACAATAAAATTATCATTTTCAATGACAAAAGACTTCTCAAGATAATGCACCTGTGGTTTGACAACAGCAAGGAGTGATGAAAGTGATGCCTTGTTTGCATCAAAAGCAAAAAAAAAGATAATCAGCACGTGAACACAAAAAAGCTTCGGGGTACTTATAGAAATTTATTTCTTAAAAACATTGTTGGGTACAGAAATGATGCCCTTTGGTGTTGTGTTCCTTGGGGCTGGATGCTTCCAGTCTAAAGTAGACTTTTTCTCCCCAGTCTGAGTCTTTGGCTTGACAGAGTAAGAATTGGAAAGGGTTGATGATGAAAGATAAAAACGCGTTTTCGTATGCACATAATTATTTACAAATTCGTGCTAAAAAGTGCTGTGAAAGTAAAAATGCTTATACATCCCAAAAAATTTAACATTATTCTCCTTCCTTGAATTTTCTTTGCATTATCAAACAGCTGCATATTTTCTACTTCCTTTTGATCAATTTTGCCAAAACAAAATTAATAGAAAGAAATCCTTTGAACTCAAAAAGATCTGACAGAGGCTTAGTCTTTCAAATGCTGAATTTTTAATCTATTAATTCTAACACAAAAAGGAATCAAGGAAAAACTTTCATTATAAACCCAGAAGTTTGTTTTGGTCCTTCTTTCCTTTCTAATATTATACCAGCAAATGCTTTTTTTTCCTTGACAAATGTTTTCTAAGATAATGTTACTTGCAACACCCCTGCTGCCAGTTCTGCCTCTTGTGTTTTTATAGGACGAAGGAGAGATAAGGAGGTTTTATAGCAAACCAATTTGGCCCTGGAAATTCTGAATTCTGAATCTGCTTCATGACAAGTGTTTTTAAAGCTGTCATCATGGCCTGGTCTTGATGTACTCTTTTGGGTTTTGTTTTTCTCTGTTTTGGTGGTGTAGTGGCTTTATTTTTGTGGTGTTTTTATTTTTTTGTTCCAGGAATGACTTATGTGATGAGATTATTCATTCTGAAAATTCACCCGAGTTCAGGTTGTACAGTAATTTGAATTTAGAACTGAAGCTGCATGTATTTCTGGATGAGTAGACATTTTGCAACTTTAACAAATTGTTAACCTCTATGGTATGGGTGTAAAAAGGAATTTTTCATTATTTCTCTCTATTCACAGCTGGAAAAATAACAGAATTTTCAGTCCTTTTTTTGTGGGGGGGTTTTTTTTAAAAATAAAACCCACATTATTTATAAAGGCAAAAGAATATCCTATGTTTGGTTTCACTTGTCCACCTCTTGTTTTGAGATCAAGGTTCTTGTACCTGTTAGAAGAAAATCCAGTGTTGTACTGCAGAGTAGCACAGCCCTCACGTGCTGCTTCCAGTCGAGGACGCATTATTTGTCCCTAAGGGATCCTTTCTTACCAATAAGACCTCTGGAATTCGTAAAACGTGTTGGAATTCATGAATCCTGGAGATTTTCTGGCACCGTTTGCCCGAGCTGCTCAGTCAGCAGGTTAAACTTGGCCACACGTTTGTCTTGGGCTCAGCCCTGTTGTGTTTGGGTGTGCAGAAAATACTGGAACACAACTTTAGGGTCAGTGAGTTTTGGACAGTGATGAATTTCAGCTCCGAGCTCCCTGGGAGCTGTGGTTTAATCCCCAGTCGTGCCAGGGATGGATAATTCTCCAGAGCAGGTGTAGGTGTTAAAAAGCCACTCAATGAAAGAAACATGGAGCAGCATTTCATAGGAAACTTGGTGTGTAGGATAAAGGGGAAGATGCTGTATGAAGAAAGAAAAGGAGTTTATTTTGGCAGTTACTGTGGAGGATGCGGGGAAAAATTTGAGTAAAACCAGAAATAAGAATGCTTTACAGCACTGACTTAAGTAATATTTCATGGGTTGGGTGAATACCAATGAAAAGTGAAAAGAAACGAAAACCAAGCTTGCATTACATTCCTGAATGTGAATTCCTATGAGTATCTGCTGGCCTACATATACCTCTGAGTCCTGGCTCCAAAAAAAAACCCCCAAAAAGAAACAGGTATTGCAATGACAAGAAGGCTGTCACATGGATTTATGTGCTGGAGTTCTGCATTATTCATACAGGAACAAGGCGTGAAAAAAGGAACATATATAATTAACTGCAAGCAGAACAACAACAATTAGCTGATCATTATTAGCAAGTTGATAATTTAGTTTAATAGTTACTTACTGGGCACACAATGCTGTTATTTACAGAAAAGGGGTTTTATAGTACACCTAGGAAATGTCACATTAGTGATATGATAATGGGACATATGAAACTTCAGACTTCATTCATTACCCAAACTGAAGTCAGATAATGCTTATAGTCTTGGAGAGTGACTAAATATTTAAATTTTGTGGAGCTTTCTAAGTCACGTGGACAGTCCAGTCATTCTGTGTATAAAATTCAGCTGTAGCTGTGCTGAAATACTGCACTTAATAGTGGACTGTTAATCTGGTACCTGACTCTCAGAGATTCCATTAACCCCTAAAAAGTTCAGTGCAAAGGCCATGCATGACTTAAACTTTATTTTGAGGGCTTTAGCAACACTCAGCCAATGTCTTCAAGGGCCATTCAGATACAGTACGTAATTAAAAACAGGAGTAAAAGAGTGCAAGGTCTTTTATAGGTGATGGATTCTTCCAGACTCATGCTTTTGAGCCTAATTTCTCATATTTAGGTGTTTGTAGGAACACTGATCTGTTAAACTTAATTGCTTATTGATGTTTCTGTGAAAAATTTAGCTTTGCACAGTTTTCTAAGCTATGATGCTTCTAAATTTTATCAAATACATTGCCATGTTCTTACAGAAATGCATGGTGGTGTCCCAAAGTTTCAAGTCAGTGTTGACCTCCTGCAGCCCAGATTTAGTAAAGGGTCTTGAAAGTAAATAAATACAGCACAAGGAGTATTAATGTGAATATCTTAGTGTACTCTCAAGGAATAGCTTAAGATCTTTGCAACTATAATTTTGGTATTTTTCTCCTTCCCACTCCACCTTGCTACCCTTTTCCCCAATATAAAATCTTCCAGGCATGATTTATTTTCCTCTATACTAGAGCTGGACATGAAGAAACAAATCAGGAAAAGGGAACAAGATCAAAAGGTAGATACATCTGAAAATTAACAAGGGCACAGTCCGTCTGAGCTTTTAGCCCTCTAAAAGCACAAATCTATTTTTGCTTAAGCTTTGCCTTTTAGCACTTATAGTTGCTAACACCAAAGTGAAACAAAACAGGTCAATACACTGATTTTTACTACCCAGATGTATTTTGTGTTTTTACTTGCTGAGCACGAGTTAGAACCCTACAAATACCACTGGTTCCACGTGGTGTCATTAAGGTGTCATGGGATTCCTTAAGTTGGGAATTCCTTAAGTTAGATGCAAAGGGAAGAAAATGTTTATTTTGGAAAGCAAATTTAAAAGTACAATTTTTAGATTAAATGACCCAAACTCTTGTCTCTGAAAGCACAAAGTGACATGTTGTACCCAGATTTGTGATTGACACCTTAGCTCTGCTCAGCTGTTACTTCCTTACAGTTACCACCTCTTCATATATTTAATATTTGCTGGTGACAGAACAAAGCAAAAAGAAGGAAAGTTAGTTGAAATTTTATTTTATATATATATTTATTCATATCTGATATTTAAAAGTCCCGTAAAATCTATAGTAGTTACTTTTCCTGCTCAGGTAGGAGGATTATTTGTTCTATTAAACTACGCTTTAGTTCTGGAGATACAACTGTAACTTTTAAATTTCATTTTCCTGTTTTTTTCCAATGCTCTTCTTGTTATCATGGCTAATTATTTTGTTATAAACCCATAATTTTTATTGAGGCTTCAAAGTGCTTCATAAGTTGGAAGGCATTGCAAAGGGCAGTTCCCCCAGAGGCAATGTTAATACTAAATAGGCAGTGTGAGAAGCATTAGAATGAAACCAGAAAGTTTGAAAGTCTGAAGATCTCTGCCAGGGTCTGCTCCAAAAGAATCCAAATCATTGATTGGAGTTAGTGGGTATTGACCCAATCCCTGGATAATTTACTGCTTTTTTTATGACAGCCATATGTCTTTACAAATGTTCACAGTTTTAACATGACCATTTTCAATTTAATATCTATCTTGCTTGTGAATGTCAGAGGATGTGAAATAATTTTATGCGAAACAGGAAGGAGATTAAAAAATAGATGAACAGGAAAAAAAAAGATGTAAAAGTAATATTTTGATCTCATAAGATCAAATAAACCCCCTTTTTTTTTCCCCATAGATTCTTTAAAGATTATAAAAATCTCCTGGAAGAACACTGTGGAAAGAAAGGCAGTTGAGGTTGCAAAAAATAACTATTTCTCCTCATGCCACTGGAATTTGCAGATACATTATTTGTCTCAGCATGCTGCAACACTTGGTTTTCTGCTCAATAAGGTACTTAACAGACATCAAATTCAACCTTCAGGAATTCTGAAGTTGTTTGCTCATCTTAAATATCTTATTTCTAAACGAGGTGTTTACGGTCTCTACGATTAAAACGAGAGATGGGACAACTTTGGTGTCCTGACCAAATATAAACTTTCTTACAGTGTGTGATGAGTAAATTAATAGAGGACCTTAATAGGTTTTTATTTCAGTTTGGTATCTATCACACCCCTCAGTTAGAAATAAAGTGGAAAATCATACCTGTGACATGAAGAGGACATGGTGAAAATGCTGAGGAGCTTAATACTGACATTTTCTGGTGAAACTTGGGTGCCTTTCAAGCCTTGTCCAGTGTCACATATGGGTGACATTTATCTGCACTCTGATGCCATTGTTTGAAATGAAGTGTTGAATCAGAATGGCTGGATTTGTATAACTGATCTGGTTTGACAGGGAGTGTTAATTTCCAGAATAAAACTCAGATTCTTCAATAAATTTTTGTTGGTTTTTTTTGTTTGTTTTGTTTTGTTTGTTGTTTTTTTTTAATGTCCCTAAAACTGGACCTCCTGGGCTGTTTCTGATGGTAAGAGAGGAGCTTTCTCTCCACACACTCTCAGTAATTAACAGGAGTGGCAGCTGATGATCTTAGCAGTAGATCTTTGCTGCACTTCATGCACTTTGCCCTGGGAGTCTGAAGGGGACAATAATTGATTTCACAGGCAGTTAGGTAAGTGCTGTTTCCTAGGTTAAGGGGATTTATACTTTAAAGGATAAATGATTTCTCTTAGGAATGAGCAGATTTTTAATAGTTTGAGGACTGAACATATTAGTGCTTCTGCTTAATTCCCAGTTGAGGAGTGTGTTTCAGTCACTACCTAAATAAATTGCTTTCTGCTTAAATTTTCACTTCACATTTTGCTTCTAATCTCTCAGATCTTCCATGACCTTAGTCCTGCTGCCCTAAACTTTCATTTCCTCCACGTGTCATCCCGTGCTGTGTATTTAATAGATTGCCATTTATTAATCACCTCTGTATGCAAATTGAAGGTGTCAGGTGCTGGAGCCCTTCTCATCTGTTCTCCAGGGCTTGAAATTCTCTGCCCAGGGTATTGGATCAGCAGTTCTGTGGATGAGTTAAAAACCCAGATGAGATCCCAGCCAGTCTGTCAGGAGTTTCAGGCAGAGCTGCAAAGTCTCTTCTGTTGCTGATTTTTTTTCCCCCCTCTTTACACAATGCCTTGCCATTCCCATCATGAAAGGTACTTTCTAAATGTATGTTGAATAGCTAAATACAGAGCCAATTTGTGAAACATCTTGATAATATTTTAAACCCAAATTAGGTTATTACCTTGATTGCATTTGACTAATGTGCCAGCTCATTAGGAAGCTGGCATACATAAAGCAAGCATATTATGGTAAAGAATGAATGGAATTTTACTCACATCTTTTAGAGAGACATCATGTGCTAGAAGAAAAAAGAATACAGTCAGAATCAAAGCGTGCACTTATTGTAAAATGATCCTCTTCTGTAATTCAATTTCTGAAGTATAGGTTGGGGGAAAACAAGGTTCTTATTCAATAAAATATCTCCAAAGCCTTTCTTTCCTCTTTTGCACTTCTGACACACCTCTTAAAGAAAGGAAACAAAATGTAGTTTTTATGACTATGACCAAGATAGCCAGCAGCGTGACTTTACTGATCTCAAATGTCAAGTTTAATGATGAAATAGCAGATGTAACGGGTGACAGGATGGTTGGGAATTTTAAGAGAATAATGGAGAACCCTGGAGAAACCATTGGAGGGTTCCTTTTGAACCTTTCCCAAGTGAAAAGAAATCTGCTCATTTTTCTTCGTACTGTTTTAAAGGTGGCTCTTTTATGGACATCATTCATGTGAGGGCCACAAGCAGCTTAGTAGGTGTGAAAGTGAAATTAAATAGAAGCTGGCTGACCAACAAAGAGACAATAGATATTCCTAATTATGTCCTCAAATGATTATATTTTGTAGTCTTCAGTCCTCCAACTTTCTTTGGACTGTAAAGGAGTTCTCTTGCTGCCATGAGGCTGTTCTACTGTAGCCCCATTAGACATAAGAGAAAGTAATTTAATTATTCTCCAGGTAACTTCATGAAGAAAAGGTTGATGGTGCCTGTACAAGCTGCACACAGAAGGTTTGTATCAGGGCTGGACAAATAAATGGGAAAAAGCTGTTTATTTATCTGCCTTCTTTTCCTTTTGGCTGCTGCTAAGAGAGGGGAATGACTGAGGTGTGTTAGAGTTGATTTGATGCTACAGCAGAAAATGTCACATTTTACCTTTTTGTGGCTTTCAAAATTTATCTCCTGGTGCACCAGAAAGCAGGGGAAGGATCATGGGTTGAAAACATCAGAGATGGCATGAAAATGGCACATGGTGGTGGTCCCTGGTAGCAGTGGTCCCTGGTAGCAGTGCCCACCTGCCAAGTGTTTCCTTAATCCATCAGTATTCCTGTTGTGCCTTCATGATAGGAAGCTGTGCTTCCTGGAACAGAGAATTCAGATTGTTTGCATATGGTTTTATGATGAATGTAACCTCATTTTTACAATGCAGGTCTACTTTGCCTTCCCTACCCTTAGCTAATGTGGTGTTCTCCATGTTGAATATGTGGGTTAAAGCTCAGGTCTGATGAATTGAGAAATGAGTGAAAAAACCTTCATTTCTGTCCATGTTGTTCTTGCAGAGGGTGGTATTGCTGGTATTAGAGGTATAACCTAATGAGTTTAATCCTGCATTGCTGAGTATTTAATCATGTCATGTTCTGCTGTTCATCCTTAGTTAATATATGTCACAGACTAATGAAAGTGTCAAGGTTAAAATTATATCATAAGTACATGGTACAGAACGATTTTTGGTTCTGGAAATAAGTTCATTTTCTTTTCTGTAATTTCTTTTTCTCCTCTCTCACTGTCCTCTCCTCCCTTCATCCCCCACCTTTTCAATGTTTTGAGCAAAGTGTTTGTGTAACTTTTTCCTTCCCCTTACATAATGCTTTGTGACTCTTTTTTTTATTAGACAAGAGAAAATCAAGGTTTTCTCCCAGGATTTCTCCCAGTCCTTTCACTGGGCTAAACCACCTGGCAAAAGGGGCAAGGCTGTAACTGTTCCCCACAAAACTTTGTTAGGAAACCCTTGATACTTGTGGGCATCCTTGTAGAAATATTATTAGGAAGGGGTGGTTGAACTCCTGAACAAAATCAAACATAAATAACATGGAACAAAAATAAGGACCTGATCTGAAGACAGGTGTGTTTTTGACTCCTCCAAGCTTTGGAATTTATAGTGTTCAGTACTCTCACCAGGCTGGACAGGACCAAGGGTTGATAGCTGTGAGAAAGGTAGATTGAAAAGGAGTTAAAATTTTAAGTTATTTTACTTAAACTAGATTCTAAAAAAATTCCTGAAAGGTTATTTCTTCTCTCATTTTTTTAATTCAGAACTGCTAGTCTTGAATTGTCATTCCCACAATAATTTGCTCTTTTTTTGCAGGCTTAGTTTCAAATATTTCTGGTCTGCTCAAGATAAGATAATCTTTGCTTCTGTTCTCCTGTGTTTGTAGTGTTTTGCTGTGTTTTCTGTGCATTGAACTCTTTACCATCCATTCAGTGCCAGTGTAGCAGCAAGAACATTGTGAGATACGAAAGGCGTGGGTGCTGCCAAGAACCCTATCAAGTCTGTAAATTATCTGATGTAGTGTTGGGTCTTCCACAACTTCATTTTTTTCACCCTGACATTGAACGAAGGAAAAACAATTACTGTCAGTGTACAGGTACTCCCTGTCCTGTGTCACATCAAAGAGCCCTCCTGATTAAATAAAATTATCTGTTCCTCACAGTATAGAGTTCTGATGCCACAATTTGTACCTGTTCATTAATCTTTCTTTTTTTCCTTTCTTTCTTTTTTTCTTCATTATTTTTCTTGCAAATGACTTAAATTTATGGCTGGCAAATGTTTCATTGCTAAGCTGGGGAATTTGGTGCTTGGATTCTGGTGTGTACTGTTAAAACCCCCTAATTTCTACAATATGATTCGTGAGTGATATGAGAATTTACACATTCTTAAGCTGACTAAATGATTTACAAGTTCTTTGGTGCCCCAAAAAACTTGACCAGCTGTTGCATGAAGTAAATCTTCTGTTCCTGATGCCTGATATGATCCTTCTGGTTTCCATTACAAACATCCTTTCAAGCCACAAGTGTGAGATCTGGGTGAGGATTACCACAATCACCCAACCCTTTGCCTTATTTGAGGGGAATCTTGTGTCAGATGATCAGTTCATCATTTATTGGTGACTGGGGACTGCAGGACTCCTTCCTTGCAGTTTAAGTTGAATATTTTTGTTCTTGTTGTTTCTAATATTTGCTATGAATAAGATTATCCTTTTATTTTTGGAAGGTGTGCTAAAACTGTTTTGAAGTTGGCTAAATATGTGACTGCTTTTTGAGCTGTAGCAGTCTAATAATAGTGAAACTATTAATGAAACTATAATTTCACTAATAGTGAAACTTGGGCAACACAAGAATAGAATGTATTTAATGGATGATTTCACTCCCTCATGGTCAGAAGCATTTTTGGGACATTATTTACATTTCTGTAATTTTCTGTGGGTTTTTTTTTTGTTTTCTTTTCTGTAGACAAGATAAAAATATTAGGAAAATTGTGCAGTAAGACAAAGGTTTGACCTTGTTCTTCTCTGCCTTACTCTTTCAGTCTGACAGCAAATTTTTGTTCAGTTTTCACCGTGCTCTCTTCTTGTTTCTGTGATCTGAACTCAGAAGAGTTTCTCACTGAAGACAAAGCAGGTTTCTGTTACAAAAGACTCTCCAAAGTAAGGGAGATGATAAAGCAGATTTTCCCTTGGCTGAACATACGTGTGACCGTGGCTTCAGCTGTTTTTAGGAAATAGAGGAGCTGATGAATTGCAGGAGCAAAGTTCCGAATAATGAGATAAAGAACAAAGTGTTTGAGCAATGGGAACAACAACCACGGGGATGTAGAAGAATGTATTGGAAAATCAGTGGGGGAAACAAAATAATCAGAGTTGTTGCCCTAAGACCTTCTGAAGGTTTGAAATCTAAAGATATATATAGATATAGATATGTATGTATTCTTAATATCAAAGCTAAAAATTCTAATGGTGATATTTACTACTAATGAATTTTTCATTCTAGAGTGTATTTATTGCACATTTCTCCTCATCAAGTGAAAATGGACTCGGTACAGGAATAAACATAAGACCACTAGTGGATTCTTGAATAAATGGACCTTTTAGAAATCTGAATAGAACAGGGGTGGTATTGAGCAGATAACTAACGTGAAACTGAGAAAACTCAAAGCAGGTGAGGGACAAGAGCTGGAATGTCACAAATGCAGAATGTTTTCCTCTATTGTACACTTGATACATTCAGGATTCAGACATTTCATGCAAAAAGTGGTGTTACAATTCTGGATCCTGAAATCATTGAACTACCTTTTTAGGACAGCAATATTTTACGTTTTTCTGTCATTTTTAACCATGAATGCATACAAATTTCATGCCTATTGCATATGTGCCAATTATTTTCTCATTGTAATGACTGAGAGGCATTACTTTGGTCAATGGAAAGCTTAAAAACTTCAGGAATGTGAGGAAAATACTTTATAGGTTCCTCCTGGTATGTTGTGCTGTGACAGTTTTCTTTTCCTGCTTTTTTATCTGTCTACGTATTTTGCCATGTTCCAACTTCTGTTCTGAAGTACAGAGAATGAAAGAAATATCAATTATCCCTAAGGAAAAGAAATTAGTTGGGGAGGGTGGGGAAGTGACTTGTGGTTACGTGACCATCACAATGTGTGCACCACCCTACCACATGATGGTGCAGCTTTCATCTTTTGCTACTTTTTGGTGCTTTTTTTTGGTGTTTGAAACTCCAGAGCTGTGTTTAATTTGTTGTGAAATTAAAAAAAAAAAAGCCAAGATTAATCATGTGTAAACGTTTCAAATGCTGGGGAGGATAAGCAGGTGCATTTGTTTCTTCTGTCAATCTGGGCTGGTTTCCCCCCTGTACAATTAGCTGAACCAAAAAAAAAAAAGAAGATAAGTTGATATTGGAGGTGCCAGCTCGCTGAGGTGTCGAGCCCCACTTGCAGTGTCTATAAACAGCAAGTGAAGTGTGAAGGATTGGTTTGAACCCCAACAGACCCTGATTAGGAAGAGGTGTCAGAAATGAAGCTTTGGGTGGGAAGGGTTGGGAAAGATTTATCTAAAGATTTATCTATGGTTTTAGAACAACTCAGCAGGTGTGCTTGTCATATTCTGGATTTTTCTCTCCAGTCTCTCGGAATGTGCTGATTTCATATTTGTCTGTGTCCTTTCCTTGCTTTCTCATCGTGTTCCTGTGCAAGAGGATTGTTGTCCTGGTGGAATTTGGCACCAGAAAGAAGCAGCAGTGCCTCAGCAGGCAGAGTGGGACACAGCTCCGGGCTGCTTGTGTCCAGTTAAGGGATGGCAGGGATCAATTCCAAGGCCACACTGTTTGGGGAGTTTTATGTAAGGGGATGTTCTTTGAAACAAGGTGTTTTATATTAGCAAGTGAAATATCACCTTTCATTTTTTCTGCAGTTTTCAGGGAACAAAAGCTCTCTATAAAGTGTAGGTGTGATGTGGGAAAGTGTGTGTATATATGTAAGATCTGCTCTGAATAAGGAGTTTGGTGAATAAATGCTAAAAATGCTGCTCTAAATACCGAGTTACATAGAACAAGATAGTCTGGGATTTTTATTTTTTAAGAAAGGTGATAAAATTTGATACCTGTATATTAAGATATTCTTTCTACTTCATGTGCTAAAAATGTGTGAATTTTGTGTCTTCTGTGATGCAAGAAGGCCAGAGGTACTTGACATGTGCCTTTGGAAATTAAAATGAGAGACATTACTTTGAATGGTAGGAAGGATGGACCATTTTCAGATTTTTCTCTCTATATGTTTTGTTCTTGTGTTCTTTTTTCCTGCTATCCCTAATATTAGAATGACATCAGATAGACTGTTTTCTGTATCTAATAGTAAGATAGTTCATAACAGAGCTGATCAATGGTTTCCAAATGAGTTGCTTATCAAATTTTAAACTTTAAGATACTTGTTATGAAGGTTTCTTAAGACTCTTTTGGCTTACACTGCTCTTGTGTTTCACCATCTTTCTGTTTGATCAGTCATTGTACCTGAGAAAGGAGCTTTTCTTTTTTATTGGCTTCCTCCCTTCTCTAAGGAATAAGGGTGACACGCAACTTTCTAGAAACTTGACGCTGTGTGGTTTTGGGGTGTTGAGCTTGAAGGCCTGGTGGTTGTTCTGAGTCCAAAGAACTGTCCCTTTCTTTTGGGGACATCCCTCTCTTCAATGCCATCCTCTATGATCTGCATTTGCAGGTGCAGAGTCAGATATCATATCTGACATTGGCAGAGGTGGCATGTACTGCTTGACACTTTAAATGAAGAAATAGAGGAGGAGTCTGCTGGAGTTTTTCAGCCTGACAATTTATATTATTTGGCATAATAGGTGTTTGGAACTAATGATCAGATGAATCTGTGTGCTAGAACCTCTGTGTTATGTGCATGTACTCGTGTATTAGATTTTAAATGCTAATGCATTCTGCATTATTCATTTCCTGAATAATGTGTAAAATTCCCGTCTATTGGCAAAAAGTTTAAGTGAACTGTGTTGTTGAGTAATAAACAAGTGCCAGAGGCAGTGCATTATTCTGTGGTTTTGATTGTGTGGTAATGGCAGGAATAAATTTGAAATGCTCGGAAGAAAATGCACATCCACTTTTTGTTTTCTGGAATTCATTTGCCAACTCGCCCAGTGCCGGATGATCTGCGGAGCAGGGCTATCCTGTGCAGAGGACAAAACAGGGCCTACAGGGAAAAAAATGAAATCACCTGCTTGGGCAGTGTGTGTGTGTATTCCTTGTGTCAGAGGAGCAAGTCAGAGGCACTGAGACATGGAAATGCAAATGATGTTTCTTAACCCACGAGCATTTGGCTTTGCCACGTTGGCGTGGCTTTTATTTTATGCACTATTCCATACACTGCCCCTAACACAGCAGGAATTAATGCTTTCTAGTGCTGATGTACATTGCTGTTCTCTTCATATCATCTCATACTTCAGAAATATTAAATAGACATTTCATAATCTTGGCAGTTTTTGATGCTCAGAAACAGCACTGATGTTTAGCATGGTCAGAATTCAATTCTGGCAAAAATCTTTTCTCTCACTTCAATTCCCATGTTACTGCAGCCTGGAAAGAGTTAAGAAGGTAACAAATCTCCTCCCTGACTAATAAGGTGGTTAGAAAAAGTTATGTTTTTCTTTTTTTCTTTCTTTTCTTGCTCCCTTGTTAATAACTCCTATAACCTCCTTAATCATCCAGAAAATGGAAGAACAGGTAGGAAAGCTGTTCAGAAGCAATGAGAAATGAAGTTCAAGGAAAATGCAGGAATTCTGACATGAGTAAAGAGACCAGTAAAGGGTGGGGGGGAAGCATAAATATTAAGGGGAAAGATAGAGCAGTTGTCTGCAACTGCAGATGAATATTGGGTGGGAATTTAAAGGATTCTGTCTGGGTGTACCTGGGTTCCTCTTCCCTGCTGGAGAATAAGAGGTGGCTCTAAAACTTAAGGGAAAAACCTAAGCTGTCTCACCTCAAGAGCAGGGTCTGTGCTGTTTATGTCTTCGTGTGCACTTCAGATCTATAAAAATGTCACTTCTGTGGTTGTTCCTTTCTGTGAAGAGTCTCTTTTCCCCAGACTGCAGTGTAAGTGAGTTACTTTGTTAGCTTCCTTTTCCCTACTGGGGAAAAAAAAAACATGAAAAAACCAAAAGGCAGAACATGAGGCAGAAATGAGTAATTCTGGTTGAATTAAAAATTATCCTACAACTTCTGAAGCTATTACCGCAAGATATGCTTCTAGGTATATTATGTATTATTTCTCAAGTTAACTGAAATTCTTGCTCTTTGCTTTAATTTTTACTTTGCTTGCTGCGCAGTTCCAGTTTGGTTTTGTAGCAGCTCCACAGAAATTTTCCCTTCAATCTGAGCTAAAAGTTAAATAAAACTTATGTTGGAGTGGGTAAGAGCTATTCTATGTTCCAGAAACAATCTGGTCAGCAGGAAGAGGTGTAGGGATTGGAAGGAACCACGAAGTTCTGAGATCAATTGCAGAAACTTTCTCTGGGAAAGTTTCTTCAAGATTTTCAAGCTTTATGTCGTAGCCCTGCCTACTTTGTGTTAAAGCCCCTCAGGGTGGAAGTTTTCTGCTGTGTCCATACACGGTGCCCAGCACTGAAATTTTTCCTATTGCAAAGGGCCCACAGTTTTTGGAATGGTTACAAATCTTTTGATCCCCTTCAGAGAGTTTTAGAACTGCCCACAAACCACCGGGGCTGCAGAAAGATCTTGGGCAAGAAAACCCTCGAGGGAGTGCAGCGTTTAAACTTGTGAACAGGGTGGCTTTTCAGTTTTTAAGGTGCTTTTTTAAACTGAACTTCATGAACCGAGAAATACATTTTAATCACATTTCTTCTTACTTGGTTAAAAACCCCCTGTTAAGTGTATTTGCATTTTTGAGTAAGTCATAGAAGGATTAGATGCTGTTTTCTTACTGTGCCTTAGCTCTGCATTGTGTGTTTGAAGTGGGAGTGTGACAAATGCTTGAAATTGAAAGTTCCCCTGAAAAAGGAATTACTGGTTGTTTTTTTTTTTTTAAAAAAACCCTTTTCTTTCTGCACGCTCGGGAGATCTCCTACTCCTTTAGAACAGTGGATTGTATTTATATCTGTAAATGGCAACAGCTGTGTCATCCTATTCCAGTCCTGCCTGAGAAACTGTGTCTCCACCAAGGTGAGGTTCGTGGTGTTTGAGGAAATGTCAGCTATAGAAAATGTTTCGGTAGGCAAATGTCAGGGAGATATTAAAATGGTCTTGGTGGACAGAACAAGAGCATAATGTTTGCCAATTCCTAAAGTCACACTGAAGTCGAAAAGGTGTTGCATTTCTTTTTTTTTTTTTTTCATCATTACCTCCAGGTTGCTTGTTTTCGGTGAGTTTTCATTCCTTTTAGTAGAGGAGAATGTATTTTTCCTGTAAGAACAAACAGCTGAGTAGCTGGTGCTTGATCTCCTTTTAGCCTAGGGAGACTCTTATTGACCAAGCTGATACCTCACTTTCCTTTTTGAAATCTTGAAATGGTTATTTATTCCATAGGTGGCTTGAGGAACCTGTGATTTTAGCCGAGTCCAGGAAATTTAAATTACATGAAGTTACCACAGTACTATTTAAAGGACCAACAATGCTTTTATCCCCCCCCCAATTCCTGTCTTCTTATGAGGAACAGTTAAATTTCCTCAATCATTAACTAATTAACCAACATAATTGCTTAGTGTTCATCCCTTAAGGATTTTAGGATGAAGCATGTGGTTTATTAATCTACCTTTTGGTCAGCTTGATCACTGGTAAAACATTGACTGTGGTAGGGTTTTGAGGTTCAATTCCATTTTAACAGACAAATATTACTTTTTTCTGTTTTTTTCTCTCTCCATCTTCATCCATCCTTTATTGTGGTCATACAGCAATGAACGCTTTGACTAATTTTTAGTAAAATACCATTATTCTCCTGTTGGGTTTTGTTGTTTTGTTCCACTCTCCATTCCCCCACAATCCCTCAGGTCACACTGAAGGGGAAAAAGGCATCAGCATTTGTTCCTTCTTGTCATCTTCTTGCAACTTCTGGTTTCAGCCTCGAGGTGTAAATAGAGACTGAGAGGAACTGCCTGATTTTCAACTTAATGGGAAAATTCAACATGTTAGTTTAATCTAGTGCAGATTTCAAGCTTAGATTTCCTTCAAGATATATCTCCAGGGGAAAAAGATTTTCAAAACCACTGACACTGATGCTCCTTACCTGATTTAATTGAAAAAAAAAGACATATTTTAATTTTTTTTTTGGTGCATCATCGAAGTGTGGATTTGGAGTCTTGTAATAAACTCAGCTCTGAAATAGTTCAGCCACTGCAAGCTGGAGGTGCCACTTAAATCAGAACATTAATTAGTGTATTCTCTTAATCTCTCACACTAGTTTGTGATGTCTGATTTTCTCTTAATTTACTTTTTGTGTGTGTGTGTGTGTGCCTTAATATTAAGCCTTCTGTGAGGTCTTTTGAGGACTATAGTGCACACAAGTTGTGTTTGGGTTGATGTTCTTGGCTAAATAACCACAGAGCAGATCTCACTGAGTTGGAGGGGGAGTTCTAGACCTGGGTACTTCAGTAGCTTGTAAATACCCCAAGTCTAAAGTTTATAAGATGGAGATGTGAGGAAAATTTATGACAATTGTTTTCTTTTTCATCTGAATTTACCTCAGCTTAGGAACATAATTGTAAATATCTGGTGGAAACTATTTAAAGAAAAATTTAGCATGTAGTGGAACTTGCTTAGGAAAATGAGCAAGAAAGGTGTAATTGAAACTGGAATTTGGTGTCTCCACCACCTATCTGCTCTAATGAAGCTCTATTAGAATAAACAAGTTTCATACTGTAATTGCTAAATATCCATGTTAATGATTCTAATAACACAGCTTAACTGGCTTTGAAGGAAAATGAGTGTCTATCCAGCAGAGTTCCAACAGTACCTCAAGCAAAGCAAACAAAAAACGCTAAATCAAAACCCATAGACTGAGCTTAAAAATAAATCTTGAGGATATATTGCTCCTTAATAATTGGATAAAAGATTGATAAATCAAGAAATTTTATATCATCTCTGCATTTTTTTCAATACTAATAAAACAGCACAGAGAAATAGAATCGCTTGTGTAAAACCAGGTATCAGATCTCTGCAGACTCTCTCAGATTCACTCTCAGAATCTGTTCTCTGCCATTCAGGGTGTCTCTGATTTAGGGGGAAAAAAAACCCTTTTGACATTTATCTAATGTTATAAAACGATTGGGCAATGATAATATGGTACAAACTGCAGGGTGTGCAAGCACTTGGGTCACTTCATAGAAATCAGGACTCCTTCAAAAGTCTTTAAAAAGAAACATTTTCTGTTGACCTCTGGTTTACTTAACACTAGGTTTGGCCTGAATAAACTTGATACACTCTCAAACCAGCATGGCTCAAGAAATATTGAGAATATATTGAGATGATCACACATAGCTTGCATTTTAATTCTCATTTTCCTACGCAATAGTTAACGTGAGGGATAATGAACTTTTTGTATGTAGGGATGGCATTGTATCATCTGCTTCTGTAGGCAAGTGAGTTGCTGCGTGGTGTGACAAAACCTAAACGTGCCAAGGGGAGATTGCTTCTTCAAGATGATCCCTACACTGAGTCCAACACTTGGATTCCATAGATGATGTTAATCAGCACCTGTATGCTGTAAAATGGTACATCTGTACCATGACAACGAATGTATGTATAAATCAGTTTTGCTAAATAATGAAGTGGTGATAAAAAAAATAATATTACCCTTTTAACATAAGTTACAGGTTAGCTAGTGTCCAGCAATAGAAATATCTTCAGATGAATCAGCAAGAATATTTTCAGTTGTTGTCATGCCTTTTCATTACTGCTATTTGCTTCTGTATTTATTATTTGAAATACAAGTCCCCCTTCTAGCTGCAGCTTTAAAAGAAATTAGTCCTGAGGTTTTATTCAAGATGCTTTTTTTACACATAAATATCTCAAATATGCTGCATAAAATCTTTCTATTGCAGCTTCTTTTGTAGTGTACTGTGAGCTTTGATTCTCCTTTAATGTGATTAATACTTAGTTGTAAGGAAAGTTTCTCCTCTCAAATCCAAGAAATCCAAGCTAATCCAAGAAACTTGTCGATGTGGAAAAGTTGTTTGTCAGAATTAATTTTGAACTGCGGTGCTAAACATCTTTAAAGCTCTTGTGTATGATCTAAGACATTAAAAAAGAGCATAGAACACAAGTAATTTCTATTTCAAAAGGTGGCAATAAACCAAGATCCCATTATTCAGAAATTTATTACATTGAAGAATATCTGAGAACACATTTTCTGGTGGAAAAAGATTTTCTTTCTAAAATTCCAGTAGCTGGAACATCGAACTGATGGCAATAAATAGCTTATTTGTCTCAAGTGTCCAAAGGAGCTGTGTAGAAAATCTATTTTGACTAAACAAAGAACAGATGGTAAATAATGTGATTGCATTAAAATGGCTATCATAGCAGTCACCACATAAAAATGAGCAGTGTGCTGCATTTTTCTGAAGCCTTTTTGCCATAGTCTGGGGAGGAGAAAAACCACATGGGAATGAGAGTGGGTCCCTCAGCATGGTTTTTTTTTGCCTTCCCAGGAACTGGCCTTATTGTAAGCATTTTTGTGAAGGAGAGACTGCAATAAGTCATAACAAGTGATGATTGCTTAAAGAAAACATCACCCTCGTCGTTTGCTTTGAAAATTCTTACTAAATATTTAAAATAAAAACGTTGAGTCCCATGAATGCAAGAGGTCTATTATGCTAATATTAAATTAACCGAGATTTTAAAGGCTATTTTGTACACTGCTGGCAGCACTTGGCACAGTTTTAAACCACCTTTAACAGTCTGCTCCTTTGGTTCTGCTTCCTGCTGGAGATGTATCCAGGCCCTGCCCAACAACAGCAATTCCGGGAATATAAGAATGGGAAGATTTTTAACGTGTGTTTTGAGGTGTGGGCTTGTTTTCTCTCTCCATTTGGATTTATACAATTTTCAGGTGTCTCTGGTTTTGATTATTTCCGGAGTGCTTTATGGAAGGGAAAAGGCAACAGGCAATTTCATTATTCTTGGTTTTTAAAAACATGTAAGCAATGTGCTGTGAAGAATTTTGCATTATGTTTGCTACATTACACTTTCTGTCTCTTGTCTTTCCATAATGGGAAAGATGCTATAAAAATATGCTAATAAAAATTTTATTAATTTGATATTGGACATATCTGGAAGAAAATTCACTTACCTTGCAGTCAGAATTATTATTTTTTTAATACTTCAAGATTGCTGGTGTGGAACAAGAATTAATTTTTTTTTTTTTTGTTTTGAGACAAATGGTGTGTCTACATCTTTTATGAGTGGAGAAATAGAATGAGGCTTTAGAATTTAATTGCAGTCTGGTACTGACAGCTACCTGGAAAGGGGTGTAGAGGTATTTTTGATCAAAACTTTATAACCTCTGAAGTTCTCTGCCATAGTAGTGTGCACCTTCTGGGTAGCCTAAGATACTTGGAGATTTTTTTGCCTCAAGAGTTGTTATTGAATGTCAGGTCAGAAGGAAGTTCCCTGCTTACGAAATCCAAGCCCCAAATCCGTGCACCTTCTGCTGGAACAAGCATTGCTTTGATAACGTGCACAAAATCAAAGGTGAGGCTCCTGAAATGGATCAAAGTGCTTGTTAGACACGTTGGTTTTGGGATTGTTTTTGCCTTTCTAGCAGATCAGAAGTGGCAGATGCAGCAGGCAATGAACTCTGCAGCAGAGCAGGGTGCTTTATTACTCTGACCCAGAGGAGATGCTGCCCTGATACCAATCTGTATCCTGCAAGCTTCATGTGAATAAGTGCTTTCCATTTTGGAATAGACAAGAGAAATAACAAGGAGTTATGCGTGTAAATATGTTGTTGGATTGTGGACCACAATAACACAATAAATCTAGAGTGGCCTTTCACTCAAATGTGATTAAGTAAATTAGTGGGTAACATGCTAGATTAATTCTCAGAATCATTTAGTTCTGTATGAAATGTTATTCAACAGACCAAGGATACATTAAGTTGTTTCAATTCTCATTTTCTTCCTTTTTGTGTCTGTCAAAATGGTAACAATTTTTTGGTAGTTATTTTAAAAAATACATTGATATCTGTTTGTGAAGGGTATTGTTGAAATGAAAGCCTTTTATGTATTATGTATAATAATTTTATGATTTATTGTTACATAGGCATAAAAAGCCAAACAGAATGACATGCATGGTTTATATGATTTGTGACTCGTGAAAAAGACAAATGCTGTCAGAGGTACCCTTGGTACAGAACTTCATTAATTTGAGTAACTTCATGAGTGAATCCAAAGGAAATAATCTTAACTCTTTAATATAATATATTTAATAGAATAGATTTTGCCTTTCTTTAATAGAATCATAGAATGGCCTCAGTTCAAAAGGACCTTTAAGCCCATCCAGTTCCACCCCCTGCCATGGGCAGGGACACCTTCCACTGTCCCAGGTTGCTCAGAGCCCCATCCAACCTGGCCTTGGACACTTCCAGGGATGGGGCAGCCACAGATTCTCTGGCCAACCTGTCCCAGGGCTTCCCCACCCTCACAGCCAAGAATTTCGTCCTAATATCCAATCTAAACCTCCCTTCCTTCAGTTTAAAGCCATTCCTGTGCTTCTTTACATCTGCTGGCTTAAGAAAGTTGAGCAGTTTGGCTCCACTGAGAAAAATCACACAGAATGTGGTTATTTATTGCAAGATCTTGACTGAACTCTTTTCTTCTTTCAGTTCATAATCATAATACTGTCTAATTTGCATAAAGTTCTTCAGGGCAAGTACTTTCCTTAGAGGCAATTTTTGAAACTTAAAAATACCTCCTCTTTAAATTGACAGTGCTCATTGAGTAGACATTTTCTGTGAGAAAATACTATAAAAGGTTCTTTTTAAAAAGAAGATCACAGAGAAATGTACAAAGTAGCTGCTTAAAAAAAATGGCAAGCCTGATACATTCTTTTACTTTTGTTTGCCTTTTCATTAGAAAAAATCAGGAGCACTTAGTTTCAAGTAAGGCCTTCAATTAGTATTTAACTGACTATAAGTATCTAATTATATTGCAATTAATTCTTTATCTCAATCACTTAATTTAAAGTGGAACTGAATAACCTTGGGTTTGGGTAAGTTTGAGATAAGTAATCAGAGTAAAAGCCTGATAGCAATTAAAATCAAGATGGATATGCTCCCCTGTAGGTATGGACTGCTAGAGCTGTGTAGCAGCACACACTTGCACCATGGACCCTGGAACTGGTAAATAGACTTAATTTTTGATGGAAACCTGGTATTTAGGTGCTCTCAGTACTCCTCAAATGTTATGAAATATCTGTTATCACAGAAAATCACATTAAAACCCTCGAAGTAATCAGCAGATTAAATGTGAAACAAAATGCAATCACCCAACGTTTTCATTTAGACTCGGTGTTAGCTTGGAACAGTTTAATTTATTTGGTCATTTCCTCTGCCCCCAAACAGGAGCAGAAGCTTCCTCAAGTTGAAGGGAGTACAGAATCAAGTCCCTGGGGCTCCAAATACAGGTCCCTCTTTGGCCCATAAGAAGATGGGGAGAAGGTTTGTGTGATTTTGCATGATTTTAGTGCATTGATGCCCTGGGAGCACAGAGATGGAATGAGGGTGATTTATGCTATTGGAAACAAAATGCTGATGGTTTCAGTGAGGTTTGGGTCTTACTGGGTTTTGTTCCTCTGAAAGAGGAATATCTCTCTTTTAAAACCAGCTTTATCTTTAGTATGGAAAGCTTCATCGTGATTGTGGGATAAAGGTTCTGATCTCAGTTTTTTAAAAGCTTTGGGTTGGATCTTGTCAGCTGCCACCATGAGAAAGACACTGAATTTTATTTATCGCTACGAGAACGAAAAACACTCTTGATTTAGTTTGGTATTTCAGTGCAGTTAGTGTGAAGATCAAGAAAATCATAACATCATCTATCTTTGTTTCTGGAACAGTGCTACCAGTCACAAAAATGCCCAACTGAATTTTCACTTCCATAGCTGAAGACAGCATTTAATCAGTACTTTCCACTGCTTTGTCAGATACTTGGATAACAACAAAATACACCAGTGCAGACCCCTCTCCTAAACACCCCTGGATATTTACAGTGTCCCTGAGAATCATTTACTGTGGCACTTTGAGGAAGACTGGGTAATTCTACAGCTCTTTGAAAATTGCTATAAATTGCTTTAATATTTTTTTCAAATCCGTTTCAACCGAATGATTTAATCGGTGGTAGGGCCAGCTAAGAGTTGCACTGAATCATGTAGTACTAGAGGATTAATCACGAAAAAAAGGATTATAAGCTCAAATTAGGTTTTTAGTGTTGAAAAATCTGCGGTGGGGAAGTGGTTGGGTGGCTCCATGAGGGAGGACAGTGGAGAGTTGGTGTTGGTGATGCTCCTCTCTGAGCTGCCCTTTCCCTGAGGTCCACAGAGGAATAAGATCATTGGTTTAGCAAACTAAGGTTGAGGCTTTTTTGCTTTTACAGAAACAGAGTGGTTTATTCTGTACAGAAATACTTGAAAGGCTTGGTGACTTTGGGGCAGAGAAGTGTTATGAGTTAAAAATATCCCACCTTTTATCTAGAACAGTTTTCAGGAAAAGTATTTTCAGGAGGTGGTTTCATACTTCTAGCTGACCTCAGGCAGAGCCTAAGAATTTTCAAACACTACAATTCCAAACTCACCTTCTTACTGAAGTTATTTGATGATAATAAGTGGGGGTCAGTTTGTTTAATATCTTTAAAGGAAATGATTTTTTTCCCTTAACCCACATTTTTTTAAATTGCTCACGTAGAACTTTACCCTTCATTATTAAACAGAATCATAAAGGAGTTCTGTATTTAAAAAGCTGGTTAACACATTTGAAAGTTCTAATTTATTTACTGCAGATAACATTGAGGCTAACTGAATCTGAAAATAATAGAAAAATCCTCAAGAAGCAGAGATGTTTTAATTGAGCCCAAAGAGAAAGCAGATATCTAATAAAAGTAGTTATTAATTATGGGGGGAAAGGTGTATGAAGTGTTCATTAGAAATTAATTTCCAGCAAAACGCTTAAATTTGACACTTGGCAAATACATCTTTATACAGCACATAACCTGTGGAATTCATTGCAACAAGGGATCAGCCAGGCCAAGAGCTTAGGAAGATTTAAAAGTGATTCAGTATTTATACAGGTAACTAAAATATCCACTATAACAATAGCTGGAAGGTGTACACTGTCCTGAAAGAACAGGAGATGAGAATTTTATGCATATTATTATATCAATGGCCATAGGGTATTTTAACCTTTCTTAGATGAAAAAAAGAAAAAAAAAAAAAGGAAAAAACTTCTGTGAAAGTCTTACAGCGAAATGTTGTGGAACTTTTTTCTAGGGAAAATGAAGCTGAGTGCACAAATGGCCCCACTTTGCAGTTTAGTGGATCCTCAGAGGTCCAGACTCAAATGAGCAGATCCTTCCCACCTTTGTTGTGAGTGGTTTGGTGGCTGCTTTTTTCCTATTGAAAATAACACCCCTGACTCTGTCACTGGGTCTTGGCATTGTGCCTTTGGCCACAAAAAGAATGTTTAGAAGTTGTACATAAAGAGCAAAACTTGCTATGCCACTTGTACCTTATTTGTAGAAAATGCAAAGCAGAACTTTGGATTCTGTGGCTTCGATGTTGTTGGGTTTTTTTCTTGTTTGTTTGTTGTGGGGTTTTTTGTTTGTTTGGGGTTTTGTTGGTTTGTTATTGTTGGGCTTTTATTTTAATTTTGCTTTTAATTTTTGAAAATTAATTTTTGAAAATTTGGTTGTGTACTTAGTAAGAATCACATAAAATCCCTTTTATTATATGAATAAAGCTAGTATAGAACAGCATAGATGTTTCCTAAGAACAACACATTTTTCCTTGTGGTGGAAGTGTCTTACAGCTGTAATTACTGTGGTGATGGGGTTTTGGGGCCAGTGCCTTCAAACTGTGCTGCTGTCATGGGTCTGATCCCAAAGATCCTGATCCAGTGAGTCCTCTTCCCTGGCAGGATGGTGCTGCCTCACAGCAGCAAAAGTTAACTCAGAGCAAAACATCCCGAGCTCCCCTCCTGCTTCAGGCTGGTTTCAGGCAAAATTAACTTCTGGCAGAAGTGAGTGGAGTTCCTATCAGGGCGTGGGATCCCAAAGAAAATTCAGGACACTGTTATCTGATGGTGCTCTCTTCTAATACAGACGGATTAATTCTCTATATTGATCTCTGAGTACATTCTGTTCCATTTGCAGTAATTTAGTTTAGAGCAGTATTTTTCTTAGGTGAATGAAGTTGGGATAAAGACAAATCACCTGAATGGTTCTGCAAGGAGATGCCTTGGTTTGGGCTGAAATTAGGCACTGAGTTAAAAATGTGGAGTTAATCCTAAAGGGTGCCTGTATAAGAAAGGGATAATTTGAACCCTTAGTGGGCACAGCAGATCATGTGTACTGAGTGAAATGGGAGTCTGGAAGGGATTTTCAAAACTGCTTTCATTAAGTAAAAGTTAATCACTTGAAGAGTGATGATTAAAATGATAATTACCTGCATTTTTTCCGCTACCTGACATTCAAGTGGCAAACGGAATGCATTCTCCAGGAATAAAGTGTGTAATCACAGAATTAAAGAAGCATGCCTGAAGAAATAAAATGGGGAGTGTTTGTGTGTCCTTACATTTGTTCCAGTGCACACTTGTGAATTTTTCACTTTGTCTTCCACTGCTGTCACCAATCTGATGGGTTTATAACCATCAAGCACGTGTGAGCTCCTATGACTGAATGTTCAAAGTGCATTTAGATGTATGTGACAGGATATATCACATGATAAATACATATATGGAGAATAAAACATACTTCCTACCTTCTAGAACTTTTAAAAACACTTAATCCTGGAAACTTGAAAATTAAGGAGAGGATCAACACCAACAAGGCAAGGACTTCTTTGCAGCCAGACTCAAAAATATATTTAGTAGTAAGGACAGTAAAAATGACCAGATCTGTCATGCTTATTTACCAAAAATACAGACTAATGTACCCTTCTTTTTGGGAGGTTATTTTTGAGTCTTCCTAATTTTCAAATTTCCAGAGAACCAAAAGAATCATGTTTATAGTGTCTATATAGTGTATATGTAGGAATAGTTCTTGTCACTGGATTTCAAGAGCTAATCTTTGGTGTGTTTAAGTGTGCTGAGTGCTTTCAACACTTGGCCAGTGTTTCAGGGTGAAAATAGAATTTGGACACTTGAAAATTTTGGTGTGTTTCATCCGGTGACAGAGGCATCCACAAAGCAAACCATTTCACTGAACTCATGTGATGAGTTTCTTTGCATAGTCAATGAAATATGATAAATGTAGATAAATGTAATGATAGTATTTTCTTCAACTCTGTTGGTTTTTTGTGAGGAGAGCAGAGAGTGAACTGTCTGAGTTCTCAAATGGGTGGCTGGTTTTGATTTTGTTTTTTAGTTGCATTTAGAGCATGAGCTTTTAAAGTCATTTGCATAAGCAAGATAGGCAACCCAAGATTTATTTATAAGCAATATTTACTTTTTTTTTTGCAACGCAAACATAAGCAAAAAATCCAATGGCAATTTTATATCAAAAGTAGTGTTAAAAGATGACATAAATATTTTACAATATTGATAATTGCAGAGCAGTTTTTTAACACAGTCCTCATCTGCCTGCTGAGCTTTTTCAACCCATTCTTTGTCCTGACAGAATGGAGCTGGCAATGGAAAAATATTCGAGTTAACTGCCCATTTCTTTCATCATGCCTAAGTTTTTCCACTGTGGAAATATGGAGACAACTTCCCCGAGTGGTGCAGAATGTAAATGATGCTGCTCAAGCCCTTCCATGCAGGGATCCTGAGGAAAAACTGCTGCTCAAACGTTGTCAAGAAATTGCTGCGGTATGTTATGGGTATCAAATGTCTTTGCTGGCCGTAAATTAGTGCACATCCCCTGTTCTGTTACACTAATTGCAGATATTTCTTCTTAAGGATAGCATTTGTTAATGTATTTATAGTCCATTTGTTTTAATAAATAGCAATTTTACCTCAGTGTTTGTCTGAACAGCCAGACTTGAATGGGTTATAAATCTGCTCTGTATGTTGTAATTGGCAAACTTGTGTTTGAGGAAAGAAAGAGAGCTTGTCCTTTGGTGGGTTTTGGTTTGGATTTTTGGGGTTTTTTGTTTGTTTTTCCCCACTGCAAAAATTCAGATGTATTTCTTTAAGAGAAGTTGAGCTTTTTAAGTGGCATGGACATATGTAAATATATAAGTACATATATATATATATGTGCTAAATGCTGAGTAAGGAATGTTTGCCCTTATTAATCCTATTCCAGCTCCATTAAATAATATTATCTGTCTTCTAGCAAGGTATTCTAAAAGAATCTTTTAGGAACCCATAAATCTGAGATAACTTATTTACTGCTTGGATTGTCTGTATATCCTGTTATCACTGCTGTGGCTTGTGCACGGTGACATTCCTCTTTCATTCAATAGAAAACAACAGTTTTGTTACTATTTTTTATCATAAATATCTCTCAAAGTATCTTATGGGCTGTTCTGTGTATTTAGCCTCCTTTCTTGTCTCGTTTGCCAATTTTTTAGCAGGTTTTTTTCCCCTGAGGCAAAATTATATTCTTGTATTTGTAACTGTTAAACAGATTTGACATCAAGGACCAGTTATTGTAACTCTAAGATGAAAATAACCTCTCCAGAGAAGGCAAGAGATGAATTTATGTGTGGATATTGCTGTTCATAACACAGTACTGTCACCTTCAAATTGGAAAAATTACCTGCCCATGTAAGATGTTTGCAGAATTCCTGCATGGATGCAGAGTTGGAGTTCTGGCTTCAAGCAGCCAGGCTTGATGAGCTTTACCACCAAAAATGAGCCATGGATCAGAAAACTGGGTTACTGAAGTTAGCTCTTGAAAGATAAAACTTGTGTGAGTAGGGGATGTCCAGATTTTCTCTGGTTGGTGGGAAGCCTGTGGGAGATGAGAATTTGAAGAACTGACCCTGTTTTTAATGGATATGGGAGGAACTGCTCATTCCTGGAGCCCACCCCAAGCAGTTTATAAACATCTCCATTTATAGAAATTGAAGCTGTAAATTCTTAATGATGTGTTTGTCTGCTTAAAGGGCTCTTTCTTACAGGAGTTTTCCTGTTGAGAATAATCAAAGCAGAAAACCAATTTTCTTTGGTTCTCTTAGTAATTATATTATTTTTTTCTTGTTGTTCTGTGCCAATGAGCACCTGTTAACATTACAAAGATTCAAAGAACACAAGACACTTTATCTCTGCAAACTATTGCAAAATGATAACGATTGATGTTGCAGATATGCAATTAATGGCTCTGATGAAAGTCACTGAAAAGTAATTTTCCAGGGAAGCACCAATCTTAAAAGGAAAAACATGGGGATTTATTTGGACTTGGAACTTGTTATGTAAATCTGGTCTTTAAGTAGGGCTGCTGTAAATTTTCACAAAGGTATCTTGGCTTTGTGGAATGACCTGATTAGCTTTTTTTAATTAGCTGATCACAGATGCAAGGGGCTATATGTATTTTTCTTAGTTATGCTTATTTACTCATTATGGTAATTTTTGTTGTTGTTGTTTTCAATTTTCAGAATGAGTTGGCTTTTCTTTGTGTTTTACAGTTTTATTTTCGTGAATCAGCTCATAGTGACTGCAGGGACTGCTGGGCATCAAGGATAGTGGTTTTTTTGTTGAAAATATCCAATATTTCCTCTACTATTTTCCCATTGCAGTCAACTGGAACACCTGCAAAGCAAAATGAAGGTGAAATTGTAGACAGACGTTTTGCTGCTAATGCTAACCCTGCTACTTTGAATTTCAGGGTTCTGCTGACAACCATGTTACAAACCTAAGAACTAATAGGCACTGAGGGTTTTCCACTGCATTTGTGCTGTTAAGTTTAATGATATTCAGATTTTAGAAGTAAATTTTTGCCTTGGAGGGATAAATATATTCAGTCCTGAAATGCTATTAACTTAATACAGGTATGTGCAAGTTAACACTTTGTAAAAACACCTTTCTGGGTGCCACCTGTGTTACTTTAGGCCCAGTGCTCAGAGAATTCCTGTAGTTTTAAATTTTGAATTGGGATATTTCTTTCAGAAGAGTGGTGTTCTGTGTGCATTTGATGTAAAATAGCTGAAAGTATTTGTGTGATCCAAGCAGAAAATAGCATTGTGTGTGTGTGTGTGTGGTATAGACTGCTTTGGTTCATTCAGTTCATATCTTGGCCCCTGATAAATCAACTCACATGTTCATGTTCCTAAAGTACCATATAATAGATTAAATAGCCACATTCTTAAGAGTTTTCTGTTCGTAATTAAAATTTTCTACTCTATATCTTGATTAAGAGTCTCCATTGATCTAATTGGAATGCAAAGTTGCAGCTGCAGAAAACTTGAGCTGGGAAAGTGGCTCCATCTGCCTTTCTTACCTACAAGAATTGGTGTGTTGTTACTGCAAGGGGATAAATACCATAATTAAGAACTTTCAGTCAATTGACTTCTCAACTCTTGGCTTGTGTTTGAAGCTTCCTCACAGGACTCTGTCTGTGAAACACTTATTTTTGCTGACTCTTTATTTAGTTGTATTCCTTCTGTTTGTCAGGTACGCTGTTTAGTGTGTATGTGTGCATGTTTGGGGTTTTTTTTGTTCAGCTTTGGTTGTTTTTTTTTCCTTCTATTTTAGAAAAGAGAAAGAATTATGGAGGTAACAGGAAATGTGCTGGACTGTGTTCAGATTTTTTTGTCATGAGCATAGTCTGGGCACCAGTGTATTTACAAGGATGTCTGTCCTAGATCTAAGGGATCCTGTACCTCTGGCACAGAAGAGGAAAAGAAGAGAAGGGTGAAGTTCTGAAATAAATCTGCCCTGTTATTTACAGTAGAATACCAAAATGTTAAAAGAAATGCCAGTGGATCTTCAGAGATATCAACGTTTTATTCTCCAAGGCTTACAGAAGGAAAAATATTGCATCCTGCTCTTGCTGCAATGTAAAATTGGGTAATACAGGGAGAATCTGTGCAAGCACTTGTTGCTTTGTTTCTAGATATTTTTAGGCAGTTTTCTGCTCAAACATAACTAAGCTACCACCATTTCACATTAGGCTAATAAGTAATTGTAATGGAGAATAGGGAGGCTGGCGAGTAATGATTGAAGTGTGGTCGGTGCTGTCTCCATTGCACAGATGAATAACAATATTCATTTAAAACCTCAAATTCCTGGGAGAGATGATTTTCCAGTGTTGTATTTTCTTATCTCCAGTCACTCCATTATTAGCGTCTCAGACTTGTTAATAATTTGAATTTGTGTGTCTAAGAACAAGCAGCTCAACAGAAAGAGAACAGTTATTTCCATATGCAAATTGCCCCCAGGCAGAAGAGGAGGTTTCCCTGGCAGAAGAAATGATGCATTTCCAGTTAAGGATGTCAAAACCATCGGGCTTAGGCAGTAGGGTCTCTTGTATGTGCCAATTAATAGAGGTTTTCCATGAAAAGCAAGTGTTTTGGGGAAAATATGCTCTTAAGACATGGTAGGGGTGGCATTTGTAGGAGCAACTTGGTGGAGGAAATGGCTTCTTTCACTTCATTGCTGACCTTTGAGCTGGTACCACTGGGTTGGAACACCCTCTCTGTTGCCTGTTTATGAGCCAATGCACAGAAGCCCCTTGGGATTTAGCTTCTTGTTGAAATGTCACTGAGCTAAATATGCATGGTTTTCATTTGAGTGAATCTGCATTGGCTGATAAAGGACAAAGGGGACTGTTTAACTGTAAAAGTTCTGGTGTGGTTAATTGCCATTTGTGTGTGCACACAAATCTGAACTCAGAGATGGGTTGGAAGGGTTTGTTGATCCCTCAAGGAGTGTGAGGGTGCAGCAGCTGCCCTGTGCTGCACACCCCTGTTGTTTGCACACTGTCACTGCGAATGCAGCAATCCATCACATTTATTTAGGCTGAACAATGGGTATTCCAACGGTTTTATAACCATCCTTTATATTGTTACAGCCAAGGCCATTTTGTCATGAGCTTTTCAATTCCAGAGCCAGTGCCCATCATTTATCTGCATAACTAAAAGCAGGGGTAAGCACATTTCTGCCAGAGTGAGACTGATGATGGTTTCTCTTAAAGTCTTTTTAATGATTCAATTTGAAGCAGTCATTTCCAGAGGAAGGAAACTCCATTTGTTAGAGGTCTTTTGTTTTAATCCTTTTTATATAAGAAGTGTAGCTGCTTTTTTAATTTTCCAGACTTGCAAAATAGCTGCATATAGAATAGGAATGTGTCACTCCCCCAAACAAAAGCTTTGTTCATGGAATAAGAGGATGTAACTGCAGATTCTGTGGCCTCTTTCCTGCTCTAAGAAAATTCCAAGCCTTTGGATACTGCATAAATTAACTGACATAACTTCCATTGTTTTAATTATGTTTGCAGTTCTCAAATTGGTTAACAGTGGCTTAAATAACTCCTCATATAGAGAGTTTTACTGCCACAGTCATTACACCTGTGCTGAGCACAGGAACAAAAGCTTTTGTGGGTTTGTGTCTGAAGCATTCACTGTTCCTTTGAGTTCATACAGGTGGCAGATGATTTTCCAGCCCACCACTGGATTTCCCCTTCTATCTCCATGCTGAACTGTTGGCAGGCTTTCCTGATCCCAATTTTTAGTTCTGTGCGAGTCTATAAAGTGTTTAAAAAAAGGAAAAAAAAGAATACAGAAATGTTAATGAGGAGTTTATATTCATGTGATGAGAAATGTGAGTTAGAGAACATATAATTTATTGTAATTCAGGCAATGGAACAAAGGCAGTTGTCCAAACCTTCCTGCATGGTTGGAGATGGTTGGGCTGCAGTGAGTTAAGTCCCAGGTGTTGCTCTTTTAAAATCCATTGCTGTGGACAATGTGGAGCACTGAGGTTCTCCTCTTCAATGCTGACTTGATTTAGAAGACCCATGCTCAGGCAGTGGAGTGGAAATGTGAGTGTTTAGGGTGGTGTTTTGTATATATGTACAGCAGCCACCTTAAGATGACCTGTTTTTATATGGTAATCTTGTATATTTGAATATTTTAATGCATTTGATAGAGTTTTTGTACTGAATTTCTTACACGGGTAAACAATCTCATTAAACACTTTCTACTTGCTTTATAAACCTGGGCAAAGTTGCCTGAAGATCTTTCCAGCTTCAGAAAGCAAATGGCAGGGTCAGATTTCTGTGGTGGCACAAACCAACCACATTGAAGCCTTGGATTGTATGATGAGAACTTGTGAACTGTGGTGGTTTAGAATTCCAGATTTATTTCTTTTTTTTATGGGGACCCAGTCTTAGCGAATTGAGGCAAGTAATTTAATCTTAATTTTAGATTCTTCCTTGTCACTACTGGAATACAAATCCCTTGCTTCTAGAGGGAGGGAAAATGGGAGACAATGGTTGTGGTGAAGAGGTGCTTCTTAGCTGATTTCCTGCATGTGTGAGGGAACAGGCTGTCATCTCTTGTGCCTGACTCTTATTCATCACATTTCTGTATTTATGGCATGCACAGAAAATTCTTAAAAATGTTTCAAGTCTTGATTTCTCTTTTTTGTAACAATCCCTAGGTTGATTCCAAGGCTGATTAGCATTCAGGCCGTTGTGATGGGTAATGCAACTTTACTGGTAAATAATCTTGTTTACATGTGAGTTTAAATGCTCTTTTCCTGTAGTCAAAATGTGGGGAAAAGGGAGTTTCATCAGAAAATGAAGGGAAGGAATTTCTCTATGTTGCACCTTTTGTGAGTGAGTTGTGCCATTGGGAAGAAAAAAATACAGAGAAAGGCTACCAAAGGAGAGAGCTGTCCTACTTTTCACATTTTATGACTTAAAATTTATAAATTATTTAACTCCTTGCATTGCTTTAAACATTATATAAAGTGAAGTTTTACGTGCAAACTCGCCAGAATCCGCATGTCATGGATGTTTGGGAAATGAGCAGGGATGCTGCGTTCTGCAGCCCCTCATCCTCTGGCATTCTCTCTCAAGTTCAAAGTCACAAATTGCTGCACTTCCCTTTTCTCTGTTGAACGGAGGAACTGGTGAACAAAAGCTTCTCAGACCGCATATTGTGTCTTCCCATACTGTTTTTTAGGATTGCAGGGATCTCCCAAGTAAAACAAACAGGTTCATTGCTTTTTATTTGGCACGCTGTGCCAGGCTGTTCTCACCTCTGATCACGTTTTGTTCCACACCACGGGTGTTTCTTGTTGGTTCTGGGCCGTGCTCAGCTTTCTGCTGGTCAGAGCAATATTGCACTTGCTTTCCTTTGGGTTTTGTGGCTCTTTTCTGCTCTCTGAACCCTGACCCCTGTTGGGGTCCTGGGTGCTTCCCCATGACTGCTCAGTGCTTGCTCACAGCAGTTCAGGTGTTGTAGCACTGCCTGTTCTCCGCTTTCCCAGTGCCATTAACTTTTGGAGAGGCTGTTTTATAGCAGAACCCTTGCACGGCGCACATGAACCATGAAGATTCTATTTTTTTAATATACAGTGTTGAGGTTTTGAAGGTGCTGCTGGTAAATCATCCAAAAAGCAATAGGGAATGAAATTTTCTCTGCCTTTGCTTCGATCTATCAAATGAGGTTAGCTGCCTTTTTTTTGGATTTTTTCCAACTTGAAACAGACTTTTCTGTTTCTGCATAAATATGACACAGTCTTTGACTTGACTTCTTTATTGCTCTCTTTGTGGATTAAATGTTTTGGTTTCTGCTGCTTCATGGGCTCTGGGTTTCTTTCCTGTGTTTGGTGCTACAGAATCCTTTGCCCTGGGTTTGTCAGTCCTCAGTTGTGTATCAAGAGGACCTGTGTTCATGTGTATATACCTGTGCATCCAGTTCATTGGGAATGCTTTAAAGCAAATTATATATGAAATGACCGTTCATATTTCATAGAACAAATTCCTGCTCTTCCACATGTCAGTAGACTTGTCTTTCTTACTGTACTGTGATAATTAATAAATACAAAATGACAGGGCATGGATTGTGTTGAATTAATTTAGGTTGTTAGCTGAATCTGACATCTGAATGCAGCCAGTAAAGCCTTCTATGCTTTAATAAGATTTTTGTGAAAGCCCAGCAGTCTAAGAGTATAAAATATGCACATATGCCTGAGTTTATACTTTTTTGTTTCTTTTTTTAATGTATATATCTACACACACATAACCCTCTCTGCACTGGGAGTTACTGGGTAGTCACTCAGGAGACTTCCATGGTCCATTTTTCTCTGCAAGTTCTATGGGAGCCTTCCTGAGGTCTCATCTAGTCAGTCCAATTTTCCACTCGGTGTAATGAATGGAGCAATTTACAGCCACAGCTCAAAATTATGACCAGACAGTCATGCCTCTAGATTTCTCCTGCCTTTTTTATAACAAGAAATATTTTGGTGGCCCGCTATTGTTGACAGCTTTGTTGGGAGCTTTCTAACAGTAATAAAAAAAAAAGGCCCTCCAGTCCAACAGCTAATTCAAGATTTATGGAGCGTGTGGAATTTTACTCCGAGTCTGAACGTGCACATAATCAGGAAGCAGAGTCTGGATACAGGGAAATGGAGGAGGGCATTGCCCCTCATTGTGCTCAATGGACCATAAACCACCTGCTGTTTGGAGTGCCAGGCCACCAGAAAAGCTGGAGCTTTTCCAACCTAGTAAGTAATTTCCAGCCATGTGTTTAAACACTGAAAAGGCAGGAAGGATGAAGAATTTGTCTTCCCTAACCTTTTTCTTTCAGTGTCATCCTCCCATCCTTGTTGCATCTTGTGTGTTTTCTCTTATGTCTCTATTTGCCACTTCTTCAATCTTTCTAATGTACTTTCTAATATGTTTTCTGTATTGTCTTACTTTGGACCTTTAAATCACATATCGATATTCAGGCTGGTTTGTGGATAATTAGGCCTTCCAAAAGCATTCGAACAGAGTTAACTTTGCAAGTCTCATTTTTAAGATTCTGGCTCTTTTGTGGGTTTTGAAAGCTTCAACTCAAAATCTTTATCAAGACTGATGCTTAACAACTGTCTGTGTGCACAGCAAAACTGCTGAAATCTGCTTTCATAAGCACTGGCTCCTTAAACTCTTGACCCTTCCCTCTTAGTTTGCTTGGGCAAATTCTTCTACCTGCTAAATATACACTGGATGAACCAGCACATCAAAAAATCTGGGACCAGATGCTTTCTGTGTCCTGAAGTGGGTGGAGGGTTGAGCTAAAATTGCCTGAAGCAAGCACCAAGACCTGGAGACAACTTCACCAGTGGAAGTTTCTCAGAAGTAAGAAATTTAGTGAGAATCACATAGTAATGTGAAAAGGAACTCATTGTTATGTCACTTTTATCACAGTGAACACTTGTACTTTTGGTTTTAACCTGCTCTGCCTCAGGGGTGTATTTTGCTCCTATGGAGGGGTTTTGGTGTTTTTCACTGGTGTTGTTTCCTGCAAAAGCTGGGGGAAAATGTTTAATCCTGCAGACAGCAGCAGTTATTCCTGCTGAGTTTATTGGTCCTGGCATCTGTTACAGGTAATTTTGGGTTTTTGAGGTTGAACTCAATGACCTTCAGTGACTCTGTCCTGTATTAGCTTGCCACATTCCAAAAATGCCAAAGCAGATGAAGATGCAGCAGCTTTTTCCAGGTGTGAAATCGTCACGAACTCTTTCCCAACCTTGCAGTCATCAAAGGTCACTCAGCATTTGAGCTGTAGCTTCCCTAAATACCTAAAATTCCCTAAATATTTATTTACCTTCCCTAAATACCCAAAGTTTGGAGTTTGTGTAAGGCCAAGGAACCTGACCATTGACAAAGGCTCAGCACTTGCACCTTGCCCACCCCTCAGTGGTGCCCAGTGAAGGGCAGAGTTATTGCTGGGAGCAGCACATGTCTGCAAACCTGGCTGTGGGAGCTGACTCTCAGTTTGGGCTGCATCTGAGAAGACAAGAATCGATTGTCATTAGTCCCTAACATGTAAAATTTAGTGTAACTTCATTGTAACAAATCAGAAGACAAAAGCACTGGGACATCATTTATTCATTCGTTAAGGGGAGGTTTCATGGCTTGGTCATGATGACAAAGTTGAATTTTTTCACCTGTGTTGGTTCTGTGTTGTCTCAGCTTCGGCCATGAGAATATGGGATCACAACCAACAGCTTGGATCAACACCTACACTTTTGTATGGCTTTTCTGCTGCAGTGCCAAGGTGAGAAGCTGTAAATGTGCGTGTAGTAAATTGAAAATATTTGGTTGCCACTTCCAAGTCTGGCTTTGTAGCATTTGCTGAGAGTTAAGGGGAAATTTCTAAAATACCTTACAAGATATTAAATTTTGGAATGCAGCTCACTTTAACTATTTGTGTTTTAGACCGTGGGCTTGAGTTTTAGTTTGTCAATACTTCAACATCTCAAAACTTACAAAGATTTCTTTCAATTTCTGCTTTAGGAGGATAGATATATAAAGGCACTGAGAAAGATTTCTTTCTGTGCAGAGCTAAGGAAGCAACTTAATATTAAAATATGAAAGCAAAAAGAGATATTGGTTATTAAATATGAGAGTAATAGATGGGATTTGAGGTAATTCTGTAAGCTATGTACACGGCTATGCAGATAATTCATATTTTAATATTGATGGCAAACATTTTCACACTAAAATATGTATAGAAAAAAGGAAATTGACTATTAAAGATGTATGTAAAGAGAAAAATGTAAATTATATTTGGAAAGTGACATGCCAAGTATGATCTACCCTGACAGCTTTTCTTTTTAAATTTACAAGTTGGAAAGGATGAAATCAGATTACAAGGAAAACTTATTCTGCACCAGAGTTATGCACAAAACATTATTCAGATCGTAGAAGTCCTTTGTTGTGAACACATCCCAAATTAAATAATAAATGGAAATGTATTGAGCAGTCCTACTGCAGAGAATAAGGCATTGAAATCTGAGTTAAATTTAAAAATAGCTCTCCCTAGGCTGGCAGAAATGGCTATAGATGTGCAAGCAACTTCCAATGTCCCATGGAAATGTGCCTGTGCTTTCTGTAGTGTTTCATGGCAGCCTTTGGAGAAAGTTGCTTTGCTTTTGGGAGTCACCAATCCTTCAGACACATCAAAACAAAGGTAAATTTTAAAAATGGAAATTTGTGTTCTGCTGTGCAACAGGAGAACAGTTTTTCTACCAGCTCTCACTTCTCATGCATACCTATATAGTCAGAGCCTCAAAGAAAGAAATTTTCATGGTAGATTTAGGACTAGAACTTAAAAAAATCCTAAAAGTGTGTGTGTGTGTTTCAGACAATCAGATGTGAGCCTCCATTTTTCCTTTATGTAGAAATTGTCAGTTTTTTATGGTTTTAAAATGTTGCTAGTGTAAGAAAAGTAGATTCTTGTGGCTGAATACGCTGCTATTAAATAATTTTGGGGTTTTTTCCACTACTCGAACTTTTTCCTCTATCATTCATTAAAAATCTTTTGGTTTAATCTTTGGTGAATGCCTGTTTGTATGGTACCTCAGCAGGAAAGGAGTGCACAGCCAGTGCAGGAGGGCACAGGGGGTGTGGGTGCAGTGTTTTCCTGTAGCTGCAGTTTCCCAGGACGCTCCTGACATGCTTCAGAGCAGTGGTGTGAGTTTGGATTTCCCATAGATGGGTTTGAAATTTTGGCTATTTTTAGGTAGAATTTCAGCTCCACTGTTAACCTGCTATCCCAAACCCATCAATCCATTCTATTTCTTCTCCCATCCTTACTCTACATGGAGTAACTGAGTGAGGTTCCATTGCTTTCCTCCAGGCTGACTCGTCTTCTCATAGGACTTTTTTCCCCTTGCTCTTTAAATTTCTTTTATTTCAATTGTCGTATTTTTGGTGTGTCTTTGAGGTATCTTGCTGAAAAACTTGGAGGACATTCTTCACTCAATATCTTTGATTGGTTTTTAGCTGTTCTATGGCCTTGCCTCTTCCCTTTCCCTCTCTGGGGACTCGCCTGGAGCAGAAAAGTGGGATGTGCCTGAGCAGCGTGGGATTAGATTTATGTGGTCTCTGCTTGAAGAATGGCCAGAGCACAGAGACAGCACAGGAAATCGTGCTAAAAAAACCTGGAAAACTTGGTATTCCCAAGGGTTGTGCTCAGGTTGATGTCAGTGTTCCCCAAGAGCTGCGTGAGCTTTCTGTCCAAAGTGAGAATTCAAAAATTCACTTTCAATGCACACTTAAGTTTACTTTGGTTTAGTAAAGCATCAGTATTGTGCTTTGGGCTCCCAGCTCTAATGTTCATACTTATTTGCTCTTCTAAATTAGGGTAGGCTGGTGTATGATCAGTGAGCTGAACAGGCAGGTGAAATTTCAAAGCATTTACTGATGTGCTACGGGGAGAAAATAATGAAGTGTTCTGCCTGAGCCCGTAATAATTTAAAAGTGTCAAGTTGCTCTACAGAAATTTCCTGTCAAGGTACCAGTGAGGTGAATTTCACAAGATTTCTGAGCAGTGCAAATTTCCCTTACCCAAGCTGCTGATGTGTTTTTCCCCACGCCCCAGGTTCAATACTGTCTTTGTTACTAATGCAGAGTTATCTGTTCTCAAATGCTGTGCCCACGTGTGTGTGAAACATTAATTTTGTGTCACGCAGAAAGTGCTTTGAGCACACATGGCATTGGCATGGTTGAAAGAAGTGGAGAGACACTGTCAGTTTTTTAGGACAGATGGAGAAATGCACAGACAGGAATTATCCTAAAGGTGGTGAGAGATGTGTACAGCCCATTTTTAGCATAAAAATGGAATATAGTATCAAGTGTGGGCAAAGTAAGAGCAATAGCTGTGTATTGTTGTTGAGAACCTAAATCTGTTGAGGCAGAGCCTGGTTTTCTCTTGCAAAATATCCAAGTGATGAGTTGGGACTCTGAGGAGAGATTCTGCTTTTAGAAGTCTTTTCCCTCCTCATTGTTCTTGAAATGATGTTTTAATAAGTTTCAAATATAAGTGGTGCTGATCTCCCTCTCTGAAAGTTGTTCTTTAATACGCAATCTAAAGCAGAACAAAAAAATTAAATCGTGACAATTATAGAGGTGTTGAGTTCTTTACACTGCAGTGAAAAGGAATCATTATGGCCTGGGTTTTGTACTTTCAGAACAGGAACGAAATGATTTCAGAATGCTGAATTTTGAAAACAATGAGACTCATTTATTTTTGAGCAATTTCGTCTATTTTGATGGTGTCTTTCATTGTTCTGATTTTGCCACTGCATTTTTTTCCTTTATTTTCCTTTTTTTTCCTTTTTAACTTACTCCTAATTCAGAGTTTCCAGGCAAGAGTTTCAACTGATACAAATAGGCAAAGATCTTTGCAGATGGTGAAGTCATGTCTTAATTTAAATTTGCAGGGAACTGACTACCCTCACTTTTAGTTAGGTAATAGCTGTTTTTCACATACTGTGCTTTAACCAATGAACTGAAGTTTTAAGGTTGGGTATGAAATTCAGATTCATTTCTGGCTCTGTGTGTATTTTTTCATTCTCAGCAGTAGTACAAGACCAAGTGAAAGAAAACTTCATGAGGGATTAATTTACCAATTTTTTTAACAAGTTCTGTAATATTCTTGAACAGTACAGAGGGGTGTAGGCAGTGTGGTGTCCTTTGTGCCAGGGATGTGGGGAAAATATACCTATTTTGAATTATTTTGTTGTCAAAATGGTTCAAAATGTTTTTACCCACAGTAAAATTTCAATATATTTTAGCAGGTAACAGCTGAGATTGCAGCTTTATTGAGCACGGTCTGTAGCAGTTGGTACTTGCCAATCAGCACAGATATATTTATTTAATTCCAGAAAATATTTAAGCAGGCTCTCTTGGATCCAGTTTGGTACTCAACTGACCTTGCCTCTTAACAATTGCTTGGTTCTCTGCTTTCTTTTCTTCTTTGCAAACAGCAAATTCATTTCTTAACCAAAAAGGATTTGGTAATGTAAGGTAAAATTAAAATTAGCCAAAATAATAACAGTTTTGCTTAACATGTTGGAGGAACTGTTATTCTGATGTTCTTGAAATAACAGGACAGTTTCATTCTTCAAGGACTAGTGAGGTCTTGATCATCAAAGAGTGCAGACTGGAGTTTTTTCTCTCTCCTTCATGCATTTTTAGCTTCTTTTTCAATTCTATAAACCCACAGGACAGTTTTTAAAGGCATAATCAACTTAACCACAGCACTGTCCAGAAAGTAAGGTTTCTTCCCTTTCAAGATTTGTTTGCATTTATCTTGAAGTCAGAGACCCAGGAAGCAGCAATCTCAGCCTTTAGCACATCCACCAGAAATCCAGGTGGATTTTTGTTTTGTTCTGTTTTCTGGAGCCCTTCACAGAAATGTGGCAGAATTATCCATGTCTAGCTCTGTTTAGCAGGACAGAATTGAAAAAAGGGGGCTTTAAACACCTGAAAAAAAAGTGAGAAATGAAAATCAGTACTGAAGGTGAACTAAAAAAAAAAGATAAGGGAATAATAGTGTATTGCTTATTGGCCATGAAGCGCAAAAATACTGAACATTTATTTTTATTTAGGATGTTTTTTCCTTGAGAGATAAAATTATTTGTTTACGTTTTTAGAGTTTTGTTCGCTGTCAAATCTGTAGGTTTCTTTCTGGCTCAGCTTATTGAAGAAATTATTTATTTGAAAATAAATAAGCAGGATAATGATTAATATAATGGCAAAAGAAGTTTTTAAGGGTGGAGAGAAAACCCTGTCCTTCAAGGCTTTGTCACTGCCTCTGGAATGTGGAACCCCACGGTGGTTCCTCAGCCTCTCTTCCAGCACAGCTCTTCAGCAGCATCCATAATTCATGACATTAAGTATTAATTTTGGCTTTTGTGCTGCAAGGACATTTCATGTTGGTAACCAATACATTATCCACAGATTTTTGTTCTTTCTGCTCCCCCTCACACTCACTGGGAGATGTTGCACGTTTGTGTGCTCCTTAGAGTGAGAGCAGTGCCCTTTCCTCTGTCTCTGTACACCACATTACAGGACAAAGATGCTATTTTGATCACTCTTATATGTTATTATTCTTTCATTGCCTCTCTAGCTAAAATATTTTTTATTTTTAAGATCCTTTTCCCAAAATAATTTTGTGATGATCACTTGTGCTAAAGGAAATGGAGCTGTCTGGGGTAGCTCACTTGTGCTAACTCAGCAAAGCAACGTGAAGAAAATAAACCCATCCAAATCATCATTTTGCAGGTTCACACGGCAGGTAATTTCCTGTATCTGCTCTCCACTCTGTTGAGAGAACAAGGGTTGGAATTCAGTAAAAGAAGCATCACCTTTCACAGACGAAATTCCTGTTTTGAGAATAGTATGAAAAGTTGATGCTTTGGACTCCCGATGTAAATTAGTGAAAACATTTTTATAATGTCCTGATTGGGCGCTTCTGGTTACGTGCTTGATCCATCATGGTGATATTTTTGATGTATTGAGGATAAAATTCCCATTTTGAAACAAAAATATTCAAGTGAGAGTTGACCAGATTGAGAATAAGGCAAAACAACCCCAAACCTTCTCAAACCGTATGTTGATGGTACTTTTAGCATGTCCAGAAAGTGCATTTATAGCAAGGAGAAGCAGAACAATTTGGCCAAAATGATCCTTCTTAAAACAAAAGGCAATATCAAGTGATGCAACTCTCTTATAGATTTGTTCTAAGTTTAGTAAACCAGTGGGGTGAAAATAGAAATTCCTTCTTAACCAACATTGCTTTTGTTTACTTTGTATTTTCTTTCTGAGACACATAATGTTCAATCAAAATATGACAAAATTATAGTTTGTGGCAAGTCCAAAGAGCAGAGGAGAATGTTTTAGATTAGCCTCAGGTGGACAAGTTTCTGTATTTTCCTTTTAGATCATAAATAAGCTGAGTACACAATTTCCCCCATTTTAGAGGGAATGTTATTGTTTAAATTAGAGTGCTGTGGATCAGAAGTTCAGTGTGTTGAAAGTTATATAAACATTGAACCACGGGATGATCTCTTCCCCAAAGAACTTGCCAATTACTCCTTCCGTGGAAGTGCTGAATGATTCATGTTTCAGATTGGAGTAGAGCAGCCTGCTATATTCAGTGCTACATTTTAAACTCATTTCTCTGGGTGGGGAAATGCATTTTAACTGAGGGCAGTCAGCACCCTGAGATCTTTAATTTCCAGAGAGGGCAAACCAATGTTGCTGGAAAATGCTGGCAGAAAGGGGTCTACCTCTAAACAAAATATTTGTAAAACAGTGCTTGCAGTTGGTTGCTTACACTCCTGGGAAAGAACACCACTGACATTATATTGAAGGCATTTCAGTAATTTTTGTCTGGGCAGTGCTTCCTTTCCGTGGGTAAGAAATGCTGCCGGATTTATAAACTCGTGCAATTAACTCCACACTTAATGTATCTTATCTGAGAGGCTGACATTCTGTGAAAGTGGCTTTTAGAGTAATGCTGTCATTTAAATGGTCAGCACAAAAGTCATTAATTATAGATCCCATTTTAGAGCTCATTTAATTTATTAGTTGGTAGTTATTTATATTTGCCTTTGGCTAGAAGAGGGTGAATTAATTCACTCATTCTGCACTGTGTACTGGCCTCTTAATAGCACGGAAACCTTAAATACTAAAATGTTTTTATGTGTGTGTGAAAAACTAATTAATTTACTTTCTTTTTTTGTTGTCCAGAAGCAGCTTGTGGCTTTCCTTTTTCATTTTTTTTTTTTAATTTTATAATTAGCAGCTGTTGAAATACTTCACACACGTAGCCTCTTAGCTGCAATCCCCAATTTCTGAAAGTTAATGATTCCTTTTTTGTTTTACAATGAAACCAGTCACATACCCATGTGACTTTGGTGTATTTGAGGTGTTGCAGAATTATCAAAATAGGCAGCAAACACTTTGTGTCTCTTTATACACTTTTTTGTGACGTCTGTGGTGTCATCACTGGCCTTTAAGTTGATGCTGTTTGGAATGACCGGGACAGCTGGAAAAGTCAGAGGGATCCGGTTGGATCTCTTCAGTTTCCATCCCGTATTTTCTGGATGTAAGGAAGGGTTTACAACTGAAATAAAGTAAAATCCTGCGTTGCCAGTGCTCTCCTCCTTCAGATCTCAACTGGAATAATTTATCTACCTTGGGAAATGCAGGGAATATTTGGTCCTCTGTCCCTGAATATTTGCTTTTTCTTTTGTATTACTCAGTACAAGTTTCAAGGTACTGTTTGTACTTCTCGTTCGTTATTTTATTGTTTCTTGTAAGGTTTCCACTTTAAGCCAGTTTAAAGTGGAATTGTGATAGAAGGAGGTTGGGCAGAGCTGGTGAAAGGTGGTGTGTGAGCCTCTGGCAAGCCAATGTTTTCAAATTCCTCTGTTTTCTCTTTAAATGAGAGAGGGAATTATATTTGCTCAGGTTTTGGGGGCAGCTGACTTCAAAATTGTTGCAAATTTGTCCCAGTGCCTGCAGGAAAGGCAAGAGCGAGGAATGTACAACTTCATAAGCAAAAGGGAGTTCAGCTGTTCAGGTGTTGTGCTTCAGGTCCCTTTTCAATTAATTTTCCCATTCCTTCTCTTTCTCTCCCTGTCTCTGCTCCTCTTAAGCCTCATTTCTTCTGATGCCTGGAAAAATTGTCAGTGGTTGTGACATCTTTGTGCTGTTCTGGTGACTCCACCAATGTGTCTCCTTCTGATGCTTCCTGTTCATCCCTCTGCATGTGCCCCTTGTCCATTTATTCTCTTGGAAGTTCTTAGTGGGATTTGTCTGTAATAGTACAAGAAACTTTCACTGTGGAGCCCTGTTTATAGCTTGGATGTTTTGAAAATGTAAAAAGACCCTTTTTTCACACAAAACTGTGGCTGTTTCATGAGAAAATAAAGTTGTTGGAAACAGAGAAATCCTCCTTTGGCTTGTACAAATCCACTGGTCCTGATGGCAATCAAGGAACAGGGAAAACAGGGATTTTAGGTGATTATTTATATTCCAAGGCCTTTTTGTGCACTAAATATAAAGAAGGGGAAACCAGTTTTAGTTTTGTATATTAGGATTTCCTAAAGATAAATGCAATTAGTAAAATAGTGGCTTAAATTAGAGTTCATGTCTTGATTTTCCTTTTAATGGGTTTGGTTCATGTTCAGTGAATGATTAAATGAGGATTAATGAGCCCTGGAAAATATGTTAATTTACTCCATAGAATGGAATTACCTTATGATGGAACTATAATAAAAAGTGTTTATGGACTGTAAACAATATGCTCTAATCTGTACCATGAACCTTGAATCAGAGATCTGCAGCTTGTGTTTTTGAGGGAACAACAGTTGATAAACATTCAAGACAACCAGGTTAATTTTTTAATGTGAACAAATGCATGGCTGGAGAAAGCACTGTGACAGTCCTCAGCAAGGATTTTGACTTTTTAATCGGGTAAAGCCTCACAAAGCTGAAAAAAACAGGAATTTCAGCCATTTTCTGAAACTTTGAATGTAAAAATGCTACATGAAGATATACATGCAAAATGTGCCTGGTCGAACAAGAACAGTTTGGTCTCCAGAAATTGTGTTTGCTTTTGAAATATAGAAGATGAAAAATAGGGCCCAAATTAAATAAATGCACAAGGGGTAATAAAAGCAGGCAATAAAAGCAATGCATGCTCACGCTTGGATATAGAGGGTCAAGATCAGGACTGAAGTAGGGAAGTGTTCTGCAGTTGAATTAAGCAGTCACTTTATCATGTAAGTGAATAGTTTAAATTGTATTTTATGTCCATTGTGTATTACTCTCCACAGAACACGCCCTGCCTCCACCCCCACTGAAAACAACCCCACAAACTCTTCCGTGTGGAGGAGAGTGAAGTTGTGCCCCAGGAGTGTTTCCAGGTGGCTTTCAGTTAGAAAGGGTTTATACTCCATTTTTTTTGATGTAGATTTTTGGCATCTAGACACGTGATTGGGTTTTTTTTTTTCCCCCTGAGATTTTGTGAAATGTAGTGTAACACATTTGGATTAGGAAGACTTCCAATCTAAGCACACGTTTATGAAGAGTGATGTATTGTAATGATGTTTTTTTTTTTTTTTGCTGTTAATGCTGCTGTTAAGCAATCGTGGGTTTTCATTAGCAAATTGCTTTTTTTTCAGCTTGAGAACCCTGTAATTAATTGGTGCTATAATTCTTTATATTGTTTGGGGGTTTCACCGCTGATTTTTTAATTACGACGCGTCTGTCGGAGCAAGAAGTTTTCAGAAAGGTTTGCATGGAAAAATCCTGTGGAAGTTGAGACACTCATCTCTGCAATCAGTTGTGTTTGCTGCTTGTGATTTATGGGTGTTGTTGCCAGAACAGCTGTGGAAAAATGTTCTATAACACAGTTTTTCACTGCATTTGGGGGACAAATAAACCCACTGCAGTTTTGTTCGTTTGGAACAATTTTGCTCTTTACTGTAACCCATGGAAATATGAGTAAGGTCATTTCAACTTCTTCTAAGTAAAATTAAAAAGAACTTCTCAGTCAGTGTTTCCCAGTGAAATGGCCACTCCAAAGTGGACAGAAAATTTCTGTCTTCTGTGGAAGTGTTCTTGCTTTGAACTCTGCTTCTTCATTTTAGAAAGGTTTTTCTTTTACTGTCTGTTAGGGGCCATTGAGAGAGGAGGGTAGCATTAAGGAAGTCTGAAGCATTTGTCAAATTATTAATAATAAATAAGTTTTTAAACCAGGAAAGTAACTTTATTATGTAAAGTGACATTTCCAAAATTTAGCTACAGTAAAATGTTACTGCTGAAACCACAAATGAGAACCACAGTGTTTTTAAACTATTTTTTTAACCAAAAGTATATCAAGATCAGTGATTGCTTCCATGCTGAGCAGAAAATTGCCAAAATATGACATAAAGGCACATAAAGTCGTCATAACTGACTTTGATTAGATTGCCTGTTCTTTCTATCACCACACTTATTTCTGGCAGCCATACCTTTCCTATTGGAGATATTTCAGCGATTTCAAATTTCGTTGTATGGTTGTATTGCTATGTTGTGGTCCCACTTCTGACACAGAAATAATGTTGTATTATACAGGAATGATGTTAGGATCCCACTTCTGAAATAAAGTTCAAGTGTAGGGGCAAAAGCCATAAATTGATTGATTGATAATTGATTGATTGATTGTTGACAAGTGGATTTTCCAGCTTTCAGAGCAGCCTTGCTGCCTTCATTTACCTGCTGCTGTTTGGAAGAAAACCTGATTTTACAAACATTAGCAAGTTTGAGATCCAGCCTGTTGGAGGTGAGGAACAAACTGGGATATATTTGATGTGATGAAACTCTGGATGAAGTGGTCTGAATACAAGGAGACTGTACCTTGAATTAAGGAAATCTTCCTTAGCCCAATAAATGTTTTAGTAGTTCTCTGACAAAGAAAAGTTAGGTCAGGTTGTGAAATTTGAAGTTTTTGTTGAGCTCTTTTTCTTCTCCAGCTACACTTCTTTTTGAATTTTACTGCAGCTGAGTCTTGTATACATTTCTGAACAGGGTTTTATACTCATAAATGGGCTTTGATTTTTTTTTTTTTAAATTTTAATTTTTTTAAGTGCCTGGCATTTGATTGCAGCATATACACTAACAACTGGAATTTCAAGTTGTCATATGCCAGGATCTACTTTTGATCTCCAGAGCACGTTCAACCCTTTCGTGCCATCATTACAAACACAATATTTAATTAATATCCTCCCTAACTAAGAGCTAATCAGCAGTTCTGTTTGGTTTTTAGACAACCCTGCTACCACCTATTTTTTTCCCCCTTCATCCTGAAACGCTGCTGAAAATTTCCAACACAGATTCCCACCCAGCACTTGCAGCTTGTGATGAAATGAAGCCTTTCTCGAGGCTGAACGAACGAGCCCCGCGCGCGTTTGAGCTGCTCCGCTCGGCTCTCAATCTGTTGCGTAAAGAGGGACCAGATGGGCAGAGCACCCAGACCCCCCTGGCTACTGCTGCTTCCCCATCAGGGCTGTCTCATATCCAAGGAGGAGCCTTCCAGGATTCCCACTCCTCTCGCTGGCAGCTGGGATAACAAGACGGGCGGATGAAACGGATGCATATGGAAGTGTCGGGGGGTTTTTGTTGCCTTTAACAGTCGCAAGGCTGTTGGTTTGTGAGAGGGAACATATTCTAGGGTGATGTTTGCAAATGGGATAGCTGTTCTGTCAAAAACAATGACAAATCGTGGGTGCTTTTTAAACTGGTGTTGAGCTTAGCCTGGAAGTGCTTTTAACATAAGTTTTCGGCAATCTTAACAATTTGTCTTGTGCGCAGATTTTGGATATAGCTGCTCTAGCCAACAGTATGCAGACTGCGTGTTCTAATGGAACCCAAATTTCAATTCGATATCAATTGGTGATAATTTTAATCATGGTCTAGCAACTGCACTTGTCATTTGCTGCACCACAGAAAACATTCTGAGTAGACTTCTGTGTTTTTCCCTTTTGGCAATAGTGTAGGTAAAATCTTTTGCTATTACTGGCAAAACAGGCTGGTTGCTGCTGCCAGGATTCTGCATCAGTGCCATTAGGTTTTATTCACATTCTCTGTGAAGTTTTTGCCATGGATGAGCTTTTATTACTAGGATAATAAGAGCACCAGATATGTATTAAAAATGGGATGTTGCCACAAGATAGGTAGGGGGTACCAGGGAAGTGAAATAGAATTAGTTTCTGGTCTTGCAGGTCAGAGACCATTAAAATGTTAAACTAATAATATGCAAGGAAGAAGAAATTTGTTTGCATATTACCTGTTTCAAATTATTTGATTAGACAGGAGCACATGGAGCTGGTTTGTGTAAGGATGGAGTTGTGTTGAGAGCAAAGTGCAGGGATTCAGTGTCCCAGGTTTCTGGTGGTCACACAATTTGTGGAAATCGTGGCTGGTGCAGGTCCAGCACAGTCAGTGAGCAGCCTGCTGCTCTTGTTCCCTCTGAAAAATGGCACTAATTTGCTCTCAATTTCAGTGGGCTGCTTTTACATGGTTCACTTTGCTGTGGAAGTTGTGGTTTTGCTCCTGAAACTTGTTCCTCTTCATGCTGTGGGGCTAAAATTCAGGTGATGGTTTAAGATTGCCTGTTCTCTATGAAGGACAGCATGGGGAGAGAGCTGCTGGGAAAAAAGTGACCAGGAAAGGGCATAGAAAAGTCAAAGGGATAGAATCTGTTGTGTGTTGTGCTCCAGAGGGAACGGCTGGTCGAGTGGAGCCCTACAGGGGGTAGGGAGGAGGAAGGAGCAAAGAGGTTTGGGTTGATTTTGAGAGGGAACAATGATTCAGGGAGCAGCTAGAGACCTACCAAGGGTCACAAGCAAAAGGTGTGATCTCAGAAGTCAAACTTTTGCTAAACAGTCTTATTTTGAACAAAGGAAATGGGAGTCCTGGAAGCAGAGGAACATGTAGTCCCATAAGGGCATTCTTTGGCAAAGAGGTTGTTGAATTAATCTGATGTGTTGCACAAGAAAAAAGCTCTAATCCATCTCTCATATGTGTGCTCAAAACCAAACAAATGTAAAGCAGCTTCTTTTGTGTGTTATTTATAGCTGTCAGTCCTCGCCGCACACTGTTCCTCTGTGATAACCTTAGGCTGCACTTTGGCTTTCCAGGCTCTTAGGAATTCTGTGGAACAAGCTTTCTTCTACATCAGCTCTCAACTTTGGTTCCTGGCACGCTATCCACCTCGTGAGTCTCAGTCCACTGAACTCTGCTGCACACAAAGCAGATGTCTTGGGGAGGAGGTTTGCAGCCTGCGAGTCGCTGGAGGCTGTTCTGAGGTTTGCCAATTTTATTAGCACGTGTTTTAAAGTGGCTTAGATGGAAAATAAACTTTTTCTGTGGGTGGTGTATGAGAAGTTGGAGTGAGAGAGCAAAAGGGCTCCGTGGTTCTGTCTGAAAATGACAGTGAAAGAGAAGGTTGATGGAAAAAGAGCCAAAGTTCCCCACCTGGTAAAGTCGTTGTGGTTTTGTCCCTTCATTTGCTTAGGGAATGTTTGAGACCTGTTCTCTTGTTAGTTCCTTTTTTATTTATCCATTATGAAGCTCCATGCATTGCTTTGAGAACAAGCCTCATATTAGTTTTTTTCTTTCACTCAAAGCCCGTGTTTGGGTTCTCCTGAGCACTCAGTTACACTTCCAGGTGAGTCTCCTTGGTCACTGACTGACTGATGCTGCTTATCCAGGAGTTATGAAGAAGGAATGTGGACCCTGCACGTGCTCCTGTTCATGATCTGCTCACAAACGGTTCTTGTGACCGTGGTTTTTTGCAAAATTGATCAGCCTTAAAACGTTTATCATTATTCCTGTAAATGTCCAGTGCCCAGACCCCCAGCATTTTATTCCCAGGTTGGAGCTGTAGGATTGTAGCAGGCAGGCAGACACTTCCAAACAGAACGGACCAGGTTATCAAAAATGTCAATAACTATGGCATGATCTCCTTGATGAGAAGAAAAGATACTGGAAGCAGAGATTTGCTGTTTGCCTCTTGATCAAAATGTAATTCCCAAGCCGTTCAAAAGCAAGGTTAATTGCTGCTTTAGTTATACAGCCTGGTCATATTTCACAGCAATTTCAGATCCTATCAGGCTGAAGCGCAGTGCAAACGTGTTCCCTGAGATAACAGGACCCAGGTAAAAAGTCATCCCGTTAATAACTTTAGCTTCCATTTTTCTGGTGGTATTCTGATGGCCCAAGTTTGTAACATCTTTCTATTTAAAGAAATTTTGTTTATTTTTTTGGTGTGTTTTACTGGGCTTTTTTAATGGCAGTAGATTAATTATAATCAGCAAGTGATTGTTGGGCACATGAGTTACATCAGGTGGGAGCAAAGGAGAAAATGAAAGTCTCTGGTTTAACTTTTTAATGTTCCTGAAAGGCTCCCTAACTTCTTTTTATTGGGAGAAATGGTTTACACTGGTTCTCAGTTCACCATCTCTATGCCTCCTCCAGAATATGTTTATGATTTTTAAAAAGCCTTCCCCAGACAGAAATATTTCCTTCAAAATAAAATCCAGTTATTTCTGCATTGATGCACTCACTTGCTTATAGAGATTTTAAACCCATCTCCTTAATTCATGTGGTGCAATTTGAGACCACTCAGACTGAAGTCTTTAGATGATTAAAATTGCTGCATCTAGCAATCAATTACTACTAAAGAGGCTACACACAAAGAAAAAATAATTTACTCTCAAAGAAATGATGTGAAATTTAGATCTGAGCCCTTGATTAAATGAAAAACGTCCTGAGTGGATGTGGAAGGATCACAGAGCCATAGGTGGGATTGAGGAAGAAGCTACAGAGCTGAAGGAAATTAAATCCAAATATTTTTAAGGAATGAAGACATAAATCCATGTGTCAGGAATAACATAACAGAACTAATGAGCAGAGTGCAGGCAAGGTAATGGGCCTCCCAGAGGTAAGGAACAGGAAGGAACTTTTTCCTGGGAGGAAAAAGTTTTATCTTGCATAACTTGAATTGCCTAACAAAAATTCCCAAAATGTCTCAGCCAGGAAAAGCCATGGGCTGTGCTTATCCCTGGAGATGAAGACAGGAACATGGATGTGACCTGTGAGGAGCTAAGCTGTGCCCTGCTTTCCTTTGCTCATTCCCAGGTGCCATTCTCCAAAGGAGGATGAATTAAGGATGTGGGAAATAAACTGGTGTTGGGTTACTGAGGGTTTCAGAGTCACTGTGATGTTTTGAAAATAATTTTGAAAACACATCAATGTTCCCTAACTCTTTTTAGTGTTACAGAGGCTATTGTCACATTCTGTTTCTGTGTAACAAAACTGTTTAGAAGATAAAATTATTCGGTTTTCCTATCCTGACTCTCATTATTTTTAGAAGTGCTATGAGGATAAAACCAAAGCCTGTTATTTAATTTTAAATCAATTAAAAGAAAGCGAGATAACAGTGGCATGTGATGCCTACAATAGACTTATATCTTGCCTGTTTTAGAGAAACTTCGAGCCTGAGATAGCTGGGAAAGTCCAAACAAAAGGTCTCCTGCATTTTGTGAGAAACAATCTCACTCTCTCTGGTTAGGCCTGTTCTTCCCTGTTTTAGCAGCCACATTTGGCAATGCCTTATCCATACTACTGGAAAAGATTTACACAAACCTAGGAACTGACACCTGTCTCATGTGGTAATTGTGGGTATCTGTATCCATCATGGCAAAATAATTGTTTGCTGGGAGAAGATAATGCTGCCATTTTCTGTCGTGGATGTATGAAGTGCAAATCCCTTGGAAGTGCAAAGCCTTTCCGGTGGAGAACGTGCAGGGAATCCCCCCAGCATCCCTGAGCGCTGCCTCCACCAAACAGGAACTGCAAACTCTTTTCTCCTCAGTACTTTTGTTCAAAGCTCTCCCTCAGGGAAGCCATGGGAAGAGGGGAAGAGGTAGGAAGCCTTTTCTGAGTCCTTTTCCTGGCTGCCTGCTTGGGCTGTGCCTTTAATCTCTTTGTTTGTCTTTGATGCAGATACGTAGGCAGCTCCAAGAGAAGCCCTTTTTCATCTGCCTTCTGCATGTGCCTTCTCTTTGGGCCTGTCACAAACATCAGTGCTCAGTGAGGGGTGCAGGGGGTTGTTTTTTCAGGAGGTTAATTGGTCTCCTTGTGTTCCTCAGAAGTGGAATGTGGAACCCAAGTTCCTGTGTGACGCACCTGACCCGTGGCAGTGGTACCGTCCCAGGTCCTGTGCATCCCTTTAAGGTGATAATCATTAGCAATTCCCTTTTTATTAAAATAAAAACTGTTACATTTTTAGGTAGTTAATATTACCTGTATCATCTGAGGCTTGTCTTTCTTCAAAGCAGAGTTTGGTTTGTCAAATTCGAGCTGCAGTTTATTCTACATTTCTTGTTTTTATCTAGGCATGAGTTGTTTTGTACAGTACTTACAGTACTGTGTTTTGACACATTGTGTTATACATTACCTTGATAATATCATATATTACCTTGCAGTTACAGTTAATATTTAAAGCAGAGAATCCTTTTTGTTGTTCCTGTTTCGAAATCTGTGGGTTCATTTCCAAAATGCAGTCGTTGGAACCTTTATTCGAGGGGTCTTGGGAAATTGTATTGCAGGTTATTTCAGGAAACTTAGTAATCCACTGTATCTATTCATAGGAATCTGCTGACAGAGTTTGGGGGTGATTGGGGCAGAAAAAAATTGTATGGCATCTTTGTTCCTTTTTTTAATTGATGAAAACCACAAGCTTGTGTAAAAATATTTTTCTAGGATAAATGGCTAGTAATGACAGGAAGAACGAAAATGTTACAATCAAGATCCAGTGTGATTCAGGAGATCTGTTAATATTCTAGACCCCTTGGAGAAATGAAATCATTAAATACCTGTTTTAGCTCAAACTTGGTATTTTAATCCTTTTCCCTATACTCTTACAGCATCTATTAAGAAGCAGTGGTTTAAATTTAGCAATTAATTGTGACTGTAATTTGAATCAGTAAAGACAGAATTCACAAAATTTACTTGTGGGATTGCAGCTGAAGCTTTAAGAGGCATTTGTGAACCAACAGAGAAGTTGTAAATTGTGAATAAGGTTTTTTGGCATTTCCTTTAAAGCTGTTACCTCAGAGATCAATATCAGCGTGGCTCCAAGAACTGTGCAGTTTGTCCCTGCGTCCCCAGAGCTCCATGTTCAGCCTGGGATATTTTTCCATGTCCTCCCTCACTGGCAAGTGTCTATTGCAGCCCTTGGGGCTTTTGAGGAGTAACTTGAAGAGGTCTCAGTGTGGTGAACTTGAAGGTTTTTCTTTCTGACCACCTGAATGTGCTGATCTTGGACCTCTTGCAGTCGCCTCGTGCATTTCACCTTCTCATCTGTGTCTCACTTTGCCTGCACCTTCTTGTCACAGCCTCTGACCTGTGGACTGGACCTCAAACCAGACCCCTTGTGCTGTATAAATCCCCCACCCAGCCCCAAAAGTGCTTTGGACAGGGCATTGCCCCTGCAGGTTTCTTTGCCTTGAAACACATCCCGTTTTTCAGTGGCTGCTATGAATTATTTGAATACATTACTTTTGTTACTGTCAGCTGTTGTAATTTAAAGGACATGTGACACTGTTATCTGTCTGTTTAGAAAAAAAAAAATACAAATTTCCAATCAAAAGGCTCATTTAACACTGTGGCAGGAAAGGTACATGTTCAGTTTGAAAAACCATTCTGATGTGATTCGTGACCAACATTTAGTGACACCCACCTGCACAACCTGACTCAACCAACAGTGTTGCAGCAGAACTTGTTTTCTGGACTCACTATGACCATATAATTCTAATTTGTCTTTTCAGCAGTACAAATTCTTTTAATATACCATGTTAAAAATAAATATGCTTTGTCATTGTTTCTGGAGCAAGTCAGGCACTCCACCTCTGTCAGTCTGCATCTCAGACACATCCCCCTGTGTGTGTCAGTTGCTCGTTGTGTGCAAAGTTTCAGAAAGGTAAATTTTGAAAAAGCAGTAAAACTACTGCTTGAAGGATATTTTTTATTCCTCTGGAGTGCAGTATTTTCTAACTATGAGGAAAATACCTTTCAGGGAAATGCTGTCTCTTGGGAGGAAGGAATAAAACCGTATGAAATGATAATAAACTAGAAAAATATCAGAGTCTCCTGGGGTATGGGATCCCACAGGAGCCTTGAAATAGTTTATTTCCAGAGCAAACTTATAATTCTTGAGGATACTACTGTGGAATACATGTTAGAGGAAGGGATCTTGGGAAGTCAGCATGTATATTTAAAAGAATCGTACTTAGAGCTAGAGAGGAAATTTCAGGAGGGGTTTTATTAAAGTTCCTTTGTCCTTTGTGTAATAAACAACCATTCCCACAAACCTGCATCACTGATGTGTCCAGGAATCTTTCCTAAGCTTGCCTGCCCTGTTTGTTTAGTATGGGAAGGTTATCAACCCTATTTGTTCTTTATGTACTGGAATTTTATAATATCAGTGTTAAAAAGACACATTACATATCTCTGTCCTCTTGGGAGGAGAGGTACATGCTTAGAAGGAAAAGGGTATATATTCTATGAATTTTGGTTTTTATGTGGACAGAAATAAATGTTTTTAACCACAAACCTCTTTCCATTAATTTTCCTCATTTTTTCGGAGAAGAACCTGCAAAAGCCATGAAGATTCAGAAAGGTGGAGAAAAAGGGACCTGATGATCTTGGATAAACTGAGAGCATCTGAATGGCCTGAATCTGGAGGGAATGGAGTCACAGCTTTAAGCCTAGAGCCAGTGTGTCCTGGCTCACCAGCCTTGCTCCAAGATGCAGGAGCTGGAGCTGTGCCAGAGGAATCCATTTGGGATCTGTTGCATCTTCTCCTCCATGTCTCCTTTTTGGAGAGCCCTGCAGCCTTATTTGGAAGGAGGATTGGATGGGGTGTGTGCTCTGCAGTTGGCTTGGGGGGATTCTGGTGTTGGTGAGAGGGGAGAGAGCTGGATGGGAATGGCTGCTTTAGGAAAAGGTGCCTTGGCTGTGTTTGATGTGAAGATAAATGAAAAAACATTTTGGGAAATGCAAAGGTTTTGCTTCCGGTCCTAAACCCGGTATTTGCTTCTAGAATAAAAGATCTGTGTTAAAGACTTTCTGTCCTGTAGGAAATAAAGATCCTGAAAAATAACTTTTGCCCCTTTTTAGTGTCAGGGAGAGACTTTATGAAGAGCAGCGTTCAAGAGTCAGTTTTTCAGCACAGTGTTCAATAGCCTGTTTGGGAAAGACTATGGATCACAGGGTTTATTGTCTCTCTGCTGTAAATTTGGGCCAGTTCTTGTCTGGAGATCTCTCTTTTGTTACTACACAAGCTAGCTCTATATTCAGATTTATTGGGANNNGTTGGTTGTTTTTTGTTTTTTTTCAGTGGATTAAAAATTGGAGTTCTTTCCTCCCTGAAATTTTTTATGAAAAGGAACAACAGAAGCTTCCCCTTCTGCTCTGTGAATTGTCAGGTAAACCTAAAGGATTTACACTCTGCTCAGAAGATTTCTCTGAAGATAATGCTACATTGGGATAAAATTTCATCCACAGGAAAAAAAAAAGCTGCAATAACTTAATTGACTTTAAGTTCACCTTACTACCAGTTAAATCAAGAGTCTGTGTGTTCTTTGCTGTAGTGCCTAAATAAGGGAACACACATTTATGTTCCCAAACTGCCTTCAGCTGATATATGTTGTGTTTTGATGATATAGGGAATTTGAATATAAATATGGCCTTTTTGGGGTCATAACCCCCATTCCATAACCCATGGAGTTATTTTGGATGGGCAGGTGTCCAGTTAACCCTTCCCATCTGTACAGACAGCCAATCTACAACCTCACTCGGCACCTTGCTTCTCTGTTCAGAGTTCTTTTAGTGTCTGTGGGTGTCAGAGCTTCAAGAATCAATTCCCCTTTATCTTTTGAAAGAGAAATATTTGCATCTTTTGTATCTATTCAAGACCCCCCTGTTTCTGGCTAAATTATCTTTCTAATCCATGCTCTTTTCTGAGGCATTTGTCCTGATTCTGTTCTATCTGGCAGTGCCTGTTTGCTCTAGAACTGTTTTTCTGAGTCTTGGGGGTCTTCAAATTATTCTTGGCTTTTCTTTCCAAGTTTTTTTTCTCCTTCTGGTTTGTTCAGTTCTAATCCTTATTTTCTAGTGAACTCTTGGAATCTTGAGATTCCTCTACAGGTGAAGAAGGGGAAACAGCAGTTTTAGGGGTTGGTTTCATCAGTCAAAAGAAAAAAAAGAGAATGTTTAGAAAAAGCGCCAAGTGCAATGTGACTTTTGATGTGATAAAGATATTTTGTAAATATCTAAACCGTGCCAGGTGGTTAGAAAATATTTGGCTTATTGAAAGCAGGATCAAGATACAGTGGTGTCCCAAAAGAGTGACTGCCAACACTTATTTTTAGTTTTTGGAAAGCCCTGCCATTTTGGATTTAAATCCACCAACAGCCTAATTTTAATGTGAGTTTTACATGTTTGTTCACAATTCCAGGTGACTTTAGAATTTAACTTTTTTTTTTTTTAAAAAATACAAGAACAGAAAATATAGAGGCTATGATTTATTTATTATATTTTTATTTTGTAAAGGATCTGGGAAATTGCCTCAGGTGATTATAGCCATTAGCTAGCTGTAGCAAGAAAGGCTTGAGAGTCTCTTTTTGAAAGAGGCTGGAAAAGGGATAAAAAGCTGCCTGAGTTTATTAAACACAAATCTTTGTAGAGAAACCTGAAAAGTGGGTTTAATAAGCTCTCTTTTTTAGGAGACATGGGAAATCTCAGGGATTTTAAACTGTCTGGAGCTAAGTACTGCATAGATGATAATTAGGGGAGTTGAAGAAATTGCAGATTGATATTGATTGGGCATGGTAAAAACAAGCTAAAGGAAAGTCATCAATGGGCTGTATTAAAAATGTGAGTAGGACAGGAGGGAAATTATATTTAATGTTTCCATTTAAGACTGGCACAAAAAAATGGGGATGTGAGGAGATTACAGCTAGAAGGTGTTTCTGAAGCAGGAAGGGATGAAAATAAAATACAGGAAGAACTTGGTAGTAAGACATGACCTTTCATCTTTGGCTGGTGCTTCTTGCTGTGTCAGTTTTGGGGTATCAGCAGAGGGCAGATCACATATTTTTGTGGTCAAGACAGGAAGAGAAAGAGACTCCTTTGATTTACATCCTCTACATGTCCTTTCATGTACAACTCCCTCCCTTCTAAAATAAGTAATTTTGTTTTCGTGCTCTTTTTCTAAGACTCTCTCGACCTTCTCAAGTCAATCCATCTGTCAGCTGTTGACCTTAGAGCAATTGTCAGGTTTAACATGCAGAAGTTCTTTATGTGATTACAAAGCAAAATATCAGTGCAGGATTCTGGTTAAAAGAATAACAAAAAAAAAAGGATAAATCTTTATTATTTTAATATCTAATACATAATAGAAGAGTTGGACGTGTCAAGGAGAGACTTTGCTTTGTCTGCAGACTGGATGACTTATCTGTAGTAGATAAAACTGATAGCTTACAGCTCAGGTCTTTTTGTTGTTGGTTTGCTTTTTTTTTAATCCTTTCTATTTCATCTTCCCCGGAGTAAGATCCTTGCTCTGTTACACAACCTCTCATTCAGCTTTGTATTTAACATAAAAACTTCATAACAGAAAAGGATACATCCTATTACTGTCCTGTTTTCTCCTTTTGTTTAAGGTTTAGCCTCAGTTAAATCCGTACTGACCCTTTTCCAGCTGAGTTTCAGTACTCTGTGTGTGGTTCTGAGTGCCATAATATGAGGAAGATTTGGCTGTTTTCTCCAAATTTATAACCCCTTTGGGAGAGAAGAGAAGGAAATCTTTGCCAAGTGCTTTACATCCGGGAGAAAAAACCCCAACCAAAAAAAAAGAAAAACCACCACCAAAAAAAAAAAAGTGCCAAATCACCATATTTTGGTGTTTGTTTATAACAGCAAGAGATAAAAAAAGATGCAAACCCTTTGGCTAAATGGACATTCAGAAGATGTGGTTTGTGACTGTCTGAGGAAGGACTGAGCGAGGAAAGGACTGTGGCAGTTCCTACAGGATGGCCTTTGCTTAGCAAAAATTAGAAAAATGTAGTAGATGTGCTTGGAATTTCTATTCTGCTGCATCCTGTACTCACTTCCGTGGCACTCTGTGCTCTTGTGATGGGAATGGGAGCTCCCTGGGGATTTGAGGCAGGATGGCAAACTGCAGGTATTTCATCTTGAAGGCTTAAAGTAGTGGTAACTACAGGTGTCACTGCATCCATTAAGCATTTAATTCCTGGTTTAATGAGTGGAACATTCGGGTTTATCCACACATTTTTATTCTTACCTAATTGAGAATCTGGAGGATTAACAGGCTGGGCACCAACTATAGTACTTTTTATTCTGATACACAAAAGGTGCTTTCGATTTGCATTTTAACTTCAGTTCTGCTTTAACACTGATAATGCACAAAGCCCAGTGATATTATTACACTTTGACACTGAATTACCTGATAAATGACTTGTCAGAGTTCATTTATGTTTCTGAATGTTTGGCAAAGAGTGACAGCTGCATAAGAGCTTATAATTCAGCAATGCATTATCTCAATGAAGTAAAGCAGCTTCCCTTGAAAAATACATGCAAAACAAAATCTTGGGGGTCTAGATAAGGTGGTTTTTAGATTAAAAATGTGATTGTGTGCCAAATAAGAGGATTAGTTCTAGAAGTCAGATAATGCCAAAGGAAAGGAGATATAGTGACTTGCCTCCTTTAGAGTTAAGAGCAGAATTTTGGATGATCATCAGGCACCTGTACTGGAAAAAGTTTTCTACCCTTTAAAGTGGAAAAAGAACAAAGTTATGGATATTGTTCAAGTTGAGTTTTGTGTTCAGTGTGTTCTGGTTTCCACTTTTTTGAGATGTGTGATCTCTGCTCTCTGCCAATCAGCGTGAGGGGACTTTTCAAAATACCTGAGAACGAATGGAGACAGCAAGTAATTAAAAAACGTGGTGCCACGCTGATGCAAAACAAAACTTCTGTATTTCAAATGCAATGTCTTTTTAAATGTGGAGGAGATTTATTTGCATTAGTTTCTAGAGGAGGGAAAAAAAAGTGTAGGAAAAACTAAGGAAGACCCTACTGCCTCTCATGGTTCTCTTGGCATCATTTCTGGTATCAACTCAGGGTTACTTTGCCAAAACCTCTGTGTGCAATGAATATTATCTGCATTTTAACACTTCTTAATTCTACCAGCATTGGTAAAATTTTGGACGCTGTTCTAGTCTTTGGAGTGGAAGAATAGCGCTGATTCTCTTTGTTAAAAACCCCCCTCTAATTAGCGGATTTTCAGCCTTAACTATATTAATTTGCGACGAGAATTTTATAATTATGTACATTCATCGCTCCGATTCACAAAAGAAACGTTGTGGCACGCGGGAAATCGGAGCTCTGGAGATAAGAAACTCCCCCTTCCCCCACGCAGGACCGTGTAATTAGAGGCGCTCAATTAGCGGATCCGTTCTCAATTACCCGTTGAGCGTAAGTATTTGAGTTGGATATGTTCTTTCGTCCGACGTGACTGAACATAATCCAGCTGGGAGGACGTGAGGTGTTGGCTGCTGAAGGCGAACTGACGGACGACATTCCTCATAAATCCAATTCCTGAGCGTGGATCTCGGGACGCGCGGGCTGTGTTTATTCCGAGAGGGAGCCGGGAAGTTAAAGCAGAGCCAGGACTCCGTAGCATTCCCTGGGGAATGCTCCCGGGGACGTGCTGGATGGTTTCAATTTATTACGATGAGGTTTTGTTGTAATAAATACACGCGGTAAATTGCAGAGGAGGCGTGGGCCGCGATTGATGGTGGCCATAACAAAGCTCTGTTTATGGATGGGTCCATAAAAACCATCAGATAGTGCCACTCTCTGATTCAGACACCCTGAATTTAGAGGTGCTGCTGAAAGAAAAATCCATCTCAAAGACTTTGATCGCTGAGAAAAAGGAGCCCAAATAAACCAGTTTGCGTGTGTGTTTGTGTGGGTTTTCTGCTTTGCTGCGGTTTTAACTTCTTGCAGTATCTGTGGGCTATTTTGTAAATGTTTTCACTGTCTGACATTACTTTTAATATTTTAAACTGCAACACTTGCTAATACCTTGTACTTACTTGCTCGGTTTCAGGCTTCATTTTTAAATATTCTGAGCGCCAAATAAACTACATTACTGGAAAGCTGAAGTTTACTAATACAGAAGAATCTCGGCAAAGGAAGCTAGAGGGTGAATTTATAGCACCCATGATTTGTCTGGATGGAGGTTTTTTGTTTAGTTGGTTTTTTTTAGAGCACATTAAGCATAGTGTTGCCCAATGTAATAGGTACAGGGACGATCTTCTCAGCTTCAGGAGATCTTGAGCACCACCAGTCTCTAAAATAATTTATTTAAGGAACCATGCATGAGACCTGGGCAGCTGGTGCCAGTGGAAGGCCCTCCAAGAGGTCAGACTGGTTTTGGGTGATGTGATTTGCCTCAATTCTTCCTTGTATGCTCCCCTTTCCTGCAGGTTTAGGCCTTTCTAAAGACATTAATTTAGATTTCTGTTATAATCCTTATTGTCCTTGGGGACGTGTACTAAGCTGCCTGGTTGCTAATCTATTAATCTTATTTGTAAATGTTTAAATATTGGACTGCACTTTATCTCCTGCACCCTTATCACGAAATTCACACACCACCAGATAGAACATGGAGTGCTGGATAATGAATTTAACAGCAAAATCAGCACCTGTGTTTCTTTTGCACATTGCTTGTATATGATTTTTTTTTTTCTGAATTTTCAAAGTCAAAGTTTCATACTCTAAAGCAGATGTTCATGTCCATAAAACAAAGTTTCAGGCTGACAGCCTAAAGTTCACCTTAGAAAGAAAATGCAGTAAACCACTTATCCCCTCTCCTCTTGTTACAAGAGCTGTTTTGTTTATATCACCTGTTTTTTCTCTCTGATATTTCTGGTTAGTAGGATGAAACTAAACCTTGGGAATGGAAAACGCTGCTTCTGTTTGAGAATGAAAAAGCTGCTGAGTCCTGATTTGCACCCCCCATTTATATGAATTGACCTTGAAGCAGAGACCTCCCCAGCTGAGTGATGGATACAGCAGTAAGTGGGAATTCACACCATGCCCTCCTGCTCGCTTATGGGGTGAACTCAGAGAGTTCTGGGGTCAGTAAAGCCTGAGGCAGGTTCCTGGCACAGCACTCAGTGCCTCCAGCTCCGGGGTGTGCCTGGCACTGGTTCACACTGGTCTCTTAGGGGAGTGATCCCCTTGCACAGTACAAGGATTTCTCATCTCAGTGTCTCAAGCAGAGCTATGTAAAATTAAAAGGTCTGCTGTGATGGACAAAAATGCGTGGACATTTTGCTTCAGAACACTTGGTTTTTGATAAAAACCTGACTTGGGTGAAAGGATATAAAGCCTGAGGTGATGTTTCAATCCTGGAATTACGCCCAGTCATTGTGCTCTCTGCCCCAACCCCTCTCTCATCTGTTGGTTTAAAACCAAGCTTTATCAGTAGATTTATTTCTTTTTTCCACCCCTCTTACATACCATAGAAATCAAGCAGAATAATTAAGCTTTTTGCTGGTCATTTGCTGTTGTTTTGCACAGATTTATTTCAGCTAAGTGGCTTTCAAGTGTATACAAAGAATGATAAGAGAAGGTTTTTACTCGAGCACTTAAACCATAAACCATCTGTCTGTGAAATGCGGTGCTGGTTTCCCATCAAGTTTTTTTAAAACTTACTGATGGCTTAAAAGCAACTGGATAAAGTAGGGCATGGTGTAATATTCCTAAATAGGTCTGTCATGGCTGCAGGAAGTGTGCTTGAAACTGGGCCTTCACTTCTGCTCACTGCATTTGTGTTTTTCACCACCGTGTCCAAAGTCAGATTGGGTTGTATTGAGGGTGGGGGGCACAAGTAAGGGGCTCAAGTTTAATGTTCATTTGTGCAATAGGTGACCCTTTCTTTGTGGTTAATTAGCTTGGAAACCTTCCTCATGCTTTTTCTTGTCTTGCTCTATGAGGTTTTGTGTGTAGATGTACATCTCTCCTTCACAATAATAAACAAATGTATTTGTCACTATAGAACTCAAATAATTGGCAGGTTTGATGGATGGTTATGCCAAGAAAGGATGGATTTCTTTTCCTTTGGATATGATATATATATTATATATATATTTGGATATTTTGATATAATATATATATGTTTGGATATATATATCTATGTGGATGTATTTGGATATATATTGGAATATTTGGATTTAATATATATATACTATATATTAAAAAATATATATGAAAAAGATAAAACTCCTTTATAGAATTATCTCTCAGTAGGGCTAATCCATGATATCTGGATGTCATCATGTAAATGTTGCTTTCCATGTGGATGTTGATGACACAAGACACTGTCCCTTTCCATCCTCTCCTGCTGTAGTTACCTGCTCTAAATCTATGTGAGATGTTATGCTCCTAAAGTGCAATTTGGAGTGTGAATGTGGGGAAAAAAACTGGTTTTATTCCCAGAACAGTTCACCATTTGGAAGGGTGAAGCACATATTTGTGTAGCTTCAATGCCACGGGTGTGGATGCCACCCACCAGCTCGGTTTTCGCAGGGCCCCATCCCATCTGGCCTCGATCACTTCCAGGGATTGAGCATCCACAACATCTCTGGGCTCATTTGTGATAAACTTTGGATTCGTGGCCCTCAGAGATCTGTGGGCACATTGCAGCTCCCCATAACGAAGGTCACCCTGACACTTATAGGAAGGTGGAGGCGATGCAGTCCCCCAAGCCTCTGGATCTGGCCTTATCCAGGGTTTGGTTCCAGCACTGCTTGTTCAGACCTTCATGTCTGGCTTGGCAAGTTGGCATCAAAGTGACTGAAAATTTGAAAACAATAGTTGTAAACACTTTGTAGCCCGTGCTGACAGTTACCCAAGGTGGAAGTTACCGATTGGCGTGTTTTGGAAAGCAGTGAGTCAAATATCCAGGTTTAGGGGTAAGAGTGCTTTTAGCAACAGCTAAAAGGCAGAGGCAGTTTTCAGTTCATCTGAAAATATATGCTAATTTTGCAACCTTCATTATGACAATTCTACCACGGGGAAAAATCTCTCGTTATATGAGCGTTGACGTGCTTTGATTAAAATCTTAAACATGTGTGACAAGTGCAAATTTTCCCACATTTACCAGCATGTGGAGAATCTGCAGGGGGCTCGAGGACCTTTTCTGCTGGATGAATAAAATGTATTTTACCAGAACTCCTTAATGAAGATGTTATGTCTTCAGTCTAAAAATTAACTTGAACTGCAGTTACCCTTACACTTCCCAGAAGAGTGTGGATTGCAGCTTCCACAAAACAACTCTTCATGTGCTTGACAGTAGAGAGAAAACTTCTTTCCCTCTGACTGGAGAGCAGGGTTGAGTCCTCACAGATGAAATCAATAAATGTCTGGATAGGTTTTAATCCCTGATTTCAATGGTGTGGTGTAAATGTCTGCTCACACATCACTGTCCTCGCTGGTTTGCCTTCATCTGTTTCTGGACAGCATTTGTGCTCCTGGAGATGAGTTATGTGCTGAGTGCTTTGGTTAAACAGCAGTCCTAATGCAGGAATTTTACCTTCTTGAGGGCTAAAAGCTGCTGCAAAAGGAATAAACTTGCAGTTGTTGCATGCAATGAGAGGCCAAAAGTTTTTTAGAGGCTGGCACTGTTTGATGACGGGTGCAGCTGGGAAATGGATTGCAGTTCTTATCCTCTCTGCAGCAGTTGTGCCACTCCTGCTAAAAGGGAATTTGAGCATTAGGTGGGATGAGCAGAAGGGCCATTAGCCTGGGCTTTCCAGCTTCCCAGAAACTGCTTCCAAATATTGCAGCTGAAGCTATGGACCTCTCCAGGGAAGAACCTCGAGAGAGAAGAAGGTTAGTGAAGGACTTGTTTGTAGTTTAGTGTGTTTGTGAAAACATATTTTTCTAAAATGTATCAAGTGTCCCAGAATGAAGATGTTTGTGGATCTATCAAGTATTCAAGAGCAAAAAAAAAATAGCATAAAAGATCCAAGCCCCTGAATGTGTCAGTGCCAGGAATAGATGGCTGATAAAATTAAACTTGAGGCTGAAGAATTCCCGTCTGTCCATGAGAAAGGTGAGGTGGAATTACTTCCATGGTTCAGTAAAAGAAATTATGGAGAAGTTTCAAACTGGGGAATTATTGAATGTGAGGCTTTGTTCTCTGAGTATGATTATCCTAATGAGTCTTCTTATTGAGTACCCTAAAGAGTTTTTTCCACACCTCCAGGCTACATTCTCTGCCCTAAAGTCCTACCAAATAATTGATATTCTTAATATCAATTAAGGTAGAAGGAAAAAACATCCAAATACTCAGACAGCTCTTTACATTTTGACTAAGTCAAGTAGTTTAACTTATCATAGAGTGTTGAGAGAGACTGATCCTTCCTAGAAAGATGTCTCCTTTCAAGGAACACTACCAAAAGTGTGTGTTTTCTCTTTTTTTTGTTTGTTGGGAGGGTTTATTTATTTATCAAAAGTGCAAACACACTGCTAAATGAACTGAACAAGTGTTCCTCTGTCCTCCTGCACTTTTTCAAAGAATCCAAATAGATTTGTGAGGTAGTTTGTTTAAACAAAAGGTGTGTGTTTGTTTCTAAAAATATCTTAAAATACTCTGTTTTCCCCAAGCAAATGAGATTTCTCTGTAGTTCTGTGAATCACCTTGTGGATTAACCTTCCCAAAGATTAGGGTTGTGTTACTTTTATTTTGTTCCTTTTCTGCATGAGACGAGTGGTAGGACTGTTACAAGTCTAGCACCTTGATCTTGCAGTTCTCTTGCAATTCCTGACTGAATTATCATCTGCTTCAGAAAGTCTGCTGCAGTTTGACACTTTTGTTTGTTCATTTAAAATCACTTTTATTGAGCTTCAGTTTGATTAAATTTGTCAATGACTGACTTAGAGTGAGGACCTCCCATCCCCTCCTGTAGTGAATATAAATGTGAAGAATTAGGTTAGGCTTTCAGCAACCATTTCAAATTATTTTTGGTGATGTGTGTGCCCCACTGAGTCTGATAAACTCTTGATTTTGATTCACCTGAAAAGCTTTTCTCATCTCGTTCATGATCACTTAAACATTTTATTTTTAATTTGATGTAATTTGTTTTCCTTTCTATTTCCCCATACAAAGGCTTGCTCTATTAAGTGCCTCCTTTATGTGCCTGATTGATTGTGCCATCATTTTCCTTTGCTGTTTTTACTCTAAACTTTTATTAGAGCATCTCTAAGATGTGTCCTTTTCACTCACTGAAATTGATTCTTTTAGTTAATCTCATTCATTTGTACTACATGGTTTATATACAAAACTATGTATAGTTTTAGCTATAGTGTAGAGTTTGCTATATACAGTCTAGTTTAAAATATTACTCTAGGATTTTCACTGTGGTTGCCACTACTGATGAGATAATGTAGCTGCTGCTGCCAGCATTGCAGAGTGCTCAGAGTAATTTCAGTGCCATATCTTAGCTAACTCAATAGTTCATTTTTTTCCCTTCTAAATTCTTTGCTGAATAGCTTTTAAAAGGAGCTGTGTGCGATATCTCCAAACTTGATTTCTCTTTCAGTCTACAGAGAGCCTTTTGCTCTGCCTGTGATTAAAATCTTCCATTATTGTAGTCTTATTTTTTTTTTCTCCTCCCAGATTTTTGTATGAAAGTGGAATTGAAGAAATACTAGGGTTTCCCCTCTTTGTGGATATGGTATTGCAAACCATAGTTTTTTCTGGTAGGCTGTGTTTGACTTTGACAGTAAAACTAGCAACTGAACTGTTTGTAGGGCAACCAAACTCAAATATTAAATAAAACTCTCAAAAAACAATAATACCTCATAATGAGGATAGAACTAAGCAGCCCATCTAGAATTCATCCAGAGTTAGCTAACACAGAAGTGCAGATGTAATATCTGAGCAAGTGCTGAAATTATGGATTTCTTGGTCAGGACAAATATAAAATCACATTACTGTCCATATACTCATTTTTTAAGCACTTGCTTGTGGCTCCCAGTAGGTACAGGATGTTGGGCCAGGCTATCTGTGCTCTGACCCACTGCAGCCATTCTTTTGTTCTTGAGCACAGGCCCAGCAGAGCTGTGACTGCCCTTTCCTGGCCTCCAGCTTCACCCCAGGAATGGTGAGGTGTGGATAATGCAGAGGGTACGAGAGGGAGATCTGCCTGTGAGAAATGGTTGTAAATTGAAATTTTTCAACCATTGAAATGGTTGAAAAAATTGAAATCTCTCAAAGATGGAATAACTCAGTGGCACAGCTTTCCCCTAGGTTTATTAACAAATCAGTCTGTTGGAAAGACTCCAAAATGCTGAATTATTAGACCCTGCTGGCAAAAAATCCTTCAATTTTTCTTTATGGTAACAGTTTGAGTCCTGTTGCATCAAAGCTGAATTCTAGTACCTGATTGCTTTCCAAACCTTGTACCTGTCCAGGCAGTAGGACAGCCCACAGAAGTACCTGTTGTCTGGCATGTAAGTACTTGGGGTTTGACCTTTGCAAAAGTCACGGTGCAAAAATAAAAGTACGGAGGTTTTGTGTCGCCAAATGCAATTTTTGTCAGCGCTAAAAATCGACAGTTTCACCTGGGCAAAAATGGTGTAAATTGGAAGCTGAATGAAATCCATTGCCCTACTTGTCCTGCACTTTCCTTTCTGCTGGAAAAAGAAAATTTGTGTCTTTCCTTGTCCGTGGAAGGTCTCAGATTAATATCTACGGTTCATTTAGCAAGGAAGGCGCGTGTGGATTTTCTTTCTTTTTGAGAAAAATTGCTGCCTGTCAGTCCCATGCCCCCCCTAAAGACAGAGTCTTATCCGTGAAACCTCCTTACAATTATTGCATAATGAATTCCGACCAGTTCATTAAAAGCGAAAATCACCAAAGAGACCTTTTAGGGCTAATCATGTATGCTGCATGGTTCCCTGTAAGCACAGTGTAATCTGAGCAGGCAGATAACACCTTGTCTCTGTGGTCATCTTTTTGAATATTGTTCCAAGTGTTAAACAAAAATAAGCTGAACGTGAAATTTCTGTAATTCTCATAAAGCTGCGTTGCACAAAGGGTTTCATTGTTGGTTTGGGTGAAATCAACTCTTGCAGACAGGTCCATCTGCCCGGCATGGGGAAGGGTTTAGTTATTTATGTACCTCATTGTATTTGTGGCAGGTTGAATAAAATTTGCCAGAATATAGTTTGGATTGTGGGTTGGTTTTAGTACTTATTGTAGGAGTTGGCAGAATTTTTTTTTTCTAAATTTAATTTTCCCATATTTTAAACTATTAATTAGAGTTACTAATTAAAGTTTTCACTGCCGTATTCTCATCCTTTTTTTGTGTGTAAATGCCTAAAGCTTTCTATTCAGGCTACTGATAAAAGTATGTGCCCATGAATTTGTAAGCACTGGGAATATTCATCTTTCAGGGAATATTCACAGTGCCAAAGCTGAGACACAGCTGATTTGTCTCCTTACCTCCTGCATTGCCCTCTTGAAAATGTAATTATTTTTGTACTGAAAGTTGGGATATTTCCATGATCAGATTATCAATGACAAGAGAGGGAACAGTGAGATAGTTTAACCTTTATCTTGATGGGTGAGGAGGTGTCTTTTTTTAAAATTACTTTTAATTGAGATGAGGAAACTGGAATCTCAGGCATGTGCAAAAGCTGTGGGGAGAAGCAATGTAATTGAATATGAAACAACACACTAAAATCCAAGACTAATGGCTCCTACAGTGAACCAAATATTTGTGCTCATTTCTACTTCTAAACTGATTTCAGCCATGCAGGAAAATGACCTGCAGTGCCACAGCTGACATTTCAGTCAAAATGTTTGCTCAAGAAACTCATTTGTATTGAAAGTAAATAAATAAAACTTGATTGAATATTTTGCCTGCTGTACATACGTTTTTGTAAGTCTCTTACAAAGACATTTTTCTTTGTTGTTTTGCCACGCGGGGGAAAAAAATGCCTTTTAGGTGAAAATTGAAATATTTAGACCTATTACTGAGAAGCAAGGGTAACAATTTGCTGTTCTGCTTCACACATCCCTGTTAGTTCATTCAGGTACTGAACCTCACTTAGGGGTGTGTTGCAGAGTATTAAAGATTTTATTACCATTCTTAACTTATAGTTTTATGTAAATGTGTCTGCCTTAATGGGTGTGCCCAACCAAACCCTGTGTTATCAAACCTTTATACATCAGAATTAAGAATTGTACCTGCAGCAATGCTCATTTGTAGCTCTTGCTACACATGAGATGGGATTGTAATAAAAGTCATTCTGCTGAGGCAAATGGGAGCAGTATTTTTTATGGAGGTTTTCCATAAGGCTTCGCTGGAGAGGTGTGGGAAACTTAAACATCATCAGAATAATTCTATCCCATCTCTGCTTTGGTATTTGTGAGTCTCTGAGCCCAAGACACACTTTGATGGCAGTTGGATCATTAGTTTAGGCCAAGGCTAAAGGAGATACACGTTGACCTGGAGCACACACAGTGTAAAATGAGAGAAAACAGGAAAACTAGAGGAAAGAGGGAAATACGTCACATCCTTCAATGTATGTCAGAGATCTTTCATATTTAGGTTAGATTTCATTCTAGGATACATAAAACATATGAAAGTGTGTTTTCAGCTGAAATACAGATTGGCTCAGTACCAATACTGACAAGCAAATGCATCATCTCAGTGTTGCTTGATGCTCTTAAGGGTGAAAATGTGAAGTGATTCAAAAGTACCTCTTCCATGTCAATAATTAAACCATGCAAATTTATATGGGAATGAAACCTTTTTTTAAAAAAGCATATTAAACTGAGATGCTTCAAAATAAAATTTAACTACCAAGTATTGCAACTACATGGAAAGTTTGTTTTGCTTTACTGCGGATGTGTTGTATTGCTTCAGATGCACTGTCCCCAGTGGGGTTTAATGAATTTTAATTCATTTATCATTGATACAGAAATATGATACCTCAACCTTCATTTTGAAAACAAGTCTTCTGCTTGTGTGGACTTGTGAAGTGGGCTTGTGTTCCTGCAGCTCTGGCAGGTCTTATTTTATCTCTTCTCACTTGAGTAAATCCTCCTTCTACACAGATGATTGAAATGGAGAGTTTGTATGAAAACTGTTCCCATCAGTCCATCCTCCAGTGGCAACGATTTCCTTCCCTCTTCTGGGTGTTATTTAAATTATGCATCACTGATGCCAGGGCCTTTTCACAGGCATGGTGTGTTTGTGTTGTGGAGTAACCTTGCTCTTGAGTAAAACACAAACTTTTCTTCATGTGCTTTAAAATAGAATTCTTTCTTATTCCAATCTCCATCTCCTTCGTGTTTAAAATTCCAGTCCTTTCCTTCGAGTGTTCCTCCCAACTTTGTTTTCCAAGAGATTCCATTGCAGCTCTTGCCCCATGTGTGGGTGATTCTTGAATATACTAAACTTAAAGCACTTCAGGAACTTCCCTGGGTGGCATCCAGCATTGTGAGTCTCCAAAGGAGCATGTCAACCATTCCTACTTAGATGAATTTGTTTCTCACTTTTAAGGAACTTGTTCTAATATATAGAATCTTCAATTATGAAATTTTCCTTAGAATTTTATTTTTCCTGATGAAAAATGTAAGATTGTATTCTTGACTGCAGAAGCTTTGTCCTTAAAGCTGTTTAGGTGTTGTCCTACTTTTGCCTCATCCCTAACCCCCAGTTTTCTTATTCAAAAGTTGTATTTTAAAGATTTTTGGGCTACTTAAAATCTGCCAGCCTGACTTGCACTCCTTTCCCTCTTCCCACCTGGTTTTTTTTTACATTGTCAGTTTTATTTTATGATGATGCACTGTTTCACTGAATTTATTAAAACCCAATCTTTGGTCTACAGTTTTATGGGCTGTTTTGTCCAGATTTGTGGGTTTGGAATTATCTGGTCAGTGTGTTGTGTTGTCAAGTTTTGCTTGCAGATCAATTTTGGGATTACTTATTTGTGTACTTCCCCCCACCCCTTGCCCTCATGCTCACCATCATCTGCTGTGTGCAGAGTGTTTTATTGTGTAGCTTCCATATCTTATCTTTAATTATTGCTGCTTCATCATTGTGCATGTCGGCTTTACCATTTTTTTAAGGCTGAATAATTTTTTGCCTGCATTTTTAATGCTGTGTCTGACTTAGTCTGTGTGCAATTTTTGCTCTATTTGTAATTTTCTTCAAGACATAATATTCTTTGGTAAGTCATTCCTCTGTTGCTTTATAAAACCTCTGCATACCCAAGTGTTCCATTATAATTCCATTTTATGAGTCCTAATATGTCAACAATGATTAAAAAGATGGATTTTATTCATTACATTGCTATCAGACACTGGATGTTTTGGGTCTTACGAGAGCTATTTTGAAAACACAAAGGTCGTGCCCTATTTTTTCAAGTTCTTTTTCTGAACAATCATGTAATTAGGCTTCTGGAAATCCACAGATACAGATAATCATTAATTAAAGAATGTAAAACCAAAATGCTCGTGAGGAAACCAACAGTGGACTGAATTTCTCCTTAATTCCTGGCCTTTCTCCTTGTTACAGACTTTTATGTAAGAATAAAAAGCAACCAAGAAAGAATGAGAGCAAGGGGGAACGTTGCCTTCCTGTGTGCAGTAGTTGAAAAATCCCAAAATACCAGAGCAGCACCAGCAGGGAATTTCCCTGGTGAAATCTTTTTTTCATGCTTTTCGTTTTTAGTGACAAAACAACTAAGTCTAAGAGCCAACACTGAAATCCTGTCTTTTGTGTTTTAAGTCCTGATACCTGGAAGAGTATGGTAAATTTTGTAAGAGTGGCTTGTCACCTCTGATCTCTCCTTGAGGATTCTTTATCTTGTCAATAGAGATAAATTGCATTTCTTGGTACTTCTGAGGTTGCTGTTTGAATCTGGTATTGCTAAACCACACACTGCATCCAAATTACACACAGTTTTCAATGGTGTTCACAAGAATAGGCTTTTTACTTTCCTTTCTTTTTGGGGTCGTAACGTGAAGTGCAAGTTTCATGTAATTCCCCTTTCTGTTTGTTGGGGTTTTTTTTTTTGAATATGTAATGAACAGAGTTGAGAAAGAGAAGGTAGTTCACCAGTAGAAAGCAAAAATATTCAAAAGCACCGAATAAATCTTTTAACCTACATACTAAGTAAGAATTTTTAGGAATGTTGTCTTTTGCTGAATAATAGTTGACAATACTAAAACATAAAATTTATAATGTGGGGAAGGTCAAGGGGGTGGATCACAATCTGCTTCTACAAACTTAGTCCAAGCTAACTGTAACCTGTTTCTTGCCAAACTGAAAATATAAGGATGTTCACCAAACAGTTGGGCTTTCTGTCACTTAAATTATTATTTTTAACCCTTGTGCCCAATTTTATCATGTAAACATTAATTAAGTTTCATTGGATTGTATTTGGAGATTTTTTTTTTTCAGTTCTTAGTGGTTGGCTCAATAATTTAGAGGAGGTTATATCCATATAGTCTAGATGCAGTTTAGGACTGGGACATGTGTGAGGTTTGATATAACCAAAAGGACACAGTGTTTTCCTGCATTTCTTGCCTCCTGTTGTACCAAGTGGGAGTTTGATGAGAAGAGTTTTATTCAGTGTTCTTTCTGTATCATATTTGACTTTGAAGATGAGCCAAAGGATGTGTCTGGGTTTTTTTCCTGACAATGTAGGATATAACTTGTGGGAAGATCATCATCTTTCCTTCTTTCTTTTTCTCTCAAAGCAAAGAAGGATCAGAGAACTGTCTAATCCACCCCCTGCTCCAACAGGTTGCCTGGGACTGTGTCCACTCTCCAAAGATGGAGAGTCAGCAACCACTCCGGGCATCCTGATCAGTGTTTGGCCACCCTCACAGTGAGAATGTGGTTTTTTTGCATTCAGATGCAAATTCCTGCATTTTAATTTGTGTCCGTTGCCTCTTCTGCTGTCACTGGGCACCACTGAAGCCAATCAAACACTCAAATATGTCTTACTTTTGCTGGTTAGAGGGAAAGGGTCACCTTCCTCTGCCTAGAGTAAAGAAAGAATCTGGGGAAGTGTATTAAAAAAAAAAAAAAAAGCCTCAAAAAAAGCCAAAGGAAAAACATTTCACACACACAGAACTTGGGCAAACCACTTTGTCACCCCATTCCCCATTAAAAAAATAAGAGAAGGAAGAGAGAGACAACCCTAACATTTCATGATGACTTTATTGTGCTACTTCCTCTGAAGTACTCATTCTCTTAGAAATTCTAATCCCTTTATCCCCGCAGCATTTTGGTATGAAAGGTGCATTAAGTGTATCCTGAGACTGCATAATGATTCCAGCTGGATTACTAAAGGCATGCAGTAAGCCTGTTTCATGGGGGAAGCAGGGCTGGCTAATCAGTTCCTTTAAAGCCCTTTCAGTAACCCCTGGAGTTTCACTTTCCTGCAAGTACCTGGATGTGACCTCCCGGAGAAATTTCCGTGTGTTCTGTATTCTGCACATGTTAATATGTCAGCAACTCCAGCTTTAGTGGCTGGCAGTGCAACAGCTTTGGAATAAAAATAGAAATCGATTTTCATTTAAGAAGTAAATCATATTCTTAAAAAAAAAAAAAAGAGGGCAAGCTATTCAAAATAATTCTGTTCCTAATGCTACAGCTGCGTGAACAGCCTCCTGCACGGTGTAACTCTCTGCCAATTTTTATTGTGATATTTGCACTTTTTTTGTGCTGAACTCCAAAGTTCAGCATCCAGCAGGTGTCCACGCCGCTCACCTGAGCCAGGCAAGCAGTTTTATTTAATCTCCTATTAAATTTTTAAATTTTTTTTTAAGAGGGAGGAGCTTTATTTGCTTTATTGTCGCTAACTTTTGGTGACCTGCAAACGCTTAAACCCCGCTGGGTTTGCAGATGGCCGTGGGGGACGAGGCGTGAGCGGCATTCCTGACGACTCCATCTACTCCAGCTCGCCCCTCTGGAGCTGGCTGTCTCCTTATCCATTACCTATCCCGGGAATCACTTATTCTTCCCGCTGTGGGAAAGGGAGGAATCGTCGGCGCGCCGCGCGCGGCTGGTGGAACAGAAGATGAGGTTGCTCGTACACCAAAGTGGATGATTGATAGCCGAGGTTTTCACCCAGCAAAGTGCAGTTTTGTTACATAATTACGAGAATTATGTGCAGCACTAAATCTATTCCCCGACTACGAATCGAAGGGTTGTTCAGACTGAGTTATGAAAGAAATTAGAAACTAATTTGTGCAAACAACATCTGTTGTACACGGGCAAACAAAAAAAAAAGCCCTTAGAAGGAGGAAAGGGGATTTATTTCCCTCTCCTTGCAGTTATTTATGAGGCGAAAATGAGATGTTGATGTACACAATCCCATTGGCTGAAAAACAAGGGTTTTGTTTTTAAATACATGATGCGTTGAGTAAGATACACAGAGTGGGAATCCACTTCCGTACCTGTTTGGCACATGGTCTGTGGAGCCTGTGAGATCTTTGTCATTAATGTCACAGATTTGGGATGGGGTTACTAATTATTAATTAAGGCTGCCAGGGAGTAGAACGAAAATGACGAAGAGTGCTTGAGTTCTGGGAATATCTCCCCCACCTCCCAAGCAGTCTGATCTTTTCTGAAGTGGCGAGTAACCCAGCACTTTACACAGAAGAAAATGCTTTTCCATCTGCATGAGGTAACATTTACTCAGTTTTGGCAAGGTTGAATACAGTATAAATGTAATTCCCTCACCGCCTTTTCACATTTCCTTTGAAAAAACCAAAAAGCTTCTTGCATATTTTGCATTGTCATCTGGCTACTTGTTTGCAAATAGTTAGCAAAGAGTGAGTATGGAAATTTACCACATTTTGCACTTTCTCTTTCCTTAGTTCTTTCCAAAAGCAACATGACATGACCAGTGAAAACTTTGGAATGTGCAGTGTCCCGGTGTGAATTCCTGTGGTAGCAGTTAGAGTAGGTAGCACGGGCTACACAGGTTCTGTGTAATTTTTATTTACACAATTAAGATGCCAAGGGTATTGGAGGTCAGCTATCAGTCCTGGCTAATTTAAAGCTGGATGGGTTTTGTTGCCACTGGAAGTGACATCCAGATTTGCAATGGAAATGCACCCTCTGAGAGGGGGCAAAGAGTCATCATCAGGATTTGAGGAATGAGAGGGGCAAAGATGAGGCAAGAGTCAAAAGTGGCAGCACTGTTATCAACCCGAGTGATTTTAAGATAAAGAAAAAAGGATTTTTAGTGACTGGCAGAAGGAGAAATACCTTGGTTTACAAGAGAAAATGAATTCATTTTTTGTCCTTGTGAAAGTAAAATTGATGATGAAGCATAAAACCCAAAACTGAACAAAAGAATAAACTGTTGCATAATCTCACCAAGGTGCAGCAGTACCAAAAGCATGGGTGGGATAAGAGTGAGGGGATCAGGGATCATGGGTGTAGCCATAACTCAGAAATGCTCCCTCAGTACAAACACTTGTATATTTTTATATCTCTGGAGTCATCCTTGCTGCTTTTTTATTATTTTTTTTATAGCCAATCATCTAGCCCATTTATTTGAACATGGTTTTGCTTCTGCAAATGCTTGAGTCTCCTGTTTGATGTCTATCGTTAATTAGAGGATAAATGTCATCCTTTTAATGTAAAGTTTGTGTTTATGATCAGCTATTGTTATTACCAGTGGTAAATGAACTAAATTATTGCTTCACAAATGTGAGTTCTTTAGAAAGCTGGAACAGCAATGCTTGAAAATAATAATTTCCCTAAAAATGCCAGCCTGGTACAGATTTCTGTGTTAGAAATGAAGAACTTAAGAGAAGCTGAGGAACTGTCTGCAGAAATAGTGAAAACTACTCTAGGTGTTAAAGAAAGGACAAAATAATTTGCATCAGATGATGTGATTCTTTATTTCCTTTTCCACTGATCAACAGCTGCTTTCAGAATTTTTACCATCAGAAGTTTCCTGGTTGCAGTTCCTCTCAAGGCTACTCCTTCCTTCCTTCTTTCTCTAGATTTACATGGAGACAATTTGGCTGAGTACAGTGAGCTTGGAAGAGCTCTGCACATTTACAAGAGTCGTTGACAGCAAAGCACACTTTGGCAGCAAGGAAAATTGCTGCCTACCTGCACGAGGAAAGTCTCAAGTGTTCAGTTCAGGGGGTACAGAAAATTATTCCTTTAATACTCTCCTGGTATTTGACATGATTTTTTAAATCCTCAATCTCTGAAGAGAGTTGTTCAAAGAGTTGGGTGGCCATTCTACACTGTCTGTCTTTCTCCACTTTTCTTTACTTTGTTTAACATTCATATAGAATGATAACTCGTTATAAATGTAACATTTATGAAGTTTTAAAACATTTAAAGTTTCTCCACTATTCTGTTTTTGTGGTTAATTACCCAGGTGTGCGGTAGTGGCCTGTTAATGTTTAATTTCCAGGTGTATGTTGGAAAAGGTAGGAATCTTCTGTGATTTACTCTGTCTTTTTTGAACTAAAGAACTAAAAGAATAAAGAATACAAGTTCTAAGATACTTCTAATATGCATAAATTTATGATTCCTGTGAAGAATCCAAAATGAAGTCTATAATCCAATATAATGTGTAGTAATTCCCTCTGATTTGCCTGGTATTTAAATTAACAAACACTTCTTTTACAGTTATAGAGCCACAGTGATCTTGTAGAATACACAAAGAGGGAGGAAAACAAGACCCTACATCCTGGTCTAATATCTTGCTACAATTTTTATTCTTCTTGCCCTTCTACAATATATTAATGTAAGATCCTACAGCTAGGGCAGTAAATATTAATATTGCAATATAAAAAGATACAATTGGCCCACTTACCATTACCTTTTATTAAATAACTGCAAAGAACCTTTAAATATTGCAATACTTTTTAATGTAGAACTGTCAGAAGCTGAAATGACAATGTATTACACCGGAGTTTTTCCACTGTGCTTTGTGTTTAAAGACATTTAAACAGTCAAAATTTCAGGCCACACTGCCTATGCTTAAAAAAACCCCCTCTGTGTTAAGAATCCAATTTTAATTCTGCTTGATAGCAAGAGAAGAGGCTTGATGAGACTGATGGAGCTGGAAGGCAGTGGGAAAAGGCTGCTGGGAAAAAGGGTTTTGGAAGGGAAAGGGGGAGCCCTGCCAGTCTGGAGGCTCTGCACAGCACTCCAGTCCTTCCACTCTGAGACATTTCCTAATGGTCCATCCCTTCCTTGTTATTTACAGACAGATTTTTATGGACTCTTTGCATTTCAGAGAGGAACAGCTGCAGCCTCAAGTGCTTTCTGCGTTTTATAACATTAGCAATATGAAAAATAGGTGTTCTCAGAGATGCTAATAAAGCACTTCTGTTCATTGGAATATTCTCCCCTGCAATTTTAGGCCAAAATAGAGCAGCAGGAAAAACCTTGTCCTTTCTTTTCATGAGCTGTATCTCTGTGATGTACTCAGCAGGTTTCCTTGAAGAAGCCACTGGGTTTGATTTGTTGGTGGAAGGGCTTGAACAGAAAATGTTTGACTTAGGGATTTTTTTCTCTCTTCTTCAGAAGATTGACTGTGAGGAAAAAAGATTGAAGTTCCTTTCAGAGGGACTGTTGTTCTTCAACCAGAGCAGCTCTCTTTGCCCTCTCGTAGCCCCTGTATGGTTCTTCAGGAGCAGGCAGAATTTCAAGGTATCTTTTTGTTCTTGATGGGAATATGCAAACTCTGGTTTGAGCTGAACCCATCCAGAGAGCTTTACCATTTCCAGTAATTCCCCAGCTGGAAAAAAAAATAAATCTGTGATTTATAGCTAATACAAGTTGGAGGTTTTTATTGTTATTCTCAGGGTATTAAAAAGAAGTTCAGAAAGAACAATGAAAGTGAGATTTATGTCTCTTTAATACAAGGTGTTAACACTTGCTGTGTTTTTCTCTTGAAATACTTTGGGTTTTTACAACTAAATGTGTACAACCTTATCATTATGTCAAAAGCCTTTATTTTTCTTCAATTTTAAACTGCGTTTTCAGCCAGATAAGTTTGTTGGGCATTTTCTGCCGGATCTGTGGGAAGTTTTATGCCTGCCAGAAGTCCAGCTGGCTCTGGGTTTCAAACTGGATTACAGATTCCCTGAGAGCATCCCTATTCCTTGTATGTGCATTGTTGGCTATCCCATCTCATTCCCAGCTGGTGGGAAGGGAGTAATGCCTTCTCTGATTCCTGGCTTTGCTTCAGGAGTTGATCACACTTTCAGCAGCGTTAGAGAAAAGTCTAAGGCACGGTTTTAAAGTTGCTGTACGGGGTGAAAGTTATTTTTGATACCTCTTCCCTTGAAAATAAGTGTATGTTTTGTTGCTGCTAAAACCCTCAGAGCCCAGAAAATGAGTTTTAAAAGTTTTGCTGTCCTTAATCCGCTTTCCATGTTTCTGAATTTCCATGCTGCCTGCTTTTAGAGGCTCTCTGCAGCTGTAATAGATTTGTAAATCTGCAGTAAGGTATTTGCATGAAACAGTGTCTCCAAAAATGATATAGCTAAGAATACAAACCATTTGAAATGGGTGCTTAACTCCTTTAGGACTTTTTTCATGTGGCCTGTATTACATGAGATCAATTTGAGTTCTCTGGGTGTTGCTCAGATGAAATAGGCAAAGTACTGGGTGTGTTGCAAGTTTATACAAGATTTCACGTGGATAATCAGGAAAACGAGTTGCAAATTTGGTACTTATGACAGATATTCCTCAATATATGGAAATGTTGAATAAAAATATTCGAGCACTCATTCACAACTAACGAAAACTTCTTTCATCTTAACCTTTACTGGAATAGTTTCACTCAGGTGTAAACTATTTGCTGCCTTTGTGTGTTGTCTTGATGGTTATGCTGTGATTTTTTTTTTTGCCCAAAAATGTAGCAAGTTGACTTTCATGTCTGTTTTGTCACTGCTTATCTATATCTTAAAACTCCAGAAGTTTCTCAAGTACATTAAGGGCTCAGTCCTGCAAATTGTTACTTACCTGGTAAGTTTTATTTAATTTAGTAGGTCCTTACTCCTCTGCTCACCTGGGGTCTGTGCTTTCTGTGAACTTAAAATATACTTGGGAATTACAGTGCTGAATCATTTACTAATTTAACAGACAGGAAAACCTTCAAATGCCTGAAAAACAGAGCTTCCAGGGATTTTGATGGTGATAAAGTAGAGAAGTGGCCGTGGTCTCCTGTGAGACAGCATCGTGTTGAAGGGCAAAGGGAGAATGGAAATTCTGCTGAAGCAGCAAGAGGGAATTCTTCAGGGAAATGATAGGACATTTTGATTAAACTAGTTGAAGAACAAATTTCTCTTGTTAAGAGAGGTCAGGGGGAATTGTTTCAGCTTGGTGGTGTTCTCTCTCCTCCCTTTGCCTTCTCAAAGTAACTGGAGTGTAGAGAGGTTTTTTAATTTTCTTTCGAGATTTATGTGTCCATAACCTGCTTAAAGCATCACCTGGATGCTGCACTGAACAATAGCTTGTTATTCACAAAGGGGGATGGGATTTTTAGCTAACAATGGTGGTAAATGATTTCCTGCATACTTCTACCATCAGGGCTTCTGCTGCTGTTCAAAAATTTTATTTTCTTAGAAAAATATTGAATAATGCTAGTGTTAAAACTTGCTTGTTCTGTTATAATGATGAGGTGCCCCAAACAAAATTGGTCACAGTGCTAGTGAGTCTGAACTGGAAAGATGGTTGTGCCCTAAATTTGCCAAAGGTCCTTTCCCATGGAGCACTGGAATGTGAGAAATGTCCTGGTAGGTCAGATCGGAGTTATTTTTTGAAAGGTGTAGTGGAGAAATGGTTTGTCCTCCTCTTCTGTGGCAAATAAATCTTGTCTGCTAAAATGGAAGAATAACAAGGACAAGCAGTCCAGGATCTCAGATGTTACATTGCACTGCCCCAACGTGAGCAGAGAATGGATTTGGAGGTGGGATTGGAAACAGAGAAGTGAAACAAAATTTGATGCTTGGCCCTGGCCCAAACAGGGAACATGTGCTTGAATTTATCTTCTCATTGGTTATTATTATTTAGTGACTCCTGGTTTTCTTTCTCCTGGAAGCTGATGCATCTGTCTCCAGGAGAGACTGTTTACTAAAAAGATTATATTTTATTTGACTCGAGTAGTAATTCATAAAACAACACAAAGTGCTTTAGAAATAGTCATTAAACTTTGAAGCCCCCAGCTATGGTAACAATTCTCACTGATATATTGAAATCACTGAAATACATCTAATAATTGGGGTTTAATAGCTCACATAGTACAAATAAAGACTCCAAATGTGCTAGAAGACAAAATAATAAGCAATAATAAGATTTTGATGTCGCTTTTTAATCACACTGTGAGAAAATCTAATGGGCTCGGAGGGGTGACTGAACATTTTAAAAATGCCTCATTTGTTTAAGTATTACAAGTGCAAGTTCATCCAGATTAGCATAGAAACTGATACTCAGGTAAATATGTTTTCTGTATGTTAGACACAGAGTGTGAAATTGGACAGTCATCAGTCTCCAGCAGAAAAGGGTTAACTTCTCTCCCTTTCTTCTTTTCTGTTCCCCCCACTCTTGTTTTGTAAGAGAGCTCAGTCTGACAGTTAAAGGACTTGGGGATCTTGATTTGCATTTCCAGTTTTAACAGATTATAAAATGAAATGCTCAGTGCCTGTGTAATTCTCTTAAATTTCAGTTCTTTGATGCTGTTTCACAATTATGCAAATAATGTTTGTGTGGTTTGTGTATTGGCTGCTTTTATTCACTTCACTTGAACTCCCATTACTGTAGTTAAAGCTCAAATTTGTCTGATTTCATAGACTCATAGAATGGCCTGGGTTAGAAGGGACCTTAAAGTTCACTCTTTCTGATACAAAACATAAATATATCATAAATCTATTGGTGACATTTGGAAGAAACTGCCTTTTCTGAACAATAATTGTCTCTCCACAACATTATCTGAGTTCAGAAACAGGAGGAGTAAATGTCTTTTTTCTTGATTTAAAAGAAGGTTTAAATCAAGAAATTTTCTTGATTTAAAAAGACTTTAAAAGACTTTTTTCTTGACTCAAGATTAGGTTTCTTCATCTTATTTACGTGTGCAATGTGATATATGATGCATGGAATTTACACTGTAATTTTTTTGATTTGCAAAAACCTATTTTTCCTTTCCTGAAAGGACTATACAGACTTTGTTATAAGATGCTACAATGTTTTTTAAAGTGGAATGAGAAAAGTTGCAGGCATGTAAGCAATGGTGGAAAATGCAGATCTGGCCAACAGTGTGGCTAAAGATGCACAGAGGATGGAAACTTCTAAATACTCAAAATATTTGAGAACTTGACTTCTTTCAGCTGGGAAACAAAAAGCTGCAAAATGTTCTTCACACTGGCAAATTCTACAATAATTTTCTTAAGGATGGAGGAGAAGTATTTTTACAGTATTTCCCTTGTATAAAGGGAAACTTATAAATAAGAAGAAAGTGTTATGAAACATCAAACTTGGGAGCTTGACACTGAGAACAGTTCCAACTTTATCACAAAATGGAGTAGAGGTGGAAATGGAAAATAAAAATGCAATAGAAACTGTATTTCTTTTAGACCAGTTCTATTAAAGTTTCTCTGTTTAGGTCTAAAGATAACTATCCAATGATAATAATGATAACTGTATTGCTGATTTTTATTATAATAGAGAAGATTGTAGATTTGAGTTAAGGGCCCATATCATTCCTTTAAGTCCTTCCTCCTCCTTTCTTGTGTAATTTACCCTGATGGTTTCAGAAACCCTCTCGAGTGCCAGCATTAAAAGCTGTTATAATTTGCAATTATGTCAGCTGTGTATTATGCCTGGAAAATATTAATGCTTTAAAATTCTTTTCATGAGAGCTTAATGTGTAAGCAGCAAGGAAGTGTGTGATGAAAACACAGTGCCAGGGAGTATTTTTTTTGGAGTAAAGTCCTCAAGAGATTGAGGAGTGTTTCCTCACAGAGGTGATTCCCAGGTTGAATCTTGAGGAATTCTGTGGTATCTGGATTTGGAGGGACAAAGCCTGGCCAGATTTCCCCTTAGTGGTGGAGAAGAGGAGAGACCCTGAGCAGCCTGAATTAAGTTTGCCCTGTTTAGAGCAGGGTGTTGGTTCAGGTGCCAACCAGATGTCCATAAGTTAGTCTATAAGCCTATAAATTTATTGGGTTTTCTCTTGTTGACACCTGAAGGAGGTTTACAGCAGCAGCCGAGTCTCAGCACACGGATCCTCAAACTCCCCGAATTCAACACTGAGTGATTTGCCTCGGATGATCAGTTTGTAAAGTACTCTGCAAATAAAGCTTACCCACAGGGAGACTCTGAAATTTAATAAGTGTTTGTCAAATGCTTTGGAGACCTCTAAGGAAATATATTATTTCTACGTTTTCCCCGAAGACTGTTTTCATTTATTATACGGATACACGCAGTGGTTTTGTAGTTTTGTAGTAGTTTATGAATACAATAATGACAACTGCGTGTTTTTCTCAGGACAGAAAATCTCCAAGTGGTTCACACATGAGTTGTTAGGCAAAAAAAAATTCTACATCCCTTAATTTGTACTGCAAGAATAAAGATGGTGATGAGTGTGTGTGTGTGTGTGTTTTAGTGGCTGTTGCATCTTAGACACTGAGCTGGACAGACACTTTTGGTGTGATGGTTCTAATTCAAGCACTTGTAAATATTGTAGCAGAGCAAAATTAAGATAAAAAATGAAGACAGAAAGTAGTGAATGGGTGAGGACAAGGATGTGGTTATTACTATAATTGAGAACTGTGAATGAAACTAAATTTTATGAATGTCAATTTTTTTAGTACTGTTCATGATAGATTTAAGAGAAATGGCAGCTTTCCTGTGACCTCAGCCCTTTGCAACTGTATTGTATGCCAAGATCCTGAAATTAATCTGATTTAGGCACCAAAAGCGTGTGTGTTTATTTCTGGCTGGATCACTCCTCGTTCCTTTGTATCCTCTCAGAATGGGTCGTCCTGTTTAGGCAGCAGCTCATTTGTGTCCCTTTTTGATCCCAGGATGGGACAAATTGCACCCGAGGTGCTGTTGATTCTCTGTTGGAGAGATCCCTGCTGAAGTGCAGAGCAAGCTGGGGTGGCCAGCTCCAGTGCAGACATTCCCATTTAGCAGATGAATCCCAGCATTACTCATAGGCTTGTGATGACAAAAATTAGAAACTTGCTTCAGAGCTCATGATTAATTCTGATGCTCTGCCCTACTGAGACACAATTTCCAGCATACAGTGTTGCAGAGGCTATGGAACTTCATATTTGTGGCTTGCCTCTATTATATTTTAGCCCAGTGATGCATTTAAATAACTTTAGGTCTGGCCAGGCTATCTATATCTAATGACTGATGTAGATTAATTAGGAGACTGGAGGTCTGCATGTCCAGAAAGAATAGTGGGCTCATATTCTCTGTTTAAAAGAAATGAGATTTTAATCAGGAGGTTGTCTCCTTTCTGCCTGTTTGTGGTCCAGGCAGATGGTGCACTAATCATCCTTACAAAGACAGTGTATTGAGTATAAATAATGCAAAAAGCCCGACTTGGAGCAGATTATTCATTATTTCTGTAGTCATACTGCAGGAATCATTTCCTCCTGCCATGCTGTCACTGTGTCTGGGAGACAGAGTGCTTCAGAGAGCTGCTCCATCTTGATCTGACAAGCTGGATTTGGGCTTTACAAATAGGTTTTCATTCCTGCTCTGAAGTAGGTGTATGTATAATATATGTACTTCCATTGTTTACATTTAAATTAAGATCCATCTCCCCTGATTATTCCACACCCCCATCCCAATGGCATGGCAACCTCTTTTTAAAAAGAACTGTATTTCAGCCAAACAAGACTGTTTTTCAGCACAGAATGTCTTGCAGCAGGAGGCTGGACAAAAACCCTTTGATTGGCTTCCAGTGACAGGGATAGGAGAGGCACTTCAGTGCTTTTTGATTACATTTGAGGTCCGAAATGAAAAATACTCCCAAATACAGCAGAGTATTTACAGAAATGCCGGTGTGGGGATGTTTCAGGCCCCACGCTTGGTGATGTCTGAGGTGCAGGGTCTGTGTGCAGGATGGGAGAATCAGGACTCAGCACACAAATAGTGGTGCTTGTCCTGTGGGTCAGGGAGCCACTGGAGCTGACACTGCTGCACAAATGAGCAGCTGTGGCCACGGTGTCCATGGAGTGATCCTGGTATTTCTGAGGACATTTTGTGCTTGCCATCTCTACAGCGTCCTGTGGCAGAGAATTCAGGGATGCAGAAGTGGAAACATGCTCCCTCTTGGGCTGGGAATGCTTTAGCACTCACTTTAAAAGGTGAAGAGAAGGGTCTAACTCCCCTTTCCAAATCTTTCTAATGTGTTGGAAATGGCTGGAAGTTTATGTAAATTAAACAGCATCCAGTGCTTGGGATGCTCTGACAATGAAAATTAAGTGAAGGTCAGTAATTATTGTTCAGAGTTATGAAGCGACTGAATCACAGCTTGGATGCTTGTTCACTTATAAAAAGTTCAGACTATTTTAATGTATTTGGGTTTGTACTGTATTTATCAGTTCCTTTCTGTTTCTTTCCTAAGGGGCCATTTTGTTAATGCATATCAGTGAGGGAAATACACGAAACAAACCCCAAATCTGTAGTGTTACCAAATCTCTGTAGTTAATTAAAGGAGGGAATGAATGTAGGGCACAGGAGAAGGTGACTGGGTGCCTCGGGCTCAGCCTGCCACCCTGGCATTGATTCTGGAAGTAACATTCATTTTGTGAGTAAAATACATGAAGCCTACCCCCGGTTATAAGGTGTCAATGCTGTCAATCTATACAAGCTGGGGAAACCTAATTTAAAAAGCACAGGTTCCCTGTTGATTCCCTCAGCAGGCTGCATGTTTTGGGTAATACATCACTGGATCAACACCACTTCACTGTTGAGGTGCTGAAACTCAATTTGTTTGCAGTGCCATGAAGTCAAGTGCACTGTAAAACTCTGCTGCTCAGTGAGATAAAAAAAAATAACTGTAAAAACAGACTTTGTGGGAGAAGTTAGGTGATAATGTGATATGTGCATGGTGCTTCAGTCATGCTTGCCTAAATTCAAATTTCTTTAACCACAAAATTTAATATGCTGCTACTGGGGTTTTCTTTTTCTTTTCCCCTTCAGGAGTTTCATACCTAAATGCAGTTCTGTCTCCTGGCTTGGAAGAGTTAGAAAAACTTCTGGAATGACAGAAGTGAAATCAGAGAATCCAGCTGCATTCCTGGCTGTCAGTGTGTCCTTCTGCTTGGCACAGCTCTCTGACTCCAGGACTGTGCAGGAAATGGCCAAATTGCTGGTTGTGTTTCATTTTTCCTGCCTGTTCTGTGAGAATAATAAAGCTTCCTCTCCTCAGATCTGTATGTGCAAAGTAGATGATATCCATTGATGGAAACTGCTAATAACGTGAGAAATACAATGAGAACTGGTGAGGAAGCTGTTTTAAGGTGGAACTTCATAAATTTTGAGCATCTTAAGATTATGCCTTTCTGAGCTTGAATCAGTGATATGTTCACTAATATTTTGGCAGGACCCAAGGGAGGACCTAGATTTTTTTTAATCACAATCTGCCATCCTTGCACCTTTTCACCAATGTCTCTGCTGAGTGGTTGAAGTGAAATGAGATCAAAAATTAGGTTTTTTGGACACTGCTCATATTAGAAATAGGACAATTGTGATATTTCAAATTAAAAGGTCCTGAAAAAAATTTAAAGCCATGGTTCCAGATATATGTGTAACTTTTTCATGTCAGCTAAATGTCAAACTGTGCTGTGTGTTATTTGATGCTAAAATCTCCTAGAAACTTTTTTTCCTTCGGGATCTTGATTATCTTGTTGGACATCTCTGGTACTATTAAGTCAGCATCATTCAAAATGGCAGAACTTGCTTAGGTGATCACTTTTTCCAGATTTATGACCATGTTTTTCCATAACCAGGCAAGGGGAATTTGGAAGGTGAGGAGGTAGTGGTAGCTGCACTGGATCCTTGAGGAGGAAGTTGAACTGGAGATGGCTGCTGTGGTCCATGGTAGCAGCAAAGACTCTGGATACTGAAGGAATGGGGAAACCCCCTATTCTCACTTCTCTACCATCCTTTCCCCTTCAGCCTTCCCTCTGCACCCCATAAATCACTCCACAACTTCCATTTTTAGGCACTGTGTGGCTGCTGCTCTGTGATCTCCCATCTCTCCTCTTGTGAATCCTCAGTGGGAGGAAGTCACACAGGGGGAGTAACAAACTCCATATTTAAATTGTTGACACCTTCATGCAGGCTTTACTTTTGAGTGTGTGTCCTAGAACAATAGGACAGTTGCCCTAGAAAGCTTCTTTCTGGTTCTATGCAAAGTAGAAATCATTTTTTTCTCCTTGGGTTTTCTTCAGCAACAACTTTAGGAGCACCAGAAATTCCCCAACAAAACCCATTTGCTAAAATGACCATGCTACTTTTCTGTAAAGGTGGAATTATGGAAGGGATGATATATTTATTACCTGATTATCTTCCATAAAATCTTTTTATATAATGATACTGCAGTTTAAAAAAACCTCATTAAAAACCACTAATGAAACACCAAGTCTCCTGATAACAATTCTAAATTATGTCTGTCGTGAAAAAGGACACTTGTTAGAGTTGTCTTCCTTACTTCTACATAGAATTCCTAGACAGGATTCCAAGGAGTGTTATTTTTGGAGGAATGTTTGTGTTCACAGTAAATTTTTTGCTGGATGAGCCTTTTGCACAATACAGTGCATTTTCTCTTGGAAGGCCAGGGTATATGAATGAGGGTGTTCTATTACAATGGAACAATGATATAGTGACAGAAAATTGATGGGATAATGGGATACCCCAAAGGGATTCCCCAGCGCTAAATGAGGGTAATGGCACCCAGCAAAGACAGCACTTTCCGAAATTTGTCATTTGTTTGTGTTGCAACATTTTAGGCTCTACAGGTTGGTAGGGAAAAGGTTTTATTGTTTTCAGGTCTTTTTCTGTCATGTTGCTAAAATGAATGTGTAACCATGGGTTATTATGACAGAAGGGATTTAAAAACTTCACGTTATCCTGTCAAAATGACTTGGGACAGGAAAGGGGAATGCATGAGGCAGGAGAACATTATCGTGGCAAACAGAGCATCCAAAGGACACAGCGACTGGGGGAGATGGGTGTCCTTTTGCCTGAAAATAGGGAATCAATATTTCTTGTGCATATTCCTAACAAAATCCTGATAGAAGTTGTCTGGAGCCTACAGACCATACACACCTAATTTGATTGCAGAATATTAGGAACAGATATTCCAGTACAAGTTGTAATTGAATAGTAGTTTCCAGGGAAATTCACTCTCCTGTTGAAAGCTATCTAAGGAGAAACAGGTTAGAGGACTTTGACATGGACAGGTGTTTGAGATGAGAGTGCCTAAAATTTCAATAATGAGCTCCCCAAAACTTCAGAAAGATGTTAAATCTGAAAAGCTAAGTTTAAAAAATTGATTGATGTGAGACGGGGAGACAGGTGAAGGAGTACTGGTGTTTGGAATATGCTTCATTGTTTTAAACCGGTATCAGCTGGCAAAAATATCTGCTTTTAATCTTAGCAGAATAAAGAGAAGTTGTTAATAACTCTTAGCAAATAAGGAAGTTTGTGGCAGTCCCAAGGAGTCCACTTGTCTCAAGTCTAAGATGACGCCAGAAGGCTCCGGGGGTGCATTTCACCTCACTTAGGAAGCTCCGGAGAGCTGGAATAAATTCCTGTCGTGGGAAGGCCGGGTCAGGCCTGGCAGAGGCTGTCACAGGTACCCAAGGACAGTCAGTTCCCCTGGCAGACAGACAATTCTCCTGCAGTGAGGGTGGCAGGTTCCCTGGTGACACATTTTGACCACTGACTGCGTGTGGTGCGCTGCCCTTGGGTGGGGGTTTGTGCCTGCAGCCGTCTTGGATTTCACAATCCCTGCTCTGCCAGGATGGGCTCAGGGGAGTTCCATTCCACTCACGTGGAATGAGCTTTGTTTAACTACCCGTGCCTAATGGCAGATCACTCACAGCAGGGTTTCTCCACGAGCAAATGCCATGAAACACTTGGAAGGTGCAACTTGTAGGGGTAGAGACACCCCAGACCTACTCAGCCCCCTCATCACAGGGGGACATTGTGTGGTGTCCCTTTGCCATTGCCTCCCAGAACCTGCCTGTCCCACTGGACTGGTGCATCATTCGGGATGGGAGAGGGGCTGATGCACAGAGAGGAAACACCTGCTGGTGGAGAAGGCAGAGGTTCTGCTCATGATTCTCTGAATTAAGGGAAGCAAAGCAAAGGGAGCTGATCCCTTGGAGGAAGGATGGATTTTAATGAAGGAAAAGCCCTGAAAGCTTCAGAAGGAAGAAGGTTTCAAGTTGAACCATATGCACAAGGTCACCCAGGGCAAAGGACAAAAAGGGCTCAGTCCCTCCAGCACATAACATGACAGTTAAATTGGTTGAAATAAGCTGGGATCTTCCTCTGGAGGATGGATCTTGGAAACAAACCGATGAGGCAATGTGAAGTGGTGGACTGCTGGTCAGCCTGCTTTGCTTTTGGGCAGGTGGAATGATTTAAGAGATTAAGAGGAGGAAGAGGCTGAAACAAGACCTGGTGCAGCTGTACCTGCTTTCCTTTTTCTCTTTTTTTTTAGTAGTTGTTTGATTTTTTTTTAAAGCAGAATTACTTGCTCCGTTTTCATTACAGCAATAGGTTGTTGAGGGTGCATTTATCTGTCCACAAATCACAACTTTCCTGTTTACAGCTAGATTTAACTCACAAACTTAGTAAACCTGTCAGGCATCATATGTACCATGGCTGATGTTTACAGCAGTGTATTTATGGGATTTTTACAGGGAAGAAAGGAAGGGGAATGGGACCTGTGCTGCTGTTTGGGAAGTGACATCTGAGTCCTTCTCCTGGTGAAGTGGGCAGAGGGATGCAGAAGATTCCCTGTGCTGTGTCTGTGGCTGAAATGAGCTGTTCTTTGACTGCCCCCTGATTCTGCTGGACTCAGGACTGCTCTGCTTTGTCCCAGGTTCTTCTGCTCAGACATAAAGGAAGGAGAAGGCCTTTGGCATAGTCACTTCTGTTCTGCTTTGACTGGACTGAAGCAACCCAGAGTCTTTACTGTGTAGAAATGCCATATCCAAATAATAAAACTGTGATGTCGTTTCTGAAGGTTGTGGTGTTACTAGACTGTATCCACACAAAATGGCAATAATAATACTTTTGTCTTCCATTTTGAGTAAATACTGAACTTCATAGTCTTTTACTTGCTACAGTAAAATATAATAGCCAAGCAACAGTAGCAATAATATTTGAAGGAGACAACATAACAGACAATGTATTTAAATGTGAATTCTTTTGCTGTTATAGCTTGGAGCTGGCCCCAGAGAGCTACTGATGGAAATTTGTAAGGTCATGACTGACTTGATGGGGTAGTTATAAATTCCTGCTGAACATTAAGCACATTGCTATTCTTCTCATCTGTGTTTGGTCATTAAGGAAAGTGATGAACATCACATGGTGTCACAAGTGTGGAGTGAGAATGAATTTGGGAAGACTTCAGGAAAGGTCACAGAAAATAAAGGAGAGGGGAAGAAAAGCAAAAGGGGAACTGTAGCAGTTCAAAGCTTTCTTATACAGGTTTTATAAGGAGACTTTTTATGTTTGCATTTTAGAAGAATCTAAAAAATTTATTGCATATCTTGTGTAGAAAAGAGCACAGATCTGCCCTTGACCCTGAGATTGTAGTGAATGGGAGTTTTCACTTGTCCAAGACAGTTGGGTGACAATAAGCTGGAGGTGATGCTCACCTTTTCCTTTTTAGCCAACCTATAACCTCCTCCCAAACTTGTCATACTTTGTATTACCACATCACAATTCGTTTCAACCCATCAATTTTCAAAGTTATCCAGTGAAACAGCTTCTTACCTTGTAAATTGACATTTTCACTTGATCAGCCATTACTGAAACTGAGTAAGGACGTGGTTGATTAATGTTCAGGAATAACTTAAAGCTGTTCATCCTGCTGTTGCTTTCCTTGTCACTCACGATCTGGTTAATTAATATGGTCACATTTTAAGAACAGCTCTGCACGATGAAACTGAAGGCAACCTGCTTGAGAAAATAATGTATTAATACACTGTTGTGTTGCTGGCGTGCAGGCTGCTGGCTTTAATGGAAGATGGGAGGAATTTTGTGACGTTTTCTGCCAGGGCATGTGCTAAATGGCAGCCAGCTATGCATCACAAAACAATTCTGCCTGGCAGTGCAACCGCTCAGACGTTCACAAGGTCTTTGAGTTCTTTAGTTTTCCCTGGCATTTAAACTGAACCGTGCACTGGAAAGGAATCAACTTTTTAAAAAGAGGCATCTGCATATTTTTGCAATCCAGACCTGAAAATAATGTTGTTGGGTATCTGTTTTTAGATTGTACAGTGTCTGAGAGATGGCTATATTGTCATTGATCAGGTAAATTATTAAATGTTAGAGACATTTTTGCTGCCATTCATTTCCAAATTCAGAGCTAATTTAGTAGGATTTTGTGAATTATCTGGAGGAAACATTTTTCAAAGGCATGTGTAGAAATAGGCACTAAACCTCTGTTAAAAGTCAACAGAATCTGGGCACTTATTTCTCTGCCTTTTCCCCTGCTCACAGCCAGTGGACTAAATTGTTGATTTTTTTGTCTTGTTCTTTTGCATTATTATACAAAAGTGTGTGTGGTCCAAATGAGTGTAATTATTATGTTTTTCCAGGAGCTACAAAAATGCTAAATATTTCATTCTAAGGAGAGAAGACTGCTCTGATTTTACCACTACTGCAGTACCACTACATGGAATTCACTAACGTGTTGTATTGTAGTCCCAAAAATGTTTTGAAATGGATTACTCAGAGTTCCCATTTATATAAAAAATCAAAGGTACATCTTAGCACGACTTTATAGGTCTTTGCAAGTGTCAGATCAGTTTTATTTGTTCTATTCATTTGCATTGGGATTTGGGGTTGTTATTAATTTAGTAGGGTGAGAAATGCTATTGTGAGATCCTTGGTTTTAGAAGTGAACAGCTCAAGTAATAAAAGGGGTTTTAATTTTGTCATGGATGTGTTTTCTTTTCAGAAGTGCCCCGATTTTGCATGCACTGGATTTTAAGCATTTAATTGTTCTATTTTCATGATATTTGAGTCAAAAAACAAACTACTCACATGCTTTCCTGTAGATCCATGATTTAACTCTTCTGTTTGAACAGGGATATTGAGTACTTTGCCAGTGAGAATGTTGCTGTGGAATAGCACAGATTTACCAGCTGTTAGAGGTAGTTTGGTGTGTTGGTTGTTTCCTTTGGGTCCTGTTTTTTGTAAACAAACCATGTCATTTGTATATCCTGACAACATTTCTTCTCCTTTGTGAGTTAGTGTTACCAAAAAAAAGTCAGTGTTGGAACTGATTTGGAACCCATTTTTAATTAGAAGCAGAGGAAACAACTAATAAAAACTCCCTTTCCAAAAAGGAGACACCCTCTCCTCCCCCATTTAATTTCCTGAATATTTTTTCCCAGTCTTACCCCTTGCTGAGCAAATGCAGGGTTTCTCCACTTCAGCTGGAGAGGAAGAAGCCTTGTGAAAATGCAAAATCCACACATGCAAAAACATCTTAATAATGCCTTTTCATTCAGCTCTGAATAAAAGCAGTTGACTTAACTGCTTTTCCTGTCGACTGGGGCCTTTCTATAGTTAAAATGGTTAAAATAGTTAAAATATCTATCTATCTCTATATATATACCTATATATCTGCATTAGATTGAAGCACACCTACATCCTGTTGTGTAAGGTGGATGTGATGTTGCACATTTTTGGAGGATATAATTGGTCAAATCTTCACTGTTGGGAAGCATGAAGGAGCAATAGAGGTTAGGCTTTTTAAATGTATTAGTCTGCATCAAGGCTGTGAAGGGTTCTGTCAGTTGGAACTGGGCCAAAAGTGGCTTTCTCACGATTTTAAGAACCAGATGAACTGTCCTTATTGCATTTATGAGTAGGTAGGTAGCTAGGTAAAAATATGTTTATCTTTCCTTCTATGTGTGTGTTACTATGTATGTTGTATTCAAAGTATACATACCAGAATAACAGAATTCCACAGTCTGAGATTTTTCCTATGCCTTTTGTCTTTATTTTAATTGTAAAATCTCAATAAATGCAGAGATTTCTTTCTTCTGCTTTTTGCAATTTACCCCACAGCGGAGCCTGAAGCGTGTTGGGATACCTGCATTAGAAACAATCCACATCATTTGATGCCTGAGCTATTTTATCTACCCTGAGAAGTTAAGATGTCCCTTCCCCTACTGCCCTTGGATTTCTGCTGTCCTTGCTTATGGGCTGGAATGTGAAAAGCTGTTTTTCCTGTGAAGCACTCAGCCTGTCACGCTGCTTTTAACCGGTTTTAGTTCCAGACCAGCGGCCTGGGTTTCCCAGGAAATGCCAGCTGACCATGGGAAGACACTCAGCTCAGCAGAACAAATTACATTCCGTCACAGTGCAGAGAGAGAATCCCATGGAAATGGCTCTGCAGTTGCCTCTGTTCAATCCCCAGCTCCGAACACTTCTTAAAGAACGTTGCCCTTTTGCCCTTCCCAAATCCTCCAAGCCCCTCGGCCAGCAGCTTCTTGGAGCCTCCTGTTTCTCCATGACCTGATATTTGCTCTCCTCTGATGCCCAGGGGCTGGCCTTTCTGCCAGATTTTCCTAAATGAGGAAATAGCATCTGATGTGAGGTTGGGGACACAGCAGAGCCAGATGTTTCGTGGGAGGCTCAGCACAGATGTGAGCGCTCGAGGACGAGCGGCACAGCAGGACTCAGCCACACAACACAGGGGGTCAGATGGTTCCAGAACCTGCCTGTCTGTACAAAACCTCCTTTAAAGGGAAATTTTGGGGAAAATAGCTGTTTTCCAGAGAGAGTTTGCTAGGGCAGAGGTAGCTCTTGTAAACAAACGGGGCATCACATCAGCTATGTGCAGACAAACGTAATGCTCTGACTTCTGTGCTCTTGTGTATCCTTAGCCAGAAGCCAGCAAATTTTATAGAATGACTTTATCAATATGAAGAAGTCTTAGGTTAAGCCTTACTTTATGCCTGTGGTTTTAGCCAATGAAGAAAGTGGTTTTTTCCTGTACATCTCTTGAATTCCTGGGTTTGTGTTAGCAGCTTCTTTCAGAGTGCTGGCAAGATGAAGAAATTTGCTTCTCAAGATTTTGATAAGGGTGAAATTATAATTTGGAAATTTCAGGTGCCTGTAGAGCAGGACTGAAACACAATGAGACGTGGCTTTACAATTGTAGAATAGTTTAGTATACCCTAAAATATGTCTTACAATCCGTGTTTGGGTTATTTGGCCAGTTGAAATTGAGGCATTCAAACCCTGTGTCAATACAGTTCAGGCAGTCTTTGTGTCCTTAATATAATAATTTTATATCCTTTATAATATAATTTTATATTTATCAGTGCTGATACCTTACAGCAGAGATTGATAAGCTTTTAATCTTTCCTAAGCCTATGCTGGTTGAAGACTATTGTGATTTCACTTGCCAGTCTTACAGCCTAGATATATATTTTTTAATAAACTAAATTTTTCTCTTTTTTTTTTTTTGTTAACTTTTCTAACTAATCTAAATGTTGTGGGGAGGTGAAGTGGCATAGAAAAACCTAGAAGATTGTATCAAATGCAATTTTATTCACCCTCGACCAGCAGACAATCCTGTCTGCACTAATCCTCAGCCCTCTCCTTTAAGATATCTCTGATTTCTAAGGCAGGTGACCCCAGCTGAACTCTGTGAGGGGCTCTCACAAAAGAAACTTAAGGGGAAACCACCTCCCTAAGGAGGGCTGGAGCCTTTTCCTGGGAAGCCTGGAGCTGTGGGAAGGATGGAGAGAGCACAGGGGGAGCCTCCCTGCTCAGGCACCAGGGAGGCAACAAAAGGCTCTCAGTTCTTGCCTAATCAGCCCCACAAGGGAAACAACTACAACTGATTTAGGAGCTGTTAAGTGGAGGTCAATTGCCAATAATTGGGCCAATTAAAAACAAATACTGAAATGATATTGCAAGTCCAGCCTGGACTCTACTGAAGATAATTAGAGGATGCAACCATCAATTAAAATCTACAGGGGAGAAGTTGGTGTGGTTAAGGGACAAGCTAGATTAAAAAAAACCCAACCCAAACAAAAAAGTGGATGGTAATTGGCATAAACCCTCAGTTAGCATGAAATCTTTATTTTAAAAGCAGATGCTGTCACTTGCAATGAGCTGTAATGGTTTTTTAATTTTCCAGCCATAAAGTAGGTAGGAAGATAATTTGGCAATATATGGATCGATATACACTTAATTAGAGTGGCTAAAGCAACTCATTAGCACGTACATTTCACTGTGACAGAGCCGCTGAGTCCTCCTGCTGAAAATATTCAAAGTGTTAAGGTGTAGTCACCTGCATTCTTGCCTGAACTTCAGTTCTCAGGTAATTAACATTTTGGGCTGCACCTCAAAGTGAGTTTAGTACCCCGAAGTAAGTTTTGCATCCCAACTATCAGAATAATGCCTGTGTAAACGATTTCAGTTGTACGGACAATTTACTGCCAAGATGTTTTGGTGTCTGGTAACAATTTTAAGCATGAACAGCATGAATTTCTCTGCTAGGAGGTATTACAAGATAAAAATGGTTTTCTGTATTTCTAAGCAAAAAAATACCAGAAAATTCAACCAGTCTATCCAAAAAGTAGCAGAGAGTAATAGCCTGCTCCTGGAATCACCTATGGAGTGAAAACTCTCACTTAGCATGATCAGATATATAATTTGGAGCTGTTTCTGTTTGCAGCTTGGTTAGAAAAGCTGGCAAAAAAAGCATCTGTGATCTTCCCTAAAGTGAATATACATAACTGGAGTTCCTCAGTTATTCCTTTGAACAAAATAATCAAAAGTGCACATTAAATGACCTGTGACTTGTTAGAAATCCGAAGAATATTATGGCATCCATTTTTCTATAAGCATCTGCTGAGGTGGCAGTTAATGAGAAAGGAGTGTGTCAGCATCTGAGAAGTAGAAAATAGATTTAAAATTAATATAAGCAGTATTTCTTTTATATTTATATATGTGTGGCTGTATAAAGATAACTGATGGAAACGGTAGACTGGTGGTTTATGCACACAGTGGAGTAAGGGAAATCATTCTGTTCCCTGGCTCCCAGTTGGACTGTGGTGTCTCAGTGCTGCCTGAGGAATTTCTGGAACTGGGATGTGCTGTGACTCCCTCTCCCGAGGGTGCTGTGGTGTCTGATGGGAGGGGATATCCGATGCTGCAGCTTTCCCTGCTGTTGGGGTGTTGCAGAGTTGTTTTCCTTCCAGCAGGACACCAACATCTGCAATCAACCGGTGAGCAGAATTCCCTTAAAAATAGATTATTGGTAGAAGGGGTGTTTCTTACCTCTACACAGAGATATTTACAAAACACAGCAAAGTAAGAAAAAAGAACATCAAGCTGCCTACCTGTGAGTCATGAGAATCCCAGCAAAAGAAGTGTGGACAAATACAATGGATAAATAATCTGTTGTTTCTCTCCATACCCAGGCAAGGCACTAAGGCTCCTGTGAAACCAAAATATGAAATTCAATCAGTGTGAACAGGAGCATTTGTTTTGCCCTCACCATTAATAGCAAAAAATTCCTCCACAAATACTTTAGTTTTATGTGGTTCTAAAAAAATAAAGCGGTTAAAGCATAAAATGAACACGAGTGTTATTAATAAAGCTGAAGTAGGAAAATGCCTTGACAAATAAGAAAATGAAATTTTATCTGCTAATGTCATGGAGCCTTCCTCATGTCACTGAAATTCAGCAGCACATTCAGGTGTGGTTTTTGATAATTTTGGGATTGTCTGCCTAATAACATTTTATCTCAGAGAGTGGGAGAAAAGGGGAAGGGGAGAGTAAGACTTCATAGTCTGGGAAACGCCTAGTTGTTATCTGTAAATTAACATAAAAAATCACCTAGGAGTGAAGTGAATAAGCACAGAAAGACCTGCTAAATCCTCTCACTTTTCTACAGTTTTACAGTTTGATAATTTTGAAAGTGATGCTGCTCTGCCACTCAATGCATCTTTCCGTATTTAGGTGGTATCCTTTTCCCATCAAGCTGCCATGTCAGCCAAGCTGGTAAATTCCAGAGCTAAGAGCTCCATGAGAAATAAATAAAAACTTATGCTACTGTATTTTAGCCTATTAAAAATAAACAGCTTCTAACACTTTATTTCTAAAGTAAAATTAAAAATGGGAATTAAATGAAAGTATCTCCACAACTTTTCAGACATCTGTATACTTTCAAAATAAGGGTAGCTGGCTCGCATCCAACATGATTTCTTTTTCCTAATCTCTGGTGCCTTACTTACGTTGAATTCTTTTGGTCATGCTGGGTGAGATAAACAAGCCTTTCATCAGTTCCTTTCTTTTTCCCCACGCAGTGGTAACAAAAGATTTCGCATGTTAATTCCGTCCCTTTCTGGAATATGTAATGCCAGCGTATTTGGGAAAATGTTATGCAGAGCTACAGTAGAAGTCTGCAGTGAAATAAAGCATATGGAGCCAAGCAGCAGCTGGTTCTAACCTTGGGAGGGTTGCAGCGAGCTTAAACTGAAATATCCAGACATGGAAAACACTTTATTGAGTATAATCCGGGTGTGTCAGGGCAATTTGAAGTGACAGCAGTGTTTAGAGCTTTAAATAACCCCGGTGTTACTGTAACTGATCGCCATCAGGATAAAAATTGAAGTGTAATTTGTTTGATGCTCCCTCTGGCTTTCCTTTATATCTCTTTCTGCTTCTCCCCTTTGTAAATATATTGGCTTTTATAGCCGCGTTAACTTCCGTGGCTTAAAAGTTGTCGTTGTTTGCTCTGCGGTAATTGCAGCGTCTCCTTTGCTGCTGACAAGATTTAGGCTGTGAGATAACTCTGTCACCCGGAGTTGTGGTTTTTGGGAGCTGTTTCCTCCCTGCCACTGTCAGGCTTTCGCTCAGAGATGTGGTGGTGTCTGCTGGATTCGTGCACATTTCCCAAAGAAATTATTAGACAATATTTTCGTCAACACTGGCAGGACATAACGAGTCCCAGGTTTTATTCAGTAATACAGATTCTGTTTTCAGTGGAGTCTCTCTAAAAGCAAGGCTGTTTGCTGCTGTTTCCTCTTCCTGTAGCATTTGTTCTGCTCCCTGTAAAGATTCTGCCTTTAAAAACCCTTGGCAGAGAGAGCACACAGCTTTGTGATGTCTTTAGCATGAAAAATTATCACTACTGGTAGTAGAACAATTGTAATGGTTCCCAATTGTGGCATTCTTCAGCTGTCTGTACTTTGGTGTGTAACACTGAGCTTCACAGTGACTTCTCTGTCCTCTCCATCTCCCGTGATTAATTTTGCAGAATTTTATATTCTCTCATTTGCAAGTTAAAATAATGCTTAGGCATTCATATTCCCCTAATAATAGAGCATATGCTTAGAACAAGACTGGGACTGTCATTTTTACTGCATCCTGATGACAAGAGGGTGCAGCAGGTATGGGGACAGCCCTCATCCTTGCAGAGAAAAAAAAGGTATTTTTTTCTCTCCATTTTGGGGTCAGGGGAGATTAAGGCGAGAGGGTAAAGATTTTTGTGTCTCTGTAACTCTGTTACACCAATCAGAGTGGGCAGGATAGGTTATAATTAACATTTTCATTTTATAACTAGCAAGAAGCTGCTGTGTCTTGGGACACACGGGTGCGTTAAACTGTGCTCCATAGGGTGACGCCTGCCAGGGAAGGAAAGCTTTGCATCCAAGGCTGTGCTCCCAAACTTCCACCCCTCCTGGCGGTGCCATAAAATGGGATGCATTATGCAATTTATCTGACAGCTGACACGAGTTGTTCCCTTTCCCATCCCGGCAGGATAATTGTGGATGTGCTGCTTTCCGGGCAGCCTGGGTGAGCTTACAAAACCCTTCAGCGAGAACACGCCCTTGGCCCCTTTTCAGGACACTGATCCCACCTTTATTTTTTATTCAGGATGCCAGGGAATGGATGCAGGCTCGGGAGAAAGGAGCAGCTTTTTCTTTTAGGTCGTTGCGTGACAAGCGTTCCCCTGGGCAGGAGCGCTGCTGAGCGCTCAGGGTGGGAGGCTGCCCCTGCAACCAGAAGAAAATGCAGCTAAAATACCATAATTTTGTAAACTGCAACACCTTTGTCTCAAAACCCCAATGTTCTGTCAGAAGCAGTAACACTGGTTAGCATTTCGGGCTATTTTAAAGCTGTACTAATTTTCTGGTATTAAAAAAAGAAACCCCAAACAAACGCAGAATCCAGACCAGTAAGATAACACTTCTCACAAGCTCTGAAGTTTTTAAAATATTTAACACGGAATAAGGATTAATAATTAAAACCATCTGGTTTGGGTAGAAAGCGTTTGTGCTTGACCTTCTTTGGGAAGCTCTAATATTGCAGTCATGTTTTATTGTGGTTGCATGTTATATTTTCCTGTAAAGTACAAGGAACACCGTGTGGTATCCATGAAAAGAAACGCTACAGGAATAACCCTCCATTTCCAGTTGCTGTGTTCTACTTACCCATCTCCCCAACCCATAATAATGTTAAATCATTAATTTACGTCCTTGTGCGTTATTATTTGTATTGTGTGTTTGTATTTATGTAGTGTATTTTTATTTATAACTAATTGATGGTTTGCCATGCTCTCTATCACGCTGTACTTTATAGACTTAAGAAGTTTCACTCATAGAAATAGCGAAAAAAAGAGGAATAAAAAAGCTGCCTGGTGTAACTCCCATGTAATGCCATAAAGTAAATGCTTTTGACTAACAAAAAAGACCCTAGATTTTTGCACAGCCGTGGTTAACAATAGTGCAGTGATACTCTTAGGCTCACAAATGGATGCACTTTCAAACACATGGTGTAATTGCTGGAGACATCCCCACTGGGATTGGGGGTTTAACTACTGCAGAATGGGGTTAGAATATGAAACAAGAAAGGCCATTTTTATGTCTTACAAAGTGAAGCAAAAGAATGCTGCCTGCAGGTTGGCTACCAATTCTCTGCTGCTGGCTCAAAATGGAAAATCCTTGATTGGATTTCTCATCCAAAGAGTAACCACAGGAATCTGGGGTGAGGTTATGTATATGAGAAAATACATGTATTTATTCTGCTGTGGATGCCAGCATCTCCATGGCCTTCTATTAAAAGTGTCAGTTATTCTTCCAATAAAACCATGAGGTGAAGGAAAGGCTGAGAGTGCTTTGCATTTGTTAACTTTTCTTTTTAAATGTGTTATTAAATACAATGCCTCTCAACACGGAGCCAAAATATTTATAAAATTCACACAAGTTTAAAAATTCCAAGATATTGTTAAAAATAGCGCTGGGCACCCAGCAGAACCATGATATTTTATTTTTCAGACAGGCAGTAAACCAAGATACATAAGTGAATATATGGAGTTATATTTATTATGGTTGTTCAGAAATGGGAACAAGGTGATGCCCACCACAGCAGAGCAGGTGGTGGCAGTAATGTTGCCTCTAATGTGTATTCAATGTTACTTTTCCTTTTTAAACTTATCAAATAGATACCATTAGGTCAAAGCTATTTTGTCAAGGATAGATTTGTGATAAACTAAATGTTCTCCTTTCTCTTTTGTGCGCAGTGTGACATACAGTAAGAATATTAATATCAGAGATAATGAGACTATAAATTGCCTTTTCTGTTCTTAAGAATGGTGTTGAAACACCAAGCAATAATAGAGGAGTTACCTATTCTGTGAGAGTGAATGAATATCCTAAGCAGATGCTCAAGACAAAAAATAAAATAAAACAATAAAAAGCCTGAAGAAAAGGGATATAAAACTGTCTCATGCTGGTGCTTTCCTAGGAGAAAACAATTTCGATAACATCATGAATTACAGAAATAGTAACAGGTGGATCTAATACCCTGTGCTTATCTAGCAATAGCTTGGCAAGATTAAGAGAAGACATGAAATTCTTCTTAGCTGATATACAGGGGTCCAACAGTTTGGTTGATACAGCTGTTAATCATCTGCCCTGAAAGCTTTAATTATGTTTCAGGGATTAATGAGTCTGATGTCCTTAGGAGGGATATCGGGTTTGGGGATGTTGGGTTGTGTTTGGTTTTTTTTTTTTGTTGAGCAGGTTCGATTGCTGCTCTGTTGTTTCAGGCCCCAGCTGGTGATGTGCACCTTCTTTTCCCATATAGATTCCCTTGGTAGCTGCAGAGTCCAAAATTTGCCATGTTAGAAACCTTGACCTGATGCCATTCAGGGTTTGCCTTCATTCAGGTTGTGGTGCAGCCTCATTTGCAAGCATTATTTGGTGAATCTTTAGTTTGGGGGTCACATCTCACTTTCCAAGAGCCTGGTTGGGTGGGATTAGGTCATAGCAGTCCAGTTATTGCTTTTAAGAAATAGCAGGAATTAACCACAAAACGTGAGTTGCAGATGATTTCAGCAGTGTCCCACATCAACTGAAAGGAAAAAGGTCACACAACAAAAAGGGCAGGGATGGAAGTTCAGTGACCATCCCACGGTTATTTAGAGGGACATTTGCAGAAATGCCACTCCCTGAGCTGTAAGAGCTCATGTTCACCTTCCTCCCAGGGACCAGGAGCCACAGACCCTGCAGGACTTTGAGCTGGACAAACTCAGCTCTGGTCACTGACATCCAAAGGGCTCTGTTTGAGCCAGAAATAAGCAATGGTAATTTTATCACGATGAGGGTAAGGGAGAGGAAACAGTAATCTTTGGGGTTTGCATATTTAAAATAACAGTTCTCATTCTTTAGAATGAATGTTCAGCCAAGAGTGAGACAAGTAGTGATTTCATGTGGCTGAGAGATGAGAACTGGTGCTGGCAAGTGACAGCAACGTGACCACTGGTGCAGTTTTGCAATAATTCGCTGCTTTGTGCGTTGGTTCAGATGCAGCTGGCGAGATTTATCTAAAGCTGGGTCCACAACTCGTTTAAAGTCACTGCTGAATTACAGTGTGGGAGAGGTGAATAGTCAATACGACCTTCTGAATGATGATGAGAAGCAAAAAAGCCTGGTTTAATCTTATTAGGAGGAGTCAAATGATATGGAAAGTGACTGAAAGCTAATCAGCCCTGGGGATTACTGTAAGGCTTTGATGATTAACATGGGTGCCTTTTCTTTTCTTTTTTTTTTTTTTTGATTTCAGGTTTTCTCAGCCCATTCCATTATTGTAGCAGAAACAGAAAATAAAGTGTACTATTTGACCTAGTCAGTCACTTGAGCCTAATCTTATTATTTTTAGCTGGATTCACATCATCATATTAGAACATCTCAGTCAGCAACGTATAAAAGATACTTTCCTTTCAATTTACTTTCCTGTTAACTACATTCTTAAGCCACAGGAAAATGAAACTGGAGCACAAAGTGAATGAATGAAGCAATCATTTGGGGTCTGAAATACAAGATAGTGACAATTTTTTTTTTTTGTCAAGGGAACAAACTGCAGAATGTTTCACTTTGTGTGTGACTTCAATTCCTTAGTCACTGGATAGCAGCTTTACCACAGACTTTCCATTATAGGGAATAAGAGACTGAAACAGGAAAAGAAGAGTCCACCCAGAAGACAGACTGTATGAACTTTAAATCCTAAAAGGAGATTGAAGATTTGGAGGAGATATTTTGTACTACCAAACCCGTTCATCCCAGCTCCTGGGGCTTAGTGTTGAGACCGGGGAATCAGATGAACTCCCAGGGCTGGAGGGAAACAGGAGCTCGTAGTTGATGTATTTAGGGCTGTACATTGTGTTTATTTAGATCTCTGAGACACACACAGGCACATCCAAACGCTCTTTTTTCCAGTCCTGCAGGTAGAAGTCACCATTCCCTTCACTGGAAATAAAACTTGGAGTTACACTCTAACTCCAGTCACCACGGTGCCATCTGTCTAAGACACAAAATGAAATTTAAAAAAACCTGTGTAAAATAAAAAAAAACCCTGATGGGAGTTCATGCTTTTGCTGTAGTCTAGCTGTGGTGCATGGCAACCAAAAAATGTCTTGAAATAATATATTATATAATATACATAATATTCTAAAAGGTAATGGATTTCACCCCAGCTTTCTTAAGTTGGCTGAGGAGGCTGTCTGCAGCCCCATATAGACATTCCTTATATAATTCCACATGGTTTGGGGGTATTTTTTCCACAGTTCAAATAAGTTTTGTTTGTTTGTTTGTTTGTTTGTTTGTTTACCTTTGGGGGTTTTGTTTGTTTGTTTGTTTTATTTTGGATTTGTTTTGGCTGTGTGGTGGGGTTTTTTTTTAAAATTTAAAAATACAGGCTGAAATTTTGAACCATGAGATACCATCACCAAGGATGATTTAAGTGTGATAATATAGGATGTGTAGAATTGTTAATGAATCCTTCTTTGCAACACCCTTGAAGGGAACACGAGGATATGTGTGATAAAACGAATAATTGAGCCTGGATTTAAAAGTCTCTTACAGTATTGCCTGTACCAAACAGCCTCTCTGTAAACTGAGCCACTCCATCTGTGAGTTTGTTTTTCATTAACACGGGAAGATTTATAAATTAACCTTTAAAATTTGCTAGATCTGAAATGTGAAAAATCAGAGAGTCTTCATACTTGTCTCTGAACATCCACGGACGTTGAAGAGCACTGGAGCAGCATCCTGAAGGCAACAGAGCATTCTGAGGCTGAGCTCAGATACCATCTGTAATCAAGCTCCCCAGTGTTTATTTTCCTGATCTCATTAGCAGGGATCATAAATCACCATGGAAGACGTGGAATTAAGGGGAGGCTGACCACAGATAGAAAAATAAGTTTGCTGAGGGAGGTGAAAGTCGAAATGCAAGTCTTGGACTGGAGTAAGGTTTAACATCACTGTGTGTGTTTTAAAAACACAACAAACCCACAGTAATTCTGGAAATGTGAGTGGCATTTCTGCTGAGCTGGAATTGGCATTCGTAATGAGTCTTGAAGTCAGTGACAAATAAATGAGATCCCGACGTTTTAAACCAATTCCACTGAATTCTCTCTGGAGAATGCCCCAGGGCATTTGTAAAGGGCCAGAAGTTTAGAATTTTAGGTGTTGATACAAAAGTGAGGTCAGGCTGGGATCAGCCTGGGATTCTGCTGGAGTTTCTGAGTGCTGGCCAGGACAAGCTTTCTTTAGGACCTTCACTTCAGAACTCACAGAAAAAAAGGGATCAGAGTTGTTTCACTCATCACTGCAGAAAAATGCAGTGTGCTCATCTCTGCAGCCTCAGCCACCAGAAGGGATTCTTTTGGGCTGTGTTTCTTCTTTGCCATGTGAGACTTGGGAAATAGAATATAGCTGACAAAAGGAATATTGTTAATATTTTACATTTCGGAATTTATCAGCCTGTGCCTGCCTTTTCCTCGCGGGCTCAGTACACTCAGCAAGAAGAGAGGAGAACAAGAGAAGGCAAGAAAGGAGTTTTAACATTAAAAGTAAACAGCTGGTGCACTGGACTATTTCTGAATGTATTTGATGACTAAACATTCCCATTCTGTCTTTGGGATGTTAATGGGGTGTGCTGCAGGTTGTGTGACACGCACTTATCCAGGAGACATCAGCTGCACAACAAGCAACAGTGAATATATTTGTAATTATGCCTCTGTGCCTGCCTAGCAAGCTGGGTCTAAATTGAATTGTAGGTTCTGCAGTGCTGAAGGAAATCCTCTAATCCCTTCTGTTAGGGGGAAAAAAAGAAGACATTGGGTATCCTATAGAAACAAAAGTTTGATGTGCAATAGGACTTGCCCACTGTTGATTTTGTTACTTAATCCAGTATATCTGACTTTGACCTATGCTTCTGGGTATCAATTCAACACAGACTTCAGCACTGGTACTGCAGCATTTTATATCAACTCTGAGGGTTAAATTAAAATCTGGCAGTTGAAAGAAATATGCAGGCACTTTCACGGGGTTGTTTTTTGTTTATTATTTATTTTTCTAGGGGTTTGCTTGTGAAAGATCTCAAAATTGCAGTTTCTCCCAAGTATTTCTCACTTCTTTTCCCCTTTCTAATATTCATCTTTAGAAATTGCACGTTAAAAGCTTCGCAAAGACATCCACATGAAGATAGAATATTTTTTAAAATAAATAATTCAGAAGTTAAAGAGGTGTTTGCCTTTCTCAGGCGCATTTATTGTTTGCCTCGGAGGCCAACAGAATTATTGATTTTTGTAGAGAAAAAGAAACCTCTTTGAAGATTTGGTCTGACCTTCTGCATAATGTAAGTCAAATAAATTCACTCTGTGAATTGAGCAATCATCCTTTCTATTGGACTCAGTTAGTTGTGGCAAAGCTGCAACTTATGCTTTGCAAACACATCCACTCATGGTTTGGAAAAATAAAAAAGAAAAGTATCCAGGCACTGATTAACTTGGATAAACTGGTCTAACAACATAATTATGTGTAATTGAGAAGTTGCATCAAACTGTGGAACTTTCTGCAGTTATCTGTGCACTTTTAGGGCCTTCAGAATCCTGCTGCGGGGTCCACCTGGAGCTGGAAAGCTTTTCTGGTGTCCTGAAATTCCCAGATTTTGTGCTGAAACACTCAGTTTTTTGTGTGGTTGGTTGGGGGGTTTTTTTCTGAAATTGAAGGAAACCTTATTTTGGAAGAGTACATAATTTAATTTCCATGGCTTATTATTTTGAAGCATTAAGATTTTAAGTGAGGGCCAAACCCTCAAGGTTATAGTGTCATAGCTACCCATGATTTTATCTTCTGACACCTCCTGGCAGCTCAAGGCTGGGGCACATCAGCCTTGTGGGGTGAGCACAAGCTGCCCTTTGGGGTGTGGAGGGCAGGTGGGACATCTCTAGGCTATGAAAAAGCTGAAAGTTGGGAGGAAATGCTTAAATTATGAGAGGATGACAAACAGCCGTGCTGCTCATCACTGTAACTCACTGCAGGGCTGCTCTTGATTTGTACTGGATAAAAGGGCAACTTGAAGAGTGTCAGCTGAAGGGTTTTTACACCAGAGCTCAAGAAATAGCTCAGAACCAGTGGCTGTAGCTTGTCTGGCAGAAGAGTGAAGGTAATTTGAATGGCACTTTTATTTATAACTTTTGAACTGAGTCTCTGTGCTGGGTGAGGGCAGCCCCATGCCCAAGCTTGGGCCCACATTTCTACATAAAAAAACAGAAAACAAATCACCCAAACCTTCCATGGGGTGGAATTGTCTTTTCCATACAACCCTCTGCATACTGAGGTTTTTCTGAACCAGTTAAGAAAATTGCAGTCAGAGATGCTCTGACACAGCAGAGGTCGGGCCCTTGAGCGTGAGTAATTGCTTGGATGCAGCACAGGCTGGTTTGTGTTGGGATTAGGAATTGCTCTGCTGTAGAACCGAGGAGGCTGAGAGCATGTCAGGGATGTACTGGGCTGGCTGGGAAATGCATCCTTGGGTACGGCTGGGAGCAGGTACTGACTTGTTCCTGTCCTCGAAAAAGAAAATGGAAATAATCAAGATGGTATTGGTGGTAAATAGGTTTGTTAGCCAAGAGGTTAAATAAGCATCAGCCTTACATAAAAATGTGAGTTTGCAGCAAGAGGCAGAGGTGGTTTTCATCCTAAGTGAAATTACTGTGTAGAAACGTGTCCAAACTAAGGATAAAGCAAAGACAAGTTTTATTTTACATTTCAATTGTAAATGACTCTGCATTTTTTCTACTCTGTTTTACCTCTGATTTCCAATTATTTATTTTTTTTGTATAAAGTGATGTTGATTGATCTTCAAAACTCTTGGATTCAAAGAGTGTGTGCTCCTCCACTTGTTCAGGACAACAGGACCTGGTTTTTCACTGACTTTGAGCCATTGCTGCTGTGATTTTTACATTACTTGTGGTAGGAAACTTCTTCAGCTCCTCCAGTGAATTTGGACAGGGACTCGATTCTAAAATGTGTTTTAATTCTCTATGGCCTAATGATGAATATTTGCATTACAATGTGTGAGCCTTTTATCCTGAAGGGAAATTTTCCATGTCAATGGCATCTGTTTATCTGTAAATTCACCCTTCCAGTGCTTTATGTGGTAACAGCTCCATGTAGAAGAAGTCACATCCTAATGGAAGCTCGGTGGGAGATCACAAAAAATGCAGCAATCCAAATGCAATTTAAACTCATTGGCAAAAATAGCTGGCACAAAAATAATTTGTTGGGAAGGACAGCTGCCGCTGAAATGCACTCGTTGAAATGAAGCAGGGCTGTAGGTTTTAGTCCATCTCTTATTTTTCTTTTAAAATTCCGAGCACTTTGTTGCTTAAAACTGTCATTTTCACAAACCTAACTAAGAATCAGGATCTTTGCAAGGACTCAAGCTGTCGGGAAGTTTTTGGTTGAGATGATGATTTTGTGTGTTCCCAAGTACTGTTCATGTGGGCTCCTCGGGGGAGTTTTCCAGGGAAACCACCGGCACTGGAACCTTAAATATGTTCATGGCAGGGTGAGTTGATTCAGAGAAATCTGTTACAGCAAGTGGCTGAAGGAGGCAGTGACCATCTGAAAAAACCACGGTTTTTGGACATGGACAATCTAGACCATACCAAGCTTTGCCCACTGATTGCTAAAGGGGTTTTTAATGTAGATGTGGAACTCCACCAGGGTCAGGCAGTGAACTGTAGGAAATGTTTCCTGCTGAGGTTTTCTGTGAAGGGACACTCATCCAGTGCCACTCAGTGCTGTGAGCAATGGAGACAGGTTACTCCTTTCTAATGCATTATCACAACAAACAAATTGTTTTTGCAATTGGTTTCATTCTCATTCAGGCAAAATCGTCGTGGAAACCCCCCTGATAATGAGTATGACATGCACATTAATATGAAACGAATTCATTATGATCAGCGTTGCTACAGCAGGTTCCAGATGAATTAATAATGACAGGGTAGTCAAAACAAAGTGGAGCCACACTTAGTTAAAGGCAAAACACGCTGCTAATGACACCATTAAATGGGGGCTAGAGAGCATCAGAGATTTGTAGTGCGAGATTGCAGTCTTGGGTACATAGTGCTTGCTCCTGTGCTTGGTTGTCAGCTCAAAGAGTTGGTCAAAAAGTTATGTATTGGCCAAGGGAATGGTTTCCCTAGTACACAAAATAAAAGAATTCTGGTTTATATTGACCATTTAAAATAATCTTCAGCGAAAGGTTGGTAAATTATTCAGGCTGAAAAAACAAAATATTTTGCTCAGGCAGTTTTACAAGTTTAGTTGTAAACAAGAGAAATAGATGTGAACGTATGTATTTTATTTATTTTGTTCTGAATTTTTCACAGCAAAAATTTTCAGGCAGTCAAAACCTGTGAATCTGCATTCTGCCATAGCTCATGGTGCATTTTCTGCCTTTAAGGTTACTTTCTTATTTTAATAGTAAACTTGATATAAGCATGAAAAAATAGGTTTAGTGAATGAGTTATATAACTCGAATTTTAATAACTCTTTACATATTCTACCTTTCTTCTCACCAGGTAGCAGCTTGCACTGTGTCTTGCACCTTTTTTCATCCTATGAAATGAATTCTAAATCTCTGGGGAAGAAAATAACGTTAGCACAACCTGCAGGAGCTGTGAATTCAGGAGTGCATAAGCTAAAATAACAGCTAGCAGTTTTAGTTCAGTATTCTAATTACTCTCATTACCAGACACAGCTACAAAAGATTTATGAAGCTGCCTTGTTTTCTGACTTAGAGCTGCTGGTTTTTTAGCTAATCCAAAAAACTCTCTCCCTTCCATTTACATTTTTTCTTTTGATTGTAAAAGATGTAGTGCAAATAGTTTTTCCTAGCTCAATGAAAAAAAAGGTTGGCAACTATTTTACCTAGAACTCAGTTGCATCAACTTTTATATGTGATGCTGTCAGAATTTAAATTTTATTTAGTAGAAAAATCCAAATAAGTTCTTTCATGGAAATGCTTTGGCTTACTCTGAGTGAAACATTCAAAATTTTGTTCAGAAACAAGTTCAGTCTTAAAAATTTTCCTTTTTTTTTTTGCTAAATGAAAATGGAAATAAGGTTTCAATTCGTCTGAAGAATATTTAATTTTTCTGAGCTATTCCCTCAGAAGGTTCATGTTTTTCGTTTTCAGCTTCAAATCTGACATTCCAAACAATTTAATGGAGTCGAATTTAATCTCCTGACTCCTACCTGTTGTTTAAGGGAGGAAAAAAAATATAAATCCTTTATCAGTTTGTTGCATTTCAGTGCCACTGAAGCAACCAATGTTCCTCTATTATAAGACATGACAAATTGGAGCATCTCCACTCCATTTGTCTTTTTTACAACATTCATTACCGTGTAAAGTTCTAGTGTGTCCTCTCTTATTTGTCCCACCTATAAACATCTCAATCTCAGCGTGCTCATTTCTGAAGGGGGAAGGCTTTGCATGCCTCTAATCGTTTTTGCCATCCATCACTGGGCCCTTTGTACCTTAAAGGGAATGTAATGGAGAGAAGGTAACCAAAACTTTACAATTCCAAGGGGAAATGTACAGCACAGTGGCACTAAAACCATCTTTTTTTATCCTGCTTTAACATCAAAGAGGCTTTTTCTGGACTTACAAACTTATAAAAACAACACAACAAAATGACTCAAAAGACTATACACATTCATTAGTAATATTGCTGGTTAATGATCATATTCCCTATATCTCCCCAGATATCCCAGTTTAGGAAAATGCTTTTCTCTTGTCACAGTTTTGATTAGAATCCCTTTCCTTTTAGCTTGATCAGTAACTAAGTATAAAAAAAGTGACATGGTAGATGTTCTGCAGCACTCTGACATCAGTACAATTAGTCTCCCTGCAGGATCTAAAAATCAGACTGCAACTTTGCTGTTCTGACAGAAAATAATGCTCAAAATTACCCAGATTTTCCAGTACAGCTGAGGTTAATTCCTTTCTCACTTTTTTTTTTAAGTGTAGCTTCTACTTCTCAACTGACAGCAAACTCAGATCATAGTTGGGCAACAATTATCTTGCACTCTTATGTGTGCTAATAGAATGATTGTCCTCTGCTGAAGGCAAATTATTACAGTTGGGCAGCTACTGGCATCGAGTGTGCTAACACTCTATTTTCATCCTACACCCAGTTTTAACCCCACCCTCTATGCATTTTTAATTCTGAACACGGGATGTTCTGATAGTTCCTGTTGCCTGAGGTGTTTTGTCACCTCGAGTTTCCATTTAAAAATTGAGCAAACTGAAAAAGCGAAGTCTGCTAAGAAAGACTGGAAACGATCAAGTCAATGGATGTAATTTGTAACCGAGTAATAAATAGTGGGTAATATTCATACATATGAGTATGTCAGAACTAAAGCCTTCACCTTCTACATATTCCACAGAAGAATTGAGGTTGGAAAGCACCTCTGGAGGTCACTGGGTCCAACCACCCTGTTCAAGCAGGGTCACCTTGAACTGGTTGCCCAGGACCACGTCCAGATGTTTTTTGTGATTTTGGCTTTATCTCCAAAGCCTCTCTGGACATCCTTTGGCAAGCAGAAGAAAATATCAAGTACATAGGGCAGAATTGTCCTTTTTGGACTGAGGCCAGCAGATTTTGCTGCTCTTATCCTTAAACCTCTGATGGTTTTGCTGCAATTTTCAGTGCCTCACATCCCCAGTTACACCTTGATTATGTTGGAGCACAGTCCTTTGGAGTTTCTACCAAATTATGGACATGTAAAAATAGTTTTATAGGCTTTCATGGTTGAGATGCAGACTCTTCTGTTTGAGGTGATTTCTTTGGCTTAATTATGTCTTCTCTAAAAAAATCATTGTGTAAATGCATTGCTTATCAGGATATATTTAAGGGTGTTTACAAAATAGTTCACAAAAAACATCAGATCATTTACATATGAAGTGCAACAGAAGCAGGTTATAGGACTATTTTAATATCTTACAAAAGAGCCTTTTCTCTTGTTGTGCCTTGTAAGATTGAGATCCTCCCACTCCACAATTCAAATTTCTTTAGGGCAGTAGTTATTGTCAGGCAGAGATGCCCATCCTTTGGGATCCGTGGCAGGACAGTGCTTCTGGTTTGCCCCTCCGTGTCAGAGAGCAGGCTGAGGGCTAAACGAATAATTTTGGTAGCAGCATCAGTTCAATCTCAGCAACCATCAGGAACAGGGAAGGTATCCCAGCTAAAGATACTGACTGGGAACCAGCTCCTGTTGCAGGAAAAATTAATCAGTCTGCAGTCAGCTTCCTGATTTTTGCCAGTGCAAAATAACAAAGCTGGCTTGTGTTTCCAAGGGAGACTGTGATATTTAAGCTAAAAATGAAACAAAAAAAAAGGTCAAACCCAGACTTTGGACTGTCATCTTCCTGCTTGTTCAGCATGGGAGTGTCTCTGGGATGGCAGTGCTGTGGAGCTGCTGGGAATGAGCTGCAGATTTAGAGCCTGGGTACATGTGGTTTCTCCTGGGAGCTGATAGTGAACTGATCAGTGTATAGGATCCTACTTCAGGTTCCTGGGGTTTTTTTCCAGTGGTATCTCACATCTGAATGCTGAAGAGGCAGTTTTATGTGGATGTTTACATTCCATATACAAATACATCCACAGAATGCAACGCTTTGTTGTTAGGAGGAGCAGGAGTCAGCAAAGGGGGAATAGCCAAGCCCTTCCTGGCTGTTCCTGGTTATAAGGGTAGGGAAGCAGGCTGGCAGTGCTTTCCAACATCCCCTCAGTCCCCATCACTTCCAGCTGCCCCTTAAGGGTGAGCAGGATGAAGAGCTGAGCAGCTGTGGACTCTCTCTGCTTCTGTTTTCACAACTGCACTTGAAAAGAAGTGCAAATGTTCTGCTTTGTCGTTGCAAAGTAGCAATTTGCAATAAAGTTGCGGAACAATCACTTTTGAAAGGGAAACCAATGGGATCCAAAGTGGTTCTTCTGACTGCAAAACTGCTTGTGTGAGAATTTGGCCGTTCTCTGGTGACTTTGCATACTGCAGCTAATTAACACTTTAAAAAGTGATTAAATGAGAAGGTAATCTCCGTGAATGCTAGTTACGGTAAACTCAAGTCATTCGACTCCTGCAAGTCATCCTCATTCAGGCAAATCCTGCGTGAGACCTCCCTGTTACTCACGTGGATAAGGATGGCTTCTGTGGATAGGAGTGGTGTAATGGGGCCCTAAATGTGCATGAACAAGATCTCGTCTGGGTACACCTTCATGTTGCAGGGCAGTAAAACCGAATGAGGCTTCTGCTGTGTCTGTGTGATATCAGAAGTATCCTTGTAAATCTGGTGAGACCATCAAGAGAAAGTGAACTTTGATAGGTTTCTGGTAGGAATTCAGTGCCATCATGTCTGTATTAATTGGTTAAGCGCTGCAGGGAAAGGTCAGTAGATTAGGGTGGTTTGTGCCAAGACCCCCAAAACTCCCCCACGTGCAATTCAGAATTTACTTAAAGCAAGTTTTGTCTGGCTCCTGGGTCAGACACCCCCCAGATGGGACTCTGGAGCCAGAGTAGGTTTGATACTCCCAGCACGCTCCTAAACCGCCTGAAGAACTGAAACGACACGAGCTGAGCAAAGAATTGACTTCAAACCCCACACGGCTGCTCTAAACCCACATCACAAATGCAAAAGCAGCCAGCAGAGCGGGTCTGGAGTGGGCAGAGGAGAACAGCAGTGCTGGGAGTAGGGGAGCAGTGTCCCCGTGGGTTAACTGTGAAGGAAATATTGTGCGTTTGCCACGCAACAGGAGCGGAGCTGTTAAACTCTTGGTCACCTGCGCCGGCGAAGGCCCCGTCCCCTGAGTGGCATTCCCAGACGGACAGGCTGAGGAGTGATGGTGCCTGGATGTGGCAGTTTGTCTGTAAATTTAGCTGAGATGAAGTTAGAGGATATCTTTGCCTTGTTTTATGGCGGCTCAGATTGACAGCTCGCTTCAGATGCGCTTGCCGGGGAGGTAGGCAGCATATGTTGGAGCAGGGGGGCTTTAAATCATTGTGGTTTATAAATATTGGATCTTCTTTCTATGCTTTGATTTTCCAGTGGCGAATACCTCTCGCTGTCTTAACGGCAGTGTACATAGCTACTGTATCAGCAAATGAAATGATGGAAATTTAATTGAGTGGATAACCACAACTATATTAATCATAAATAATTTCTCTGTATCTGATTACCCAAGCGTCAGTTCTTAGGAAACCTTGTTATCCTGTGGATGATGTGTTGCTGGTGTGAATATGACTGCCAGAATCAAGTTCAATTTTTGTTTACCTCTTTTACTATCAGTAATATTAGAGTCTATTTTTTCCATCATTTATATTGTAAATATACCTAAACCTGTACTCTGAGGTAAAAGGTCCATTGGCTCTTGCTGACTGAGTTCAAATTGAATCCCCTTTAATGTGAGTCCTCATTGAGACAGAAATATAAAGAAATATTATATTGATTTAAATGCATATGTTTGAAGCTAGTTTAAGGCAATATTTTTTTTAAAAAGCTTCTTTTGTTCTGCAAAACAAGCAAATTCATCCCTTTGGAAAGTAGCGAGGGTGTTCCAAGAATCTCTCTTTCTCCAGAAAATGTCACTTCTGGGCTTCTGGGATCCTATTTATCCATGCAATGAATTCATGTAGTGAAATAAAATTCTTAGGGATGGTGAAACCCAGTGTTAGGATGACCTGCATTCGTTCCTCATAGCCTCAACAAAAACTGTAGAAATGTGGAGCTTGTGAAGTAGATTCTTTTTGAATGAGCAAACAAATAAACCAACAAATTTAAAGGAGTTTTGAGATATTTGATGTTTAAATTCTACCATCCAGTCTTCCTGAAACTGAGCTTGTATTCAATCAATCAAGTATCACTCTTGAATGTTTGTACTCTGACCAGATTAGGAATCATTCTCTGTGCACAGCCCAGTGTTACAGAAACTCATTATCTCAGAATGGATAATCTGAATTATTTGCCATCATTGTTTATGGCTGGGGGCTACATTTATTGAGGAAATTGGACTCGTATTAAACAAAGGATGTTCAAGGATGTTCTTGACTGTTTTTGTGCTGGTAGTGTTAAAAGTCATTTCAGTGAGAATAAAGCATTCCATGTTGAGCACAGGGGTTTTTGGTGTTTTGCTGAGCCTGCCTAGAGGAATTTCATGGCATTAAAGCTTGGCTGTTTCAGGTGACTTTCCAGAAAAATGCAGTGGGGCTGCTTTTATAACCTTGAATTCCGACACAATTCAGGTTAATGAGAGAATGTCACTGACAGTTTTAGGGACTAAGGGCTTGATTGCTCACTGAAAATTCATATACAAAGAGATACCTTTTTTACATAAGCCACAGAGGACTTGACCTGCAAATGCACTTTGCTGGAGTATCTGTCATGAACAGAGTACAAACTGTAGTTTGCATTGCCACCATTTATTTTCTTTTAGGATTGGCTTTTTAGGTGCTTTACATCTCTCCATGTGAGTTTTCAGAAAAGAGAGACAAGGGCCCAGCATTTCTGAGGCACTTTTAACCCAAACAGTGCCTAAAAGACCTGACAGATTTAACTGGTTACATCCCATTTTTACAAATCGCTCTCTGACTCTGGTACAAAAGATGTCAGAAGTGGCTGCTATTACTGCTTGTCACTTTGTAAGCAGAGTTTGCAATAATTTCAGGCTTACTATGAAAAGTTCATAATACAAAGATTATAAATCAAGTGTGAACTTCCCTTACAATAAACTTACTAAGTATAAACTCACCATCAGTAAGACTCTTGCTGGCCAACAATCAGACTCACATTGTAATTTTTAGTAAGCCAGTCCGGGGAGTAAGCACAGAGCAATTTTTCTTTTCATTTTCTTTTTAATTGGCTCTCTGCTCGCAGCACTTTGAGAGGTGGTTGCTTACACGTGTTGCTCCATTCCATTCGCCAGCCCCCCTTGGAGAACACCGGGCTAATTAGAAACGCTGAGCTCTCGCTTGTAATTTATAATCTGGCAACAGAAGCAAAGAAATTTAAGAAGTAGTGGAAGCACAGACCTCCATGACACAGGCCAAGGTAGCTCTTTACAGAAAGGTCAATATCCTTGAGAGCCTGGGATATTATAGGTCTGGCGAACTCGACATTCCAGCGTCAGCAGCAGTAATGAGTTTCTCAGCCTGCACTCCAGAGAGTCTAAAATTAACCCCGTATCATCTTCAAACTTGACCTCAATCACAGCAATTAATTAACAGGCACTGAAAGGACCTTAGCAAAGGAGATGAGTGAAAGAACTCTGAAGGGAACAAAAGACACTCTTGTTTTACGTTTCAGCAGAGTCTTTCTTTTCCCCAGTACTGTTTGGAAATAATATTAGTTGTAAAATCCTGAAAGAATACACTATTAAGACCAAATATTTGATCTTGACCCTACGAGGCTCATTCATTCTGGCTTTTGATTTCATGTGTTCTGACAATAGAGGTAATTATGGGAGAAATTGATTAAAACATAGGTAAGAAAGAGGAATGCTGTACCAAATGGTTGGAAGGTACCACATTGAGAAAAATTTGAATGATTGAAGACAATATGCCCTCAGGAAAAATAAAAAAAGCGCTATTTGGAAATTTTTTTGAGGAAACGCACTTTACCTTAATAAATTAAAATTCATTGGAGCAATCTGCCTGTATTGGAGGTCCTGGATTGATGAAATTGATGCTGTGCTTCATGAAGAATGTTATTTACCTCTGTAAATATCTAGGACATACATTGAGCTTGGCGAAATGAAAACAAAACAATTCAGGTTCTTTGGTGCTGAGTTATATGCATGCCTTAATGGTGCTTTCTAGACCATGACAGCCTCAAAGAAATGCAATCAAAAAGAAACTATTTCATTCATTTGCCAGGAATAACATTTCATGAGTTATCTAGAATTGCTTATCACAAAGAAAGAACCTTGATTACCAGGAGTAGATAATGCAGTGTTTTTCAGCCAATGTGAATGTTAGAGAGCAGCCAGAGATGACAAATCAAGACATTTGTGTAAAAAACCCCAAAGAAATTAGAAATAAAACAAAGGGGAAGTGCTTCTCATCCTGGGATTTTAGCTGGTAAATGGAAAACTCCTGACGTTTTTGTACTGCGTATTTTACAGTATTACAATTAATCAAATATTTTCCGTTCTAAGTAAAATTACATTTTATAGTTATTGCTGCTCTTCTGGTTCGTTCTCTGCTCTCTGATTTAACAGTGGCTTTAAGCTTTCCATTGAACCTTAGATAAGACAGCAATTTTATTCCCGTAGTATGGAATCCTTCACACCCACCCATCAATAAAGTCCTACTGATGCCATACTACACACAGATGAGGTTTCCCCATGCCAAGCCCTCACCAGCATGATACAGTGTAATGAAATTCTGTCTCTGAGGATAAATAAAACACCACTGGGAGCTAACTTCAGAGGCACTCAGCATGAAATGAAGCAAAGCCAAATAACTGATTGAATAAAATGCCTAAATTCTGGCTAAGAGAAAGACAACCAAAACAAATTTAGAAATTTGGACCACTTTAGAGGCTGTTTCTTTAAAACACTGAGGATGTGACAGTCATGAAATAAACTGGTGGAAGAATTAGCTGTTGAAATTACGCCCTGCTTGGAAAAACAATGCTATAAATATCTTTTCATAGGTTTGCGGTAGAGCTATTGCCTGCACAGAATTAATTGTTATGTCTTTGTTTAGATTTTCCACTTCTTTTAATGATCTGTGTTAGTGTCTTATGTGGTTGACTACCCCAGAAAATTAGGAGTCCATTAGTGTATAGATTAAGTTATGTAGATTTGAAATGTTGGATGGGCGAGGGAAATTCACGTCAGGGAATAGAATTAATTTTCAGAATGCGGCGAAATGAAGTGTAGGGAGGTGGGTTAAAAGCAAAGTTTCTTTTCCTTTTTTTCAGGTGATGGAAATTTTGTGATGAGTGGGGTTGGTTTTGAACGCTTTTACTGCCTGTGGCACTCAGTGGTATCTTCATTCACAAAGCCTCTAGGGTATTTTCAGAGAAGTAAATATATATTTTTCACGTTCATATTTTAATTTCAGGAAAAATGTGTCGAATAGTAGGAGAGTCAAGAACTCAGCACTGTGGGTGGCTTTAATGCTTGGTAGAGTTATGTGGCCATCAGGGAATGATGCCACATAATAAGGGATAAGGGAATAAGCAACTCTGGGTTTCTCTGGATGGCACACATGGATTTAGCTTAGGGTCCAGGGCAATTGGACAAAATGGAAGCTTCTGAATTGAAGCTTTGGCTCCCAAAAGCCTCCAATCAGCTGCCGATGAGCTCTTAAGTCAGTCTAAGTTCATTAGCAGCCCTTTGGGATGCTCTGCGGGGATCCTCGACAAGCCCTGATGGGTACAGGGGCTGCAGAGCGAGCTGAATGTGCTCTTGGGGCTGCTCTGTACCAGACAGCCACAGCAGGAGGAGAGAGGAGGCTTGATGTGCTTAATCCTCAAATACAAAGCAGACAAAAGAGTTTTGGGATCAGATTCCCAGATTTCTCTTTTTCAAGCATTGTTTCAGCAAGATGGCACAGCCTCGCTGAGAGGAGTGTGGGTGGCTCTTCCAGCTTTGTGCATTGGCCAGGCAGTAAATAAATTTGCTTGGAGATGTTGGTTTGTTCTGCTTCAGACAGAGAAAGATGTTGGGGGTCAGTCTTCCAGTGCCTGTACAAATTCTCTTTGTTTTGAGATGTTATTTAAGTGATGGGGACAGATTGCCATCGTTACCCATGGGATTGGGAATAATGTGATCCTTAGGACTTTGAAGAGCTTTTTGAGACCTTACCATTCCCTATACCTGATGAGTGCTTTATTTTTGGCAGAGGGGAAAAAGAACATTGCCATTCAGGTATATCAGACAACCTGAGCAAGAAGATGGTTATTGGGGTGGTAAATGAGCAGGTTTTGTGTTCTTGGTGTGGTCCTTAGGCCACACAGCATGGGCAGGGAAGCCAACATCTATTTTAAAATAAGAATTCTGCATTTCTGCAGGAAGAGACCTTGAGCAAACAGTAGCACTGTTAAAATGGCACCAAATTTTATCATCTAGAGAGAATTTTTTTCATAACTCCAAGGGCTAAGAAACTCCATTGAATAACAGAAATGCATCCGTGATGCTTTAAATTCTGAATCACAAGAAATACTGACTTCTTTTAATGACCCTTTTGTACCTAAAATACATACCCGGATTTCTGCAGGTTCAGAGAGCACCCTCAGGTGGTGGTTAGACCTCGGCTGGCTGCGGGAAGCCCCTAAGCCACACTCCTGCTCCTCACTCAGCTCCACACTCAAAAATTTGATTTTTTTTTGAGAAAATCAAATAGAAAATCTCGTGGGTGGAGATCAGGGCAGGGAGATCACTGATGAATTACTGTCACAGACAAAACAGGCTCGACTCGAGGAAAACTGATTTCATTTAAATTGTCAGCTAAAATAAACTTGCATGGCGAGAAATAAAAGCCCCATACCAGTTAATGTGAAGAAAATTGGCTCTAAGACAGCCAAAACCAGCCCCAGAGTGATGTGCAAGAGATATGCAAGAGTGATGTGGATTGATTTCTGGGGATATTAAGAAGAAAAACTCGATGTCTGTCCACAAGCATTGAAAGATTGACGTGGTACAAGCTGAGGATGAATGCAAAATAAAAACCCAACCCACAAAAAAAAACACCCCAAACCAAAACAACCAGAAAAACAACAGCACGTTATAGAAATAAGGTGTGAGGCAGATGTGGGAGAGGGGGTAAAGCAACAGCATTTTTCTACACAGTTCTTAAAAATGGGCAAATTATTGTAAACCTCTGGATTCCTGAGGTTTTCTAGGCGGCAAAAACTTTATTTCCATAGAATAGATTATGCTCTGCCTTTTGTGACAGGTATGTAAAAAAGATAACAGCCTAGTTCTGTTACAAGTTTTTCAATTAGCAGGAGTGGTGGAGAACTGCTCTGGGACCTGAAATTGCCAGTTCAGCTAATGAACCGTGTAGGTGTTCAGGTTGGTTCCATGTGACTTGTGTAGGAGAGGGCGTCTTTTTAGCTGTTGCATTTTTTAATTAGAAAATTTCACTAATGAGCACGTTAAAAGGGCATTTAAGTCAAGAATCAAGTTAAGAAATGCCAGCATCAGAGTGTGCCACTGGCATATTTAACAGGGTAGGTCAGAGAGTCAGTCTCCACTTTAGCTGGTAGCTAACTCATTAATAGATTTTCCTTGAAGAAAAGTGAGTTTTCAGGTTTTTTTTTTTTAAGTCTCACGTTGTCCTCTAGAATGAAAACTACCAGAACTTCAGCAAAAATATTACCATTTTCTGGTTTTGTGTCTGCCCCAATCCTGGTGGCATTTCCTGCTGCCCTCTGTTTTCTGCAGGACCCCATGGCTTCCCCTTGCCAGGCACTTCCTTCTCCTTACCCCTGCCCAGATAATCTTGCCTCTGCTTGAATTCTAAAAATGAAGAAGGCAAAACAGTAATGAGAATGAAACAGATTAGAGGAACCAAGGAACTCTGAGCTGAGATTTTAGGGCAGAGAGTAAATAGTTACATGGTCTGGATTGAATTCCCTGGTTTAAATGGGGCCTGCTGGAACCCAAGGGATCAGTTTAGAGACTTGGGGAAGCTGAGTAAAGACTCTTCTGAGCCGTGCTTCCAGGCTTATCTTATTTTCTGGGATATTTTGCTCATTTGTATCAGTTAATGCCATCAGTTTCTGCTGGCATAAAGGAATTCCCACTCCCAGTGTGTAGGGCTCCTCCTTTCGCTTTCATTTCAGTCACTGCAGGACAGAGCCAGGCTGCTGCCTCCCGGTTCCTACTGCACTCTGCAAAGTACACTCTATTTTCTTTTATGTCTGGAACATCAAACACTGAATCACAGGTTTATCTTGATCTACTTAGTAGTGACTGCCCCACTATCAAACTATTCTTTACAGCATTTTTCAAACGTCTCTTCCAGCACAGATTTAAACTTGGCTCAGATGCTCCTGGAGTAACTATAATCTCTTTTTTTTGCTATTGATCTTTCCTATAGCTAAAAATGGTTTGGGGTGAGTGGTTTTGAGTTGTTGGTTGGTTGTTTTTTTTTTTTTTTCTGAAACAGATCAGATGAATTCAAATGCAATAAAAATCTTGTCTTCCCATAGGTCAGAGGATTTTTGTACATCAAGTATTAAGGCTGGTTTATGCTTTGTAACATATTTCAATGCCCTGATTCCAACTTCAGTGGAATAAATTCTATCACAAAATCTGGATGCAGCTCTAGTAAGAGTGTATTGCCTGCTTTTTCACGTTTATCACCTTGGGCTATGTTTGTTTGTTTGGTTGTTGTTATCAAGCCATGTATTCTAATGCCCTAGGCAGAAAGTAGGTAAGCACTTTGGAAAGGATTTAAAAGGCAGGATGGATAAAGTGGTATTATCACTGAACCGTGGGAAAACAAAGAATGTTTTCCAAATTATACCCATATTAATACAGGGAATTTTTTGTTCTTTGATTGTAATCAGAGGAGGCTGTCATTTATGGCTTTTCTTTCAGGGAGTATTAGGAAGGCAACAAATGCCATCCAAGCATCAGAAAACATCCTCAGCTTTCTTTCAGTCATTGCAGTTAATCATTGTATTGACAGCATCTGTATTGCATGTGACAAACAGCTTCAACGAGCAAAAAGATTGTAATCCAGGTTTTCATTATTCACACCAATGCTCTTCTGTAGAAATATCGTCATAAAACCTGAATTTCTGATATGATATTAGAGGGGTGAGCCAGATTTCTAAACTATAGCAGTCTGGTAGTAATTTGTCTCTAAGAAAATAATATCTCTAGCATAATGAGAAGAAAGTGTGTGTTTTACAAAAGCAGAAACAGCAAGGAAACGAGAAGTGAATTCTTATCTTCAGTATCTTAGGATTGCTGCCATTAGGAATGTCTAAAGGTATGGATGTGCAAGCAGCATGTGCACTGCACCTTCTGCTCTCCCTTCCACTGCTGTGCATATCCACATTTGATAGGGGATTTGGGAGAGGATTTGTGTCATCCCCTCCTTTAAAATCTTCCATCCTTTCTTCCCCTGTTCTTCAGGGTTAGAGGTGAGCACGGATAAATGCAGCAATATCCTGTGATTCTTTTGCTTTGCATAGCCCAGGGAATGTCATGCACAGGGAATGTTGCATTTCTGGCCTCTTCAGGAGACCTGTTCATTCTGTTGTCTTTTTCCACTGGGGTGCAGCCCCAGTTTGCTTTGGCTCCAGTTCTTTTCCATGGGCTCTGGCTCTTCCTCTCTTGCCACTTGAGGAGTTTAATGATCTGGCAAAGCATAGCAATAATTCAAAATGCCTGTTCTGCAGACTACACAGGTGAATGTATTGGTTAAGCTCTGCCTTGAAGTCCTCCCTTTGCATCCCATCTGCTTTTCAGAGCAAGAACCAGGAGAAGGGATTGTGCATCCTTCCTACTTCCTTCCTCTGCCTTCTGCCCAGACCTAAAGGATGTGTCACTCATTTTACACTTACAAGCTGACACCTAGGAGTTTCAGAGCTTTTGTTGGGAATTTCACCTTCTAGCCAAGCTAGAAGGGGGTGCAGAAAGTGCTTTTGTCAGTGCAGACATTTCCATCAGTGGCTGAGTGCTGAAGGGTGGCAGTCACCTTGCAGCTTTCTGTGGCTCCACTCGTGGTCCTTCAGCCCTGCTCCCTTTGGAATGGATGGGTTTCCTTGTTGTGACCTTTGGAGGTCAGCTCCTTTGATGGAAAAGAATGTAACAATCAGGGCTGCATGTAGCATTCGATTCACCATTCAAAACACTTCAAGCCCAATTTAGCACCTAATGTATTGGACAATTTCATCTTCTCATACAATATTTTTTATGTAGCTTTTTAAAAAATGTATTTATTGTTATTGAGAAGGCAGCAAATAGGTCCCTTCCATTTTTATCTATGCAGGTCAATCCTTAGACTTGCAGAGGGTTCAGCCTTTGAAGGGTGCCAGGGTGTGGGATTGAGATGTAAAGGTTTAATGGCACACACGTCTTGCTCTGCAGGGTCACAGCCAAGGCCTGATTTCAGCACAACCTGACTGCAAGGAATTCCTTCCAGTCCCATTATTGTCTCTTTACAAGGGTGTACCCAGAATTTCATGAAAAAGCCATTTTAAATCATTTGATCCGGGTGAGCTGTGTTTGAAGTAGTTAGAGGAGCAGACTCACAAGGGTGTATTTTTACAATTTATGAGTTTAGCATAAGTTGGATGCTTAGTCTTATATACTGTTTCATGCAGGAATTCTGACCTGGGAGAAAGAAAGGAATTCTGCTACTGTAGTGGGTGCTGCACACCTTGGAGGTATTTGAGGCACAGGCACAGATAATGTCCCTTGCAAGTGGACAATGCATGGTGTCTTTTCCACCATAATGAATTGTATCCAAGTGGAAAGCAATGCCAGTGGATTTACTGCTGCTCTCATTTGTTTGCTTGGAAGGATCTGTGGAAAAGGCAGGTTTGGCTCGGTGTGGCAACAGAAGTGGACCAGCTGTCCTGTACATAAGAACCCACTGATTTGGCTTTGAAGGGAAAATCTTGGGCAAAGAAAGAGGTGAGGAAGTGCCAGTTATGGCACTGTGCAGACAAGGTGTGGAATTTTTGGGAAGGCAGTGTTGCTAGGGAGCACAGAAGTCAGTCTGTGAATGCAGAACTGAGACGGTAGCTGGAGCTGGTTGGTTGTCATCCTACAAAGAGATCATTTTAATTTTACCCTTGGGGACTGCCTCCATGCTGCTTGCCTGATGTATGGCCCATGAAGTGCCATCCAGACAGCAGCTGCCTGCATTCCTGAGTGTTCCTTCTCCATCTCGTGCCAAGCCTTCCAGGGGGAGGGAAGGGCAGAAATGCTTTTGATCAGGCAAGGCCTGGGCTGAAAACCAGGAAAAGAACGAGTGAGGGCCAAATGCACCAGCAGATGGCTGTACCTGGAGCCTGTTTCCTGGCAGCTGAGACTCCCTGTCCTCTGAGTGGGATAAATCCGTGCCACGCTCTCGGGCAGGTTCTGCCGGTGATGGCTCTTTGCACTCTGCATTCCTTCCACTCCCCAAAAGTGTCCTCCCCTCTTTCTCTCAGCCAAGACGCCAAGGTGAGCATGGAATTTTGAGTGCTGTGTCTCTCTAAGTTTTATACACCATAAAAGCAGTAGGCTCGAGTTTCTTACTGCGTCAGGACAGATTGCACCAGTGCAGGGGATCTCTTTTGTCTAGATTTTTTTTCTGCCTAGAATATTTTCCCTCCAGCTGCAGAATTAGAAGGTAAATGGTGCAGTTCAAAACCTGTAGTTTTTACTTACTTAGTGGCCTAAATATTTTTCGCTAGAGGACAAATGATCAAACCAGTACAGTAAGGGCTCTTGTAAGATATGTCTTCTTTTGGGATGAAATGCTGCACGTCAATCTTGTGGCAAAACGCAGTGAAAATTAACCAATGGCTAATCAACTAAAAGGTTTAATTAACCTATTAACTCATTAATTTTCATAAAGGATTTCTTTTGCAACATCCATATTATGATGAAGCTATTTAATGATACACTGAGGAGAACAGCTTTCTCAGAATAACTGATTAATAGGGCAATCATAATACTATGAATTTATAAGCCATACTTCAGACTAGAACTATATTTATTTCTGCATATATTCTGCCCTTTTTTTTTTTCCTAAATGTAGAACAGTATCTTACAAAGATTCTGTGTTTTCACAAAACAGAGACTGATGTATGGTTGACAATTTCTGGAAAAGTTAAGTATAAATGTTTCAAATACAGGAGCATTGTCCTTCTTACCTTCATTGGGAAGGTCTCTCTGGATGTTCAAAAATAAGATGCAAATAGAGCTACAGAAATATATCAAATGCAATCTGTGATAAATCACTCTACTATATTATTTTGTATTTAAAAATCAGACTTGTATTTATAATGAGTGGAACAAAACAGTGGACCCTGTAATTTCCAAAGATGTTCTTTGTTCCCCAAAGCTGTTTTCCACTATTTGAATAATCTGCATCTTTTTTCTCTCTCCATAAACTCTCAAAATCTATTCAGACCTTTCCAGGAAAAATCAACTTAAATATATGAATAGGAAACACACCAACATGAAAATTCAACGCTGTACCCATATAGTTTTCTGTAAAACTGCAGCCCTAGGAGTGCAGTTCAGTTCTGGTTTACATTCTACTTTTTAGATGGGAATTTCATTTATTGAAATGAAAATAAAACATATCAGTCACACCAAATTGAAAATATAATCATGTGTCTCGATGTGCGAAGTGATGTTGGGTCTCTAATCAGAAAGTGATATGTAATAAGCTTAAGTACATTTCTGCTGTGGTTTTCCTCATCAGTGCCTCTGATTTAATTTCTGTATTTGATTAAGAAGGACAATGATGTAGTGACTGGCATAATTTTGGGAAAAAATTAAAGGATGAATATTCTTAACAGGAAAAAAGACCTTACTTTTAAAGATTTTATCTATCCTAGTTATTTAAAATATTACTCTATATTCTGTCCTATCTCTCTGCCTTAATCTAAATGTACATAATTTCAGATCTGAATGATTGCATTAAAGAAATGGGAAACCTGTAGAATTATTTTGATTTAAGATGGTTTGGCCTGGTTTCTGCATTCCTCTTGTTTGTGCAGCTAAAGATGTGCTTGTCTTTGTGGGAATTTCCAACACTCAGCAGATAATTAAAGGACTTGGCTTTCATTGAATCCATGCAATTCAAATCTCTTGCATGCTTATTAATTTAAGTTTGCAAATTAAGAGCTATTATTTTAGTGAGAAGTCTATATTTCATACCTGTCTGTTTTCCATTACATTACTTACAAAGACAGAACTCCCTGGATAGCAGAGAAACCTGGATAAGATAACGATTCTAGAAGTTCTAAGGTGATTATAACTATTTCCAAGGTGGGCAAATAATGCAGCCATAGCTGACTGATAATTTTCATTTTAGTTGTCATTGCAAACCCTAAACAAGATCGAGACTTTTGACTTTCAGAAAGGAAAGAAACTTGCTGCTTGAAATGGTAAGCAACCCAAAAAATGCCCCTGGAGCTGTTGCTGCAGACAGGCCTAGGAAAGAACTCTCCACAGAAGAGTTTGTGAACTTTTCTTGCTATTCAGTGTAATTTATAAATGCTCGATTTCATCTCAATTACTGCACTCCCATCTATTGAGTGAACTTCTCTTCACAGGAAATAATTACTCTGTCTTCTCTCTTCTCCAAATTGCTATTACCTTATTGCCAGGAGACAGTCTGGTTTTTCTAATAGCTTTCCATTCTAAGAAATGTTGAAAAATAATACACACACACACACACGCGTCAAAACAAACTTTGATTTTTGTGTATATCATTTTCATTTGTGTAAACATAGGTAATTACCTGGCCATTGCACCAAGTGGATTATGGACCTGATCAAATATCCACAGGCTTTAGTATAAATATCTCCATTAGACTGAGTGGATAAAAAGAATAAAATCCTTAGTATAAACCTGTTTTAGTCTTTTCATTAAGCATCCATGACTTTATCTTTTTAAATGAGGAAAAAATGTCTATACTTGGGGGGTTGTGTCCCAATTGTTCAAAATCCTCTTCAATTTGAAGCTTTTGTGAGAAGGAAATATAAGCATTGCTGGAAATGTAGCCATAGCTGTCAGCAGGCTGGAATCTCAGTTGAAATAATTCAGAATATGGCTCTAGATGGAATTTTTGTCAGTTTAGGTTGACAGAGATGTCCCTCAAGTACTGAAAAAGACCTGAGAGTACCTGTTCTGTCACCAGGGGAAAACTGTGTTGATTTTATACTTTTGTAATAATATACAGATTTCTATTTAAGTCAGAGTTTTACCATGAATGAATCTGGCTGGGTCAATCATGTCATAGTACTTTAGTATTTGCCAGCATCCATAATGTCAGTGTGATTTCACTGCACAGTGAAATCACTGAAATCTCTCACATACACTAGTATTCATGGTTATTAAATGGTGAGGTTTTAAAGGAAACTCTAATTTCAAAATTCACAGCTTTATGATAAAAAAATAACTGCTAAATATGTGTTATGTACAATAAGTTAAATAATTTTCCAGTATTACGGTGAATATGTAGAGTGAATAAAGGCTACTGCAGGAGGTGTGCTAAACAAATATTTAAAAGCACATTACGATGACTAATAAATAATACATAGTAGCATTGAATGTTTCAAAAACTCCTATGTGACTGGACTTCAGTGAACTCTTTCCAAATCTGCATCTAAAGAACCTGTCTGTATTCTTTTCACTGATTTAATGGTTCATGGAATTGTGTAGCTTTTTATAAGTAATCCATCATCTCAGTTCTTACCATTTTTTTTCTTATCAGTGTCATTTTCAGAGCCTGCATGATCTTTAGATGCAAATTATTACTTTTCAGTGTTCTACACTTTTTTTCTCCTACCATTATATTTTTTTACCACACTCACAGATTTATACATCTGGATGTTTGCTGCCAGGTTCCACACATCTCTGCAAGGTCCACAAGTGTCTGTTTTCCTAAGGGTCCGCTGCACCTAACTTCATTTTTAACTTTGCCATTTTAATATCCTCTTTGTGTTTAAGATCTCAAGCTGGGCCTGTTGCTACTGCAGTGATACTTCTGGCTCCCTCAAAGCAGTACAAAAAAGAAAAGTTCAGAACTTTTTTAGGGATGTACTTCCAGTGAACGTGTGTGCACTTAGGATGCTTTTTGTTACTCGGAGCCAGCCGGTTTTCCTTCAACTCCAACATTCCCTCCTTGACTTCAGACAGCCACACAGCTGCTTTCTTGCAGCTGCTTTTCCTTCCCACGGCTGCTGTGCAATGTCAGCTTCAGTTTTCCAAGGCAGAGATGGCAGCAGTTAAAAGTTGGAAGCCAAGAGAGAGCTCACACCTGAGACAGGCCAAGGTTATCTGACAATTACCAAGAAACAATTCGGGAACATCTGTGGGCCGTGTGATAAAAGCAGCGTTTCTCAGAGCCATCTGTCTGCTTTCAGATGAGCTTGAGATTGTGGAAATAACCTGCCTTTGATTAAGGTGATGGGGGTTATTTTTTCCTCATTACACCTGTGACTGAAATTATAGATGTGTTTAATATAATGTATAATGATTGTGAGAGGGAAATATTTTTATCTAAGAGTAGAAATAATGGAGTAGATTCAAGCATCATTTCAGTGGTGAATCAAGTCCTGGGAAGATACAACTAGGAATTTTGTAGGATTTCCTTGCCACTTTTATCAGTATTGAACTTGAAGTTGATACCCCTTCTTTGCAAATCATTTTTCCAGTAATGTTTGTACCAGATTAATTTCAAAATTTTCTGCGGTTTTATTGTAGTTGATCTTAAGAACACATGAGAATATTTGATTCCCGTTTCTGATCCAAATCCTGTGTCCTCATGAAGATTATGCTCCTGACAGTGTCTCATAGAACACGTTCTGTCATCTGTTGTTTATCCAGTTTCTTCAGCATGATAGATATTCCTCCTTCACTTTCTGACAACCTTCATCATTGTTTCACTTCTTGACAGTGTGGAATGCTCAAACAGCAATCTAATGCCTGCAGAGCTCCATGTTGACACAAACAGAAAAAAGGGACATAGTTCCAACTATATGAAAGGATGGTGGATAAATTCATGTGTAGCTGTCAGTGAGGAAAGTATTGTGCTTCTGAGTAGATTTTTTTCTAAATTCTTCTTCCTTGTAGCCCTTTTATTCTACTTACACTGTGTCACTGAGCCAGACTGATCTCTAAGCAGGTGCCTCTCAGCACTGGTTTTACTCTTCGAAGTCACAGTTCATTACTCCAACAGACACACCACATCAGTTTGCATCCCTTTACATACTATTTCCAAGGAAACATCTCCCACTTCCAGGCCCATCTGCACTTTATCCTAGCCAAAAAAGCTGATTTTGCATGTTAAGTTGTCCTGGCTGGAGGCTTTGACCAGAATGTGGCTCCCTTGCCTACCTTGCATGGAAAATCAAAGCTGTGGTTGATATCCTTCCACCCCTTGAACAAAGGAGGGCTGTTCACAGATAAATGTGAAATTGTTGCAAACAATAACTGAACTATTTGCCTTGTTATTCACTGCAATTTTCATACTTTCATATGGATGAATGAATGTTACTGAATGCTGAATGAATGTTGGCAATGAAAGGTGAATGAATGTTACTAAAATGTTATGAAATGAACTAACATTATTTCATATGGTAAATGAAGGAAAAGGTGCACTTTTAAAGGATTCTTCTTTTTCACTGGTCTAAATTTTCCTGGTTCTCTCCTGAAGGCAACTATTTAAGGAGATTTTTCCTATTGCCACTAAATTGTGTTGGTATCGAGGTAATATGAGGAATTGTGGAAGGAATGCCTATTCTACCAAGCTCTAAATGTAGAATTAGTAAGAAATTATTTCTGGCCCCAAAAGCTTAATATGTATTAATAAACCAGAGGGTGAAAAGAAAAAGCTGAAAGGTTCTTATTGGTTGGTCTTTAATTAACTTGCTGAAGATCATAAAAAGCCTGTAGTTGGCTGAAAATATTAGTCTTGTTTCCCACTTCAGAACCAGTACAGAACCATAACATTTTTAACCTTTGGCCCAACATAGATTTAAATTTTTAATGCTATTGTTAATCAGAAAAGGAAAAAAATATTGTTTTCTAAAAGCTGGAGTAAAATTTGCGTGGGATGATAATAGCTGGATTCAGAAAATTAAACTACTTAATTGAAGGTGTTTTGAGAGGTACTCGTTGCCATAGAGTATTTAAGAAGGTTGGCTTTGTTTCCTTAATAGCTCTGGAGAGTGAGTGTAGGATTTTTTTCCTTCTTCCTTTCTCACAAAGAAACGAATTTGCAGAGAGAGTCTTTGGAGCCATCTGGCTTCGTCAGCTTTAAAGTCCTCCCACAAGGAAGCTTTACATGGCTGTTCTTGTTTTAAATGAATTTGATAGGAAGAAAATAAGATGTTCCTTATTGGCTGGGGCTGGTGTAGCAGATTCCCTAAGGGTTCCTAAGGGTTCCTGTGCACAAGATGTCAGAAGCTCCGAGTTGTCCAAGCTGAGGAGGGCTCTGTAGACCTGTTAATTTTCAATTTATGTACAGAAAAATAGCAAAAGGATGTTTTTATACCCACAGTGCTTTGGTTGAAGCTGTTCTAGGCCAAGACCTTTCAGGCCTACATAGACTCAGGCCTAGGATCGAGATGCTTTTGCAGGGAAAGAATTAAGGATAAATTAATTTTATCTACATTACTCCCAGAACAAGCTGAGTTATCAAATCTCAGGTGCTCCCGTTGGGAATGGTTTCTTCCCAGCAAGTGCAACCTGAGCCACAGAAAGAGGAGGAAGACAGAATCCCTGAGGAAAAGTGTGCTGAGAAAATAGCTAATATCAGTAAATGAGCTGGGTACAGGGAGAGAGAAACCTTTTTAGATTTAATAATAATGTAACCCTTGTAATTTGAATTGTGTGTTCTGGATGTTGTTGATGGCTCCTGAACCTGGCTGTAAGGTAGGGATGGTTTTGAGATAAATGTTAGTAGCGAGTTGTTGCTCATCCATTGGTTGAATTGATCATTTGGGGAAAGAAAAGAAACGGAGGGGGCATCCTGGATGCATTTATTCCCAGGCGGGATTCGTCAGACTCCATGTCATTGTTTCATGAGGAATGTGAAGTAGAAAATTGGTGTGGTGGGTGTAGCATTGTATTCACTGGCTCCTTAGAGCGTCCTCTCAATATTCCCTGGATCCAGATGCTCTGTGGCCCTGCCCTCCAAGAATCCTGGAATATCTTGAGTTGGAAGGGACCCATAAGGGGGGACTGGGTCCACAAAATGTAGGATTTCCTTTGGTGTCTCAGTTAAGCTTCTGCTCCCCTTTCCGTTCCACATGCAGAACCTTCCTTCTAAAAAATCAGCTGTGGCTCTGTGTATCTGCTGAAGTCAGGCTTTCTTTTTCCTCAACCCCCCTGCCAAATATGGGGGCAGGTGATCAAAATCGCAACAGACGAGAGGAATGAGGAAAAAGAAATGTATCAAGCTTTAGTGGGAGGGAAAAGTAATGTGGAAGAAATTTCTGACAATGTGTGATCCTTTATCCCCCTTTTTTGTTTGGTTTGTTTTTGTTTTATTTTTTGTTGCAGGGGGGTGAGGAAGGTGGGAATATCCCTTGAACTTTCTTTATTTTTTTTTTTAATTTTTGAAAAGCTGCTTATCCTTTTTACCCTCCTTCCACGTGCAAGGAGGTGGCTATGATGAATGTCTTGAATCAAGTGGAGCCAGTGTCACACATGCCTTGCAGAGTGAGCCCATGTCACTCATTATTTAGAGTTACTGATGTGTCCTCCAGTTTGCTCCTTTCTGTCAGGGCAGCACTTTCCTATTTCTTTCCTACTTCCTGTTTTGTCCTGGTGCTAAAGAACTTCCAAGGCTGGGAAATGCAGTGTCTGTTTAATACAGTTTGTACTCTAGTGTCTGTGTCAGTCCTCAGGTTCTAAGTTGAAATAACTATTATTTACCCACTAAAGAATTACAGAATTACTTATGCACAAAGTGTGCTGTCATTAGAACTTGGTTTTCTCCAAGAAAACATTCCCATGTAAAGCTTGGCCACATAGTCTGGTTTCTTGCTGACCTGTTTCTGCATGCTTTTGTAAATCATGTGCTTTATTATCCTGCTTATCTTAGTTTCTCCCAGAATTACTTTTGTGCTTTCTTCAGTGGGGCCCACCTGGATGCACATTTATGTCTTGATTTTCACAGAGACAATTAATTGCCCTTGATTTAAACGGTTCCTATTATTTCTTGCTGCTATAATTGTCATGAGCAGTTTAATAAAATCAGCTTTGTCTTGGGATTGGTGTTCTGTTTAATACTGCAGAAGTGGATTTGGTTTCATTGCCTGTGCTCTTGCACTGGTTCGTTTGGACTGAAGCAGGAGTGAGCTGTGGGAATGTAACATATTCTGCTGGATAAGAGCTTTTTTTTCCCACTGTCTTTTTTGCTCATCTTTAGACTGGGAAGATAATTGGTGTGAAAGAGCTGCTGCTGTGATGTGCAACTGGAAGATATCTGTGCCTTTAGTTTTAATGAATCTTGCTCAGTGTGTTATCACTTCCTTGTCGACACAGCTTAAAAAAAAAAAAAACTCAGGTGAAAACAAACAGGTTTGTGAGGAAAAAATGATATAAAATAGTGCAATCGAGTTAATAATTCCATTGTCTTTTATGGTATTGTCTGCTGGCAATAAATGGTTTGAAATTGTTCTGAGCTGCTCCCCAAGAGTTGCCGTGGAGGTTTTCAGAACCTGGGAAATGCTCATTAAAATCAGGTACTGCCACTACCTCATGAAGTCACCAAAAGCCTGTGAATTTATTTTCCAGGGAGAAATACAGCATATATTCTGATAGGCAGCCTCTAGAAACAGCATCACAAAAGGAAAAAACCAAAATACAGAGGTTAAGATGCCATTAATTGTGATTTTTCCTGTCCTTCATTTGACTCTGATCTATGAGAGTTTCTTCCTTTTTTTTCCCCAGAGTGGGAAAGAGATTTACTGGGCTGGGACTGCATTTCTGCTGTTGCTCTGCAGCTTCATCCAGAAAAGCTCATTCCTGTTTTTCACCCCCTCAGGGCTCACTGCCTCGGGAAGTCCTTCGGATGGGAATTGTGATCCCTGGCTGAGTTACAGCTCCTGCTAACAGTTTGCTCACAGCTCAGCTCTGCTTCTCATGGGCTTTGTGCAGGACTTTGAGCTCACTTTTTAAGGATATTTATATTAATAGAAGGAAAGGTGTTATCAGGAGCTAATACATGGTTGTAGCTGAGGTAGAAATCCTTTTGAGTAGCCAGAAATTAGTATTGTACTTAAATTTGCCTGCTTATGTGTGGTAGATCTTTGATGACCAGATTTCTGTTATTTTAACTCCTTGATATAATTTTTAATATCAAGGTAAAATTACTTTTCACGGTAAAGTGTTTACATCTGCATTTTGTCCCTGTGTGACAAAAACATTTCACGTGAACTCTGGTTAATATGAAAAGGAACCACAGCTGGATCTCTTCAAACTTTTGGAAAATATTTTTCCAAAACAATTGCAATCCTTGACAGGCATTAAAAAAAAGAAAAAAAGAAAGAAAAGGCATGTGAGCAGGGGACATAATGGAATTTGTTCTACTCTTAAACATTTCAGACATCCAGCAGAATAACTTAATCTCTTCACAGAAATAATATAATATGAAATTACGTTGGGTATATATAATACAGTAGTATGCTAAGCATTTTAATATAACTTTAATTTGATCAGAGTAAAACATGCTTTTTATATCTTGAAGAGAAATGTCTGTTTCATTTTCTCCAAATGGAAAAGAACTATTAGAATCTCATTCCTTATTATTGCAAGGAGTTCTTCCATGATCAAAAGCAGAATTTGAAGTCAAGGCATTTCAGAGCTGCACAGGTAGGGACTTATGGTGCAGTTTGAGGGTCTGATGATGACTACCTTTCACTGATAAATGACTTAAATGCATCATGTTGAGATCCACGGAATCATTCTTCTCTCTCTTGGTCTTTTTCCTTGTTTTTTTTTTTTTTTAATTGTTGACTGTCATGTAGATTAAGATGTAACCATGTGTAGATTTTGCATTATAAAGCTGAGGAATTAGAGGGAGAGACAGCTCTGAAAATATGGCACAAATCTGATGTACAGGAATTTCTCTAGATTCTCTCTGAAAACTGGTAATAATGATATCTTCAGTTACTGGTCTGTTTCATTTTTGACTGAACTTAATTCCTACCAGGGATCAAAAAGAGGAAGTCTCTTTATCTGGCAACCAGCTGCTCCTGCCACATAAGCACAAACATATTTAATTCATCTCTTTTAAGCTGCATTTCTCATGTCCCTTCTAGGACAAGAATTATAATTAAAAAATAAAAATAATAAAAAAGCAAAACAAACAAACAAAACACAAAAAAGACTCTATGTGAGCAAAACCCCAATCTGGAACTCAGAAAAAATAAATTCCTGCCGGAGTATCGTTTAGATCATTATTACCTCAGCAATTGTGGTGTAATTTACTTAAATCGGTATTACAATGTGATATTGATCTATGAGAGAGTATTCTGTGACTGTTAAACAGCATATTTTTAGCCATGAACATAGAATACTTTAGATTAATCACGATCATAGGTCACCAGTTATGTCCCCAGACAATATCTCCTGACTGCTACTCAAGGTGCTCCTTCTTTCTGAGCTCTGTGTGTGTGTGACAAAGAGAGGGCACAAATTATATCCATAAAGTTCTACAACACACTCTAAATAAAGTGACCAGCTCTGACTCTGCTGCACCAAGGAAAGAAAAACCATTTATCCCCCTGGTTTTTGTAAAGTGTAGATTGCTTTTTATTAGAGCATTTTCTATTCTCTAATACCCCAAATTCATTTTAACTGCTCCATCCATACTCATGGTGCATTTGGCTTTCTGCAGTGTGAAGAAGAGGGTGCTTTTTTAGCTTCTGAGGATAAAAAACTACCTATGTTCTTCAAATATTTCATCCCCTGTAAGCCTTACATATAATTGAGCAAGCCCAAGACAGTTTCTAAATGAATGCTGCATACTATGACCAATAATGATCTTTCAATAAATAAGTTCTGCCTGCTTTAATAATTTTTTTCTTATATTTTATTTTTTTTTTTAAATTTCTTTTGAAAAATGTGCTTTCCATCCAAGCAACAGCACGCAGAAAAAAGCCCTGACTTCTGTATATAGAAATATTTCACTTGTGATCCATGTACACCCTTTGTCTTGCCTGAAAAATACAGTTTTTTAAGTAGGGCTTGGGAGAAATGAATGATTTGCTTTGCTTTATTAGTCCTGAATTTCATTTTTTTTTACTGTCTAGAGGAACATGAGCCCTAAATAGCAGTTTATATGTTACCCTGTTTTGAAGGGCTTGCTTGTGAGTGAGAAAATGTCCTTTAACGCTTTATTTGATCAAGGTGGAAGCCTGTTTGGACATTAAAAATGTGTTTCCAATGCGTTTGTAGAAGTTGGGTAGATGCTTATTTGGGCTGTGGTGTGTATCCATGTAGCAGAACTTGCAGTGTAACAGAAATAGGCAAGAATAGAGAGAAACAGGCAAGAAATAGGTAAGAATAGCCAGAAATAGGCCAGGCCCTCCTTTACCCAACACTCACTGCAGGTTGTCTCTATTTACTCTTTCAGTGGTGGAGCTGGAAGGGCCATTGCTGGTCCACCCGCTCAGTTCCCTTTTAAATTCTCTTTTTTTCCCAATAATAAACACACACGTCAGCTCCATGTGGTGGCAGCTGGCATTTCCTAGGTCTGAGCAACTGAGTAATTCCAAATTACGACTCTTGCACGGCGTGGAGCAAACAGCTGATTTTAGCCACCAGCAACCTGCGATTTTCCTTTGCTTAGGCCGCTTCCACAAGGAATCTTTAGCTGTAATGAGAGTTACATTTACGGGCAGAAGAGAGAGAGACAACGACGCAAATAATCAAAGCATAACAGTCCCGCGAATCCACGAGGATTCATTCCTGACATTCCCGGTGGAAGCATTAGAGGAATCTCCCGGGCGCCTCCGGAGGAAGGATTTGCCTTAATGGCTCCAAACGCGCCGTGGATGTGTCACTAAATCACACGCGGAATTCCCTTCTGATTCCCTTCTCTGTCGCTCTCTCCCGCTCCCCCTGGCTGGAAGGCAGCAGCACATCCTTTATTGTGGAAAATTTAGCATTTTATCCTGCTCAAAAAGTTTGCCTGTTTGTCTTCTCCACGAGTATAATCACCCAGTGAGTGAAGGCTGCTGCGGTATTGCTGACGTGTATTTCTTGATTTATTAATCTTTACAACGGCAAAAAAAAAAAAAAATCCCACTTAAAAGCACTGTTAACGTCAGGACATAAAAAACGAAGCACAAACATCGCTTCTGGGTTTGTTTGTTCGTGGTGGTCTGCACTGCTGTCCTCACAGACAGTTTTGGATGTGATCTTTATTCATGTGAGAGGCTAATGGCATCCCCTGTCCCATCTTTCACGGTTATGTCTGTGCCATTTGGTTTTTCCTTCCTCAAGTTGTGTTGGTAGCCTGATCAGGAAGTTGGAAATATTGCCAGAGAAATGGACAGAGCAGGAAGGATGCTGTGTTTTGGTAAGTGAGGATTTAGTGGAAAGGGAAGGTGTAATTTGGTGTATAATTAAAAGGGACTTGTGCTCCTTTCTTTGTTACACCATACAAAATATGTAACTTACTTAAAACTGGTGCTTATCAAACGTGTTCTGTGAACAGTGAAAAGTAGCAAGGCTTTTTTTTTTTTAAACTGTTTTTGTGTGCATGTTTCTTTCTTTCCCCTCAAATTTTCCCTTGGTTGCTCCCCAGGACCCCCTGAAGCACAGGTTTGCATTCCTAAATCCCAGAACCTGCTGTATTTCCAGTGTGTCCTGTGTTTTACTGGGGAAGTTCCCTGCAAGTGGGAAGTTTCAGACCCTCTGAACCCCTGCTTTCTGTTGGAGTGAAAATCTCTCAACAGGGATGGGGCACCTCCTCTGGGCAACCTGTTCCAGTGCCTCACCACCCTCTGAGTAAAGTTTTTCTCCCCAACATTTAATCTAAATCTCTTCTCATTTAGTTTAAAGCCATTCCCCCTTGTCCTATCACTCTCTGCCCATGTAATAGCAAAATCTAAAGTTCACTGTGTCACTTGGAAAGTGAAATTGGAGAGAAATTAAGGGCTGGTAATTCACAATGCATTCATTTCTGTAGCAAATATATATCCTGTAAGAGGATGCCAGAGAGGAAAGTGGAGCAACAAAAGTGAAAAATGGCCACTTGATGCAATGATTTGTCACCTGTTGGCAGTTGTGCCTGGTGGCAGAAAAGTTCATTATGAATGATAAGCTGAGGGCTCAAAGCAGGACAGAGAGAAGCCTTTAAGATTTGTCCTTGAAGGCTGGTGATGTACAGCATGGCTTCTTTCTCTCTGTGGTGGAGGTTAGTGGAGTTTAATATGACTTTTAGTCCATTTTAAGATATCTCTGATCAAAAGAAACACAGAAGGAAGGATGTTCATATTAAATCATATTGTGGCAACACTGGGAAAGGATAATGTTCTGTAAATATCTGTGCAAATAAAGGAAGAGGGGTACTGATAACTAATTAAAATCAGAGTACCTGATACTGTTAGCCTAATTTTCATAAAGATGACTGGAGAAGAAGAAGTTTATGTCAGTTGAAACAATGAGCAATCTAAAGGCCAGGATTCATGAAACTATTCAATCAGTAGAGAATTTTCTATCATGCACTCAAGAATTAACCATTTCTGTTGGCATATCCTGAGCATCCAAATCTTTTATTTCCCTTGTATATTTTCCATAGAAACTTTATATAGGCAATGTAGAATAGACAACAGCAGGGCAAATGTCGTTTTTACATGTTTTTTTCATGTTCCCTATGGTGATAAATGTTGAAGCTGTGAGGATCTCCCTCCTTCCTGCTCTTATTCAAACAGATAAAGTGTTTTGTACATAGAACAAGCCATTTTTTTTTTTTTTCATCATTAAGTGTAAAAAAGTATTTGGCTTAAGGACTGCCAAGTAAACAAGTATTGTTTTCCACTGTCCAAGTGTGATATTCTGGTTCTGAGGGGCATCGATGCTTCAGGTGAGAGATGACATCTTTAGAATTTACACGTCCTAATCTATTTCCTGGCGTTCAGCTGAACTTCCTGCCGTGGGTGCTTCTATCCTGAAAAAGGCTACCCCATAAAAGTGTAATATTTTCTTCCCTGTGGGCATTAGACTCGGTTGTTTATGCCTGATTATGAAATTCAGTGAAATTGTGTGATAATACCATGTTCCTCCTACTTGCACGGAGTGCTGACAGGTTTCTCACATTTTATCAGAATGCTGGAGCTGCACAGAGATGGAGCAGATGGAGTTGATTTTAATCAGAAAATACACTGACTTAGGAGTCACAGGCAACTTTTGTTTCTTAAATTTTTTTGGGACTAAAAGGGAGATTTCGTCTGTTATTTTTATGGTTCTTTCTAAGTGGGTGAAAGCGGAGAATAGCTGCTCAGAGAAGTATTTTGATGAGATTGTTTGGTAGGAAGGAGTTAAAAGGTGAAGATCCTACAAGGTGGTTGTGATCTTGACCTTCAGGTATGGGGGATACAGACAGGGAGGAGGGGTTTACATGTCCTGTGTATGGCAGCCGTGCAGGCAGGCTTCAGTCAGGCCATGTGGTTATAATCACAGCATTTCAGCTTGGCTCTTCATCTAATCTTGAGATAACTGGCTCACTAATTGATTTTCAGTAAGAAATAGAATTAGTTCTGATAATGGCTTTTTTATGTGTCGTCTTGTTATTTAGCAATACTTGGATAAATAGAGATATTCTTGAATATAAACCCTGAGTTTTATTCTCTAAATATTCATTAATACAGAGAAGACCAGTTATTTAAAGCACTCGATCTTTTGACCTTGTGACATTTTACCACACCTCTGTGGTCAAAAGTCAATGACAACAGCATCCCCTTTTGGTTGGAAAGCTTTTAGTAACTGAGATATTCCTTTACCTCTGCTTTACTATGGTATGTCGGTATCTTATTTGTCTAATATTTATGATTGCTCTTGTATATAGATCCATGTAATTTTCTTGCTGTTACTTATTATTTTTCATGGAATATTCTGATGGTCTGATTGTTAAAGAAGTGCTTGTGTCTACTTCCCTATATTGATATAAAATTTTATTTCATGCAACACATTATATACTGTACCACACACCCTAAATGGCTCAGGTTGTCACAGAAAAGACACCAGAATATAAGAACATATAATGTAAATATCACAGCATCATCTAGGTTGGAAAATACCTCTAAGATCTTTGAGTCCAAATGTGAAAAAAAGTTGACTAAATTAAATTGAGGGCCCAAACTGAAAGTGATATATTTTTAAAACTTAGTCCATATTTTGGGGGCTATGGTTTAACTGGAAACACTGAGAACAGAATATGGCCTGAATGAGCAGCATGAAGGGGTGACTGACTGGAACCCCTCACTTGTCACTGCCTCACTGTCACTGCCTGTCCTTGCTGACTTGCTCCTGGGTATTTTCTAAGAGGGAAAACTTTTGTCTCCTGAAGGAAGCCAGTAGACTCTAATATCACAGATCCCTTGGGATTTGTAGGACAGCAAGGATCAGTTAAGTCATTACACTTCCAGAGCTGTCCACCTTCCCCTCAGTTTATAATTAAAGGAATCTTCCAGCACCAAAATCACACATTACAGCGTCCAGGTTTCAGACAAGTGATTTAGAACGGGGAGAATTGCTGAAAGTGGTTTCATTTCCTCCTTCAATTCCCGTGTTAATCACTCTTTGTAGAGGAGCAAGCCCAAATCCCATTCCTAAATAATATCTTCAGCCTGTCAGTGACTGTGGTGTCACTGGGCTGGCACAGCCAGACTGTTCACAGCCATGGGTTTCAGCTTCCCTGCCATCATGACACCTTGGAAAGTGTTCTCTCCTACAGTATTTCACATCCTTGTAGGAACCTGATTCCCTCCTGCTTCATGTCTTTTAAAATCTTAAAACTTCTAGAGCTGGAATGGCCATTTAGCTGTTATAATTTTTTTTTTTTTAATGGGAAGTCTGTGAGTGACTGAAATGGTGGAAGACACTTAAAGACACTTTTGTGGAAAACTCTTATCTCTTCTGAGGTAAAAGGAAGTGGAATGTCCTTATAATTAATCTTGTGGATATCTTTTTAACAGACTTGGGGACAAACATTTAATTATTAGGAAAGGAGTGAACACAATGAAGAATATCATGCTAATAACGGAGTTTATAACTATTGATAATTAATTTAAGAGAGAAGCATAACTCAATAGATTTTGCTTTGAGCAAGGAGGTCATGCAGGTGTTTACTTAGGAAGAGATATCCTACTGTATGAGTCTGTGTCAATAATTTGCTTCTTGTCCTTGGATCTAAACCAGTGTGGATTTAGAAGGGTTTCTTTGCTCCCCTTTTCTTACCAAGCATTCATTTTTGCTTCTCATGTTACTACAAAAAATAAATTATCATATGTAGTGGGAGAGAGCTTAAGAATTGGCCTGTATAGGACAAGGAAAAAAGTCCTTTATCACCCTAGAAAGTAGTGTGTAAATTAATGCAGAGCTGTTTTCTCATATTTTATCAGCTTCTTACTCATTTTAGTAACAAATCCAATTGTTGGCTGCACATTTGCAGTTGGTCATGAATGTGGGGCACAGAAACCCAGTGAGTTTTCTGCTCCACACAACCACTGGAGAACAGAGGCAGGGAAAATACATTGATGATCTGTTTCATTCAGCTGAAGAGCAAGATCTCTTTTACCTAATTCTGAACATTTTTAGAGGACAAGAAAGCTATTTTTTTTATCAAGCACTATTTATATTGTGATCTCTAACTTAGTAATTTAATCTAAAGGAAACTGTCAAGTTTAATTTGGTCTCGGCTATAAACCTGTAAAAACACAGTTTTGTAAGCTCTTTGTGACTCACCCACCAGATTTAGTTTGCGTGCTTTTAGAAAAACTGTTTTATTTGTGAGATGGAAAAAATTCCTGCTCGAAATGCAATGTTTTTAAAGTGCGTGGTTTTCCCCAGATTTCTCTGAAAATGATTTTTTTTTCTTTTTAAAAAGTGAATATTTCACAGTGGCATTTGCAACCCAAATGAGATATTGTTAATAGCAGGGATGAGAAAATGAACTCCTAAAAGAGGGAGATGTGTGGAAGATGTGCAAGAGTTCAAGGGTGCTTCACCCATTACACTCTTTTCTTCCTAAGCTTCCTTAAGCAAAAATGAAATGTGACATTACTGGGGAGGGAGAGAGCACAAAACTCACACAATTCTGATTGCTCTTTGGAAAATACCAGCTTAAAGATGACTGCCCCGTTTTCATATTTTCTTTTTTTTTTTTTCTATTTTTCAGGTAAAAGGTAATAAATCTTGCAGAAGAAAACTGAATAAAATGTTAGGGCTACTCCATGCTGGGATGCATTTGCTGCAAGATGGGGAAACAACTGTTCTAAGGCAAAAAAGTCTGTCAAGCTGATTGGGTAAGTCCCAAGTTTATTCCATTTGTTTAGAAAAGAGAAAGGAGTAAAAGTCAGATGTAAGAAAGGGCTTCAAACAAACAAACAAAAAAAACCCCGGAAAATCAGAAATAATAATAGCAAGCTTAGTGCATTTGTGGAATTACATCAAAACTGAAGTTTGGGAGGATATTCAGGGTTGGAATGCTTTGCCAGCTGAAGTCAGGCTGTGGTTGTGGCTGTGGCTCAGCAGTTTTGCTGTTGGGATCTGTTATGTGCAAATCCAAGGCTGATGATGGGGGAATCACAGCTTTTAAAGCACCCAGCGTTACAGCCTGACATGTGTCTGTGTAATGTACTGTAGACATGTAAATCAGAGTCATTAATTACCATGGAACACTTGAAACGCCTGCCAGTTGTTAGTTTTTTCCCAAACGAAAATGATGCTCACAAAGAGAATTCTCTGAGAAGGCATTTTGTGATGTGAAAAATAATAAAATCTCGCCAGGCAAGCTGCCAGCTGTGAGCTGTTTCAAGTATCAATTCAACATGTCAATTACATTAATATGTACACTGACAATTGTGCCAGTGAAGTGCAGTGGAGCACTCTATTTTTTTTTTCTTTTGTGGAGGATAAAAAAAAAAAAAGGTTAATATGTGCTTTGCAATATCAAATTATGTAATAGCAGTTTGGCTGTGTACAATTATTTTGGGGAAGCTGTATTAGGTAACAAGTCTCTAAATATACCCTTGGTGGATGAATTAATTTATTATGACAATTATTATTGAGTGTATGAATTAACCGTTTTGGAAGAAGGTAAGTTAAGACTGGATTCTCAGTTTTGTTATGTTTTCTGTAGCTTTGTTGCTCAAACAAATAATCCCTAAAATAATGTCTGTGCTTGCTGCTGGGATCAGTAACCTTCAGAAATGGATAACTGTATAATCCGAATGTTGCTTCTCTGTGAAATGCATGTGAGATACTCCTTGGGGTGGGATTGAAGGCTCTCACCTGGTGCCATTTTGGCTTTTTTACTTGTAAAGAATTTGCCAAACTGGAAGAAAATGCAGCTTTCAAGAGAGTTTCCAGTGATCACTGTCAGAGCTGAACCTCCTACTCAAGGTTTTGCCAGCATTTCAAATAGAGCCTACTAGGAATTGCTTTAGGAATTGCTTTAGGGGTTTGTTCCCCTAAAAATACTTGTGTTCTCTGTGAGCCTTTCTTTTAAGAATGTGAATATTCTACTATTTAAAGTAGTACTGGCCAATCTTTGTATTGCAGTTGCCACACTAAGTGTACTTGAATACTACCACAATTGTCTTGTGCAATCTCGTCTTTTCTTTCCTCACCATACATTGAACAGATGGCCTGGAGCTTTATGGAGGTGATTAATTAAACTGCACGTAACAGGAGTATTTTTTTTCATGCATAAATTCCTGTTAACAGGATTTTAAATTCTTTTAGTGACCAATCTGCTCTGAGGGGAGGGCAGAAGAATATTTTTATCTTTTCCACTTTTCAGCATATGTAATATGTATTTTAAAATAAGTGTATCTCCATGTTGTGCCGGTTGTTGGAAACAGCTTAAATTTTAAGCTGGCTATTAAACTTAAAAAGGGTGTGAGTAAACTTAAAAAGTGAAATTCTGCTGCTGAAAGTCTAAGAGACTTGTGTCTCCTCCTTGTGGGGAGGTGAAATCCTGAGGGCAAACCCTACAGCCCAATAGCAGCAGATATTTTGCATTTACAGGGCTCACTGCACAAACCTCTGTGGTTTTTTTACACAGGCCCAAGAAGCATTTTTTGCAGATCTCTCATTTTGTAGCTACTGCTGACCTCGTGTTCATGTGTGTTTTAATTCTGAGTGATAAAATTGCAGGGCTTTAAAATGGCTCTTTCCATTCTCTTCATCGTGATTGTTTCTCGTGGTCTTATTAGCAAGAGCTGGATGTGTATTATAAAGTGATTGAAGGTAATATAATAAACAGTTGCTCCAAATTCTAACTGCATTTACCTCTCTGGTATTTATGCAGCTTTTATCAGTGAGTAGTCTGCTCAATGAGTTTGTTGGCAAGAGCATTCATGTGACTGGCAAACGCGAGGCAGGATTTTGAAAATTTCATGAACACTTTTCATAAACGTTTCCTTTTTTTGTCATCACTCAACAAAATATTTGAAATTGAAGACTCGAGGCTATGAGTTAAAGTGTATGTCAGGGTCACCACGCTCAGGAATACTGAAAATCTGCAGGTCCTGGGGAGGATTTCAGACCCTCTGTGCTGCGTCTTGTCAAAACAAGTTTGGTTTTCAAATGGTGAATGTGTAAAACCAACTAATTATATGTGACCTGCAAGTTACAGCAGTAGAATTCAATGTATGCCATGGAAACTCAGTATGGAGGGGGTGGATGTCTGCCTGTGCATTTATGTGTAGGCATGCTAAAAGATTCTTGCTGTGTGTTTCCTGTGTTTTTTCAATAAGCTGGGAAGGAGAGCTGAAGGGAAGCTTAACTTCCTAGGAAAGGAAGGTTGGTACAAAAAGGGGGTTGGTTCTCCTCCCACATAGGTGGCCAGGGATAACCACATATCTTGAAAAGCTGCTACCTTCAGTGTACATCTATTAACAGCCAATCTGTGATGCCTACCTATGAGCAGACATACCTGAGAAGAAAGAAATCTTTTGAGGTTAATCCGTTGTAATCCCTTGCCTGACACCTTTTCCAGCTGCTTCTTAAAAGTTTTAGATTCCTCAGGCAGCCTTCACTCTATCTGTTTCCTTTTCCACTGATAACACCCAGGAAAAAAGCTTAGATCTTGTCAGAAGGCAAAAACATTTGGAATTCTTTATACTCCCAAGAGTGTATATTTGAGTCTTTTCATATTCCAGATGCATTTTGGGGAATGTTGTGATACCTGGGGCAGTTTTTCCTGTATAGGATGACAGCACAAAGAGGGCTGGGTGAGGTAGGGATGTGGCTTGGCAGTGTTCACTGAAGATGTGTCTTGGTTGGGTGCACACAGACCTGTAAATATTATTTTCTGTTTAAAGCAGGAAAATAATTCATGTGGTTGCTTTTTTTTCCCTTCTGCTTATCAGCCTTTGCTTCTGATGGCTTTTACTGATGTTTTTGTGCAGCTGGTTAGGCAGCATTCCCAGCACTTTGGGTCTGTGTGTTGCCACTGGAGGTGAACTGTGCACAGTGAAGCAGCAGTGACACAGTTAATGCTTTTTGGCCTGGATTAAAGTGCAGCTGGCCCAAAGCAACTCAGAACGTTTATGGTGCAGAAATTGCTACAGCCAGGCTGCTGAGAGAAGGATCAGGGTGGCCTTTTTGCTGGATGGGTAGGTTAAGGTGGGCAGCTTTAACTTGGGTGCACGATCTAAGTGGAACGCTCTTGTTTAATACAAGCCTCCTTTTATCTTAATGGTATTGGCAGAGCAACCCATTTGTCTCAATTTCCTTTAAACAACAGTTCTTGAGCCAAACCTTGAAAGCTGCAAATTCTGCTGTGCCTCAGCAAAATCATATACCCCGGGCTTATTCAGGTTTCCACTCAAGGTGACTGATTTTCTGTCTCGTCTCTTCCTGATATTAGAGTAGAAGTACTTTAGTGGCATTGATGTTTTCACACCTGGAAAACAGAAAGGAAAAGGTTTCTGTTTAAAGTACAAATGTGGAGCCTTCCCCAAGGCTACCAAAGCCCTTGCTCTGCTGTGGCACAGGTGATATTTGCAATATGGAACTCAAATTTGGTTACAGCAGCTGATGGCATCCCAGGACACTGAGTCATTCCATAACTGTGGAAATTTGTGTGCTCATACGCAGTTCTGCAGTCAAGGGAAGTGCAATTTTCTGTCCATACACAGGTCCCAGCATGTTGGGACTCTGATTCTCCAGAAGATGCCTTTGAGTTCAAAGAACATTTCCTGACAGAGAAAGGGAACGTGGGCATATGCACTGTGCAGAATATACAATTCTGTATACAATGCTCTATTTTTTCTGGTGAAGACTTTTCTGAAATCGGACTATTTTTGGGTTTTTTTGTTTTTTTCCCTGAGGGGACTAAACCAGGGCTAAAATAATCTGTATTGTCAGTCTTTTCCTTCTGCTCCAGTCACCAAAAGAAACTTCAGAAAACATCTTACAACCCTCTTAAAAGGTTTCAGAATTTCTGCACGAAACCTTATAATTCAGAAGCTGTTCCTGAGCTGTGTAGCATTTCCTCAAAAAGGTGTCCAGACTGCAGACATTGAGGATTGTGTTGATAGACTGAATTCTAAGTACTTACTACCTCTCTGGAAATCAAAGTGGATCCTATACTCAGTGAGATCTTCAGGCTTTGGATGGGTTGTGTGGTTGCTTGTCATTAGACAGAGAAGGCTGAAGTATCAAGTAACAGTGAAATATGTCCCTTTTTACATCTGCCTGCCTCTCTCGATGTTCTTTGGCTGGGAACAGCAGGATCCATGGATGCTCTGAATTTCTGCTTCAGCCCAGCTGAAAAATTCCTGGGACAAACTCAGCCCTGGATCTATCTGGACCCAGGTCCAATGCAGATTTTTGCCAGGGCTTGCTGCTGCTCTTTGCATCGATCTCATTATAAAGCTTTGATTATGTTATCGATCCAGTGGAGCCCTGGCTGTTTCTGCCCGAGCTGAGTTTGGCTTTGTGACTTCAGCTGGACACAATTGAGCACATTGGCCACGAGGTGATTCCCCTTTGGTGCCGCCACAGAGGGCCCAGTTTGATTATGCAATTCATCAATGCACGGACTGCACACCAAATGAACTCGCTCAAGACAAGGTTGTGTAAACTTTAGTAGATAATCAAGTCTGACACAGCACTTTGCCAGCAGCAAGGAAAAAAAAAACAACTGCCTTGGAGAACAGATCAGCTCAGGTATCAACTTTACTCTCAACTTTACTCAGTTAAGTGTGTTTTTTCATGGTTAAGGGTAGCTTTGTCTCGTGCTGCTGTTTCCTTAGTATTTTATATTTAAATAAGGTGTCAAAGCACATGTCTAAATGCTTTGTTTCCATTTATTTTTTTTATACCTTGTTACATTTCTGATTTTATTGACCATTTACAACTCACCACTTGGGTTCAAACACTGTAATGCAGATGGGCTCACTAATGATAGGAAAGCCTGAAACATGGATTATTGCTATTTATTGCCATTTTACAGACAAAACAATTCCTGGCAAATTAGTTTAGGTCATATAGTGAAGGAAGAAGTGGAAGCAAGGGAAGGACAGAGAGTGTGATTCGTTCTTAATCCAGCCAGATTGGTTGACACTGATGTGTTCAGGAAAACTGAAATTTTTTCAACCTGTTATTGCAAAAGGTATTTCCAGTTCTTGATGACCTATATTGTGTGTCCTTCATTTTGCAATCACAAAGAGCAGGCTTAGGTTAGACTTCTGTCCATCCTAAATGGAAGAGCAATGCCCCATCCTGGACAGTGTTGATACATGAGAAGGTGAAATTCTGTTTATCATAATAAGCCAGCATAGCTAAGGAGTTATTCTGTACAAGTTTATGATGATTATTACCTTGGCCTATGTCAACTCTTAAAAATTTCTCCTCCTTGACATAACTCTGTCAGTTTTTGAGTTGAGCTTAAAGGATCAGGAAGCTGTTATGGCATTACTGTCCCTTTTTGAATGCACATTTCCTCCCACAATTAAAGTAGTACTGGGGAGATTGGCACATGCCAAACTTGCCCAGACCATTCCCTAAGGGAAGGTCTGTCTGAACAGTACCAAATCCCACTAGGATGGGGAGAAGGAAGACATAGTAGTGCTTCAGGAGTGCTTTTATAGGTTGAATTTTGTTTATAAATGCATAAAGCGCAATTTCTGTGTTTTGCACTTATAATTGGGGCCAAATTGTGCATTTAATTTTACTTTGGTTACAGGCTTTTGAATGGAACCAGTGTTTGGTCACAAAACCGCTTTTGAGCAATGTGGAGTACAGTCTTTTATGGTGACTTTTTCCCCATACTCAAAGATGGGTAAAAGTAGCTCTGAAATACACATTTATCTTGAACCCAGTACAAACTCATTAGTAGGGGTAATGATTTAGGAAGACTGAGTGAAGGAACTGATCCTCTGTAGCAGTAAATGTGTTGTCCTGAGCCTTCATTTTGTGTGACCATTGAATTTCAAAAATGACACCTGAATTTCCTCAAAGAGTCCCACATGCTTCTCTCTTTGATTTTCTCAGGATTTATGTTTTCCCTCTTTTTTTTTTTTCCTAGCCCATGTATATTTTGAAAATTTTTTAATCTACTGAGAGAATGAAAATGCATGTTGAAGATTATAGTGAAGATCCTTAGTGTTTAATCGCAGAACAAATTTCTCTGGCAATCTGGAGGAAACTGAGAATTCCGTGGTACTTTAAAGGGGCAGGAAACATTTGGAGTTGAGGATTGCTGCTCTGTATTGCTGTTGACAGGCCTGTTATAAATTTTTCAACAATTTGGCTTGGTTTTTGTCCTGGATCCGTTGTTCTTCCTCACAGGGAGTCTTTCCATTACCTTCAACCTGTAGTTAAAAAGGTTTTTTTTTAGCTGTGCTTCCTTCTGGCAACTATTACTGGTGGTAATCCATATCTACAGAAAGGTGTCACTTCATGGATGAACCTGAAATTTCAGCTTCCTGGAAGAAAAAAATGTGATATCTCCACGCCATCTATTCCATCTTTCAGTGAGTATTTAGGTAAAAATTTACTAAAAAAAAAGTCAGATCTTCCACAGCTAAACATGAATTGAATGAAATTTTTCTGATTACCAACAGAGACCACCAAGCTCTGTTCTTGTGTTTTTATTCATGTAAATGAAGTAACCATGTCAAAGGCACCGTTATCTGTCTCCTGTAAGGAAGCACAAGCACTAAACTGCTAAAAAATAACTGTATGGAGAACCAGTGGAGTTTGTATGAATGTTCTGATGGCTTCACGTGGAAGAGCTTTCCAGTCTCATTAACATCCTGAGGCAGAGTAATGGTGGTTGTGTTAAAGCTGGGAAGTTGCACGGTTTTTCCTGCCTAGATTAGGCTGTGCACACGCTATCCACAGAGTGAGTTAATGAAGCTGTTAGCATGATCTGTCATGCCAGGAAATATCCTGACAGTAATTAGAAAGTGACTGTGAATATTGAGATAGGGAGCGCATTAGATACGCCGAGCTCCCTCAGAAGATACAAGTTTGCGTTTAAAAATGTTCGGTGACCTCCAGCAACTGCTGTACTCGAGGCAGAAATGTGGACTTCATGGAGTCTGTGATGCTCTTTTTGTAGTAAAAGCTGTGAGTTTCTATGATACACTGCTTATCAGGGGCACACAGTACTCATTAAAAAAAAAAACCCCGAGCAAACACCAATTTTATATTGTCACGAGAGAGCTGTCAGGATGTTTTTCCAAGTAGATTTGGTAGGTGCACGTCTATTAACTTATGTATTTTTTTTTTTTTAGCCTGTGTATAAATTAAATATTG